>CM066151.1:8400000-9000000 GCA_033617975.1 Populus alba x Populus glandulosa
TAAGTTTTGTTTATAGTTTCTTTTGTTGTAGAAGGGTAGCAAACTGGTGAAAAGGTTCTTTGGACTTGATAGGATGTAACTAGCCAAACTAGAAAAAACAAAGAAAGGTAGGATCATGAATTCGTGTTGTTGCATGGATGGGCCATAGAAGATGGCACAGTATGTGACCATAAGAAGCAACATGTGATGAGATATCATGAATGCATTTTGCTAATAGGGATAATTTCTCAATCTCTCGTGTTACTTTTTTTCTGCATGCCATTCTATTGACTTCTCAACCTTGTCTCATAAAGTTTTGATTGTTGCAATTCTCAATTTGCAGCATGCATATCGAGATGGCCGCTTGGAGGAAGTGGTTTTACGTCATCTTGGAGCTGAAGATGGACAGGGTGTGATAGCTAAAAATATCAGGTTTGCTTTGTTCCTGCTAATGTTTCACATAACTAGCTGACAAAACTTGTCTTTTGTCTATTATTAACGTGTTTAATCTTTTCTGTTAATTAATTTATTGTTGCCTCAGGCTGTCTGATTTCCTTGGTAGCTTGCAAATAAGGTGAACTGGTGGTGTTCAAATATTTAAATGTAAGTTTCAAGTTGTTAGTATTTCTGCTTTTTCAGGTATCACTGATTTCTGAACTGTACATGCCCAAGCACTCTGTCACGTGCACGTACGTGTACAGACATGCATGCTTGTATTGGTCTCTTAAAAGCCAAAGTAACCATGCACTTTAACTTTCCCGAAATATTCAGGATATCTATCAATGTCAAGAAATTTATTCAACTTTATTGTGGAAGGTCTTCAATCTTCGGTGCCAAACCCAGTTGTTTGCAAGGTAAATTGCCTTGCAAATATTATACCCATCAGTTTATCCTGTATGATGAACTTGTTCTTTGGTTTTTGAAAATGCAATTCTGTGTTTTTTAAGTTAACTTTGACTTAATTTATAAATTTCTGGTGAAATTGCTTGGAATCTTATGCTCTCCAAATCTTTCCTATTCTAACAACTCAACATGTTCTGTGATATATTCTCGTTACTAACCATCAGTTTCTATCTATTCATCATTTCTTCCTTTGGATTTCCTTGTGAAGACCCGATGGGATTTTATGAAGATTCATGGCATAGTTATACTTTATGTCAATCAATCAAGGGTTCATACTACATAATTGTCATATGTTCATAGGGTTTCATTAACCTTGTGAAGTTTCCTTTTATACTTTTCAGTACTTGCATCCACATTTTGGGTTCTGTTCTGGTCTTTTCTCTTCTATGTACTTAAATGATCCTGTGGGGCGTGCATAAAATTCAGTCCGGAGAAAAACTATTTACCATCTTAATATAAGCTTAAAGTTCACAGAATTACTTAGATTTTCCATGTGGTTGAATAATAAGTAGGTGCTTTGAGTTACTCTTTAAGCTAAACATTTATTAGATGGTATTGTTTTAGGCCATATTTCTATATACCCCTTTTATCTAGTTTCTCACTACCAGGCCATATTGTTTTATGTTTCTGAAAATCCTCAATATAAAATTTACTGCCAAATGTAGGATGGCTTTCTGGAGGAGACTCGATTTCGGGAAGCTGAAAGGTGTGCAGGTGTGTTATAATAAACTGCCTCTTGAGTTATTTTGAAATAATATCATGAAGAACATGCCAAGGCGTGAAAAACTATACCAAGAGGTGATAAATTGTGTGCTTGTCAAGGAAAAGGATTTGAGTAATGGATGTTTGCGATTAGAATTTGCTTCCCTCACACCGCAAAGGACAGTGAAAACTACTGGGTTTTGCCCTAATGGTTTGTAATAATTTGAAGTTTTGATGGCAATGTCATGATGTGGTGTTGCATCATGCTGGAGTGGCCCCTGTATAAAAGTTTTGAACTTTTGAGGTATACATGAGATTTAATACAATGTAGCTCATTTGTATCAACTAACTGAACTGTCATCTTGTGGTGACGATTTCAACTTCGTTTGGTTCTCTCTCCCCCTCCATCTCGTATGCAATTTCTTGTTCAAGGCCCTACTCTTTGTTGGGTTATTTGCTGCAGAGAGAGCGATTTGTTTGCACGAATTGCTGAAATTTATGCGTGGAATCTAATGGAAAAGTAGGTTGCAGACTCGTAGTTTCTAGCGTGAGAATGGGAGTATTCTTTTCTTATAGGAAAAGGAATGGTTGTTGATGCTAGATTTCCTTGGAAGCCAGATATCTTCTTTTCTTTTCCTTCTATTTTTCTGGGTGCTCTCACTCTCACCAGCCTTGAACCGTTGGCTATGGATATTAAGCACAAACCATCACGGCCGGCTGTAACCCAGATTACCCTATCTCTGTTAGTGTAAATGCTCGTGATATTGTTCACATGCACGAGTCATCTGCACTGGTAAAAACAAAAACAAAGAAAAGGTCATCTGCACTGGTAAAAACAAAAACAAAGAAAAGGTCATCTGCACTGGTTAGCACTGGTTAGCATTTCCCCTCAGTTTCGTGTATATTTTGTTTGTTGGGCATGTTTCATCGGAAGACACGGTTGGCTTCGGCTATACAACAAAATGGTCCATGACCATCCCGGAATCCCACTCCATTATTTTTTTCAGGTCTTGAACATTTCCTAATGGAGAAATCCCATGACGAAATCGATGGCTGGCTCCCATGGAAATATGCAGCTTTTGTTGCCAACCATAGTTGTCTTTCCTTGTATTTTCCAGCATTTTGTGGGGTGCTGTACTGTTGTTCCTTTCCTTTCTTTTTTTCTTAAAAAAAATTAAATAAATCTTTTCCTTGCTAAAATAAATAGATGGTTGCCACTAAAATCCCCCAAAGCAGGCATACAATAAATTAATTATCGTGTGTATAGTGTGACTGGTTCATAAATATTAATCTTGATCCATAGATGAGAACTTCCGTAATTTATAACACCATTGTTAAAAATGAACTTCAGCTTCTATCATCATACATTATAGCAATTGATCATATATACATTCCTAGCTAACAATTTGTCATAATTTACAAATTTCTTCGGTCTGACAAAATTGAAAACAAAATCAACATTGTGCCAAATAAAACTGAGCATTACAGGAAACTCAAACTCAAAATTATCATTTCTCTAGAGTAAAAAATGTGGATTGGCCATGCTTTTAAACCTTTTCCAACTTTTGATGTAGGACCGTATAATGAAGGAAGTCTAGACCAAATCAAATCCTAGGCCAACAATGATAAACACATCACGATTCAAGCTTCAGAGTTAGAAGCACACTCTGCCACTGCTGCGTTTTTCCTTATTGCACACGGATTCCATTATTTAAGAGCCCCTCTGCTACTGATATTATTGTTTCCAAGTTAGAACTCTAGTTTATGTTTTTAAGTAGGAATATTATATGTTTTATTAATTATCTCCGCAAGTATGTTCTGATTAGAATTAGGATTGGCAGCTATAAATACAAGCTACCAATCCTCGTTACTGGACTTCAAAAATTTTCATTGAAATAAGAATTTCATTCAGAACTACAATCTCTTACTCGTGGATTCGAGAAACTATTTTCTGCTCGTGGATTCGAGCAATTTCCTACAAAGGGACGGTGCTCCTTTTTATTTAATAAGCTTCCGCTACGTCAGTTGGTATCAGAGCAGGTGTTAACTTGTTCAGATGGCAAACACACGGAGTGAAAACGAAAACTTTGATGACGGCAAACATGAAGAGAGTATGATCACACAAACAGAATTCAGGAACTTCCAGCGTGAGACCCAGCAGGCGTTACAAGCCATACAAGCAACCCTTGCTAGGCTAACAACAGGAAATAACCTGCAGCATGAAGGCGAAAATTGCAGAGAAAGGATTGCTCCTGCTCGTGAACGCCATCCACCTCCACGTAGGCAGTTAGCTTACGAGGAAGAACTGAGTGATGATGAGGAATATGTCGAACACATGTTTCGACACAATCGCCAGGGACAACGTAATATGGGAGGAAGAGAACCACAAACCTTCCGTATGAAAATGGATTTACCCAGTTTCAATGGTCAGTTGCAAATAGAGGGGTTTCTTGATTGGCTGGCCGTGGTTGAAAGATTTTTCAACTACATGGAAATCCCTGAAGATAAGAAGGTAAAATTGGTTGCTTACAGATTGATGGGAGGGGCCTCTGCTTGGTGGGAGCAACTGCAACTCACACGGGCGCGACAAAGAAAAGGAATGGTACAAACATGGGCAAAGATGAGACGGCTTCTACGAGCAAGGTATTTACCACCAGATTATGAACAAATCCTGTTCCAACAATATCAGGATTACAGACAAGGAAGCAGAACAGTGCAAACATATGTTGAAGAATTCCATAGATTATCATCACGTAATAATCTAACAGAAACTGACGCACAACAAGTCAGCAGGTTTGTGAGTGGTCTACGTTTGGCGATACAAGATCGGGTCTCCATGCAAACTATATATTCTGTAACTGAAGCCATCAACCTGGCTACAAAGGCAGAAGCACAACTGGAAAGGGCAAAGTCGATAGCTGGAATGAGAAACTCTTTTGATCTTAATCGGGTTGCAGTAGACAAAGGAAAGCTCCCAGCTTTTCAACCACCACTCACCAATACTTCCAAAGGACCACACAGTAATGGGGCACCCTCAAAGACTGGAGGAATGATAGAAGCACCTAGAAACCCATATGCTCGCCCATCGACAGATAAATGCTATAGATGTGGGCAGCCCGGACATCGCTCCAATCAATGTCCCAAACGGAGCACAGTGCACTTAATAGAACCAGAGTTGACAGCAGAAGGAGGAGGAGATGAATTAGCATACACCTATGAAGAGGACGAAGTCACAGGGGGAGATGAGGGAGAATTATTATCACGTTCCCTAGTGGTTCGAAAACTGCTACTTACACCAAAACAGGTGGAACAATCACAGCGACACAACATATTTCGAACCAGGTGCACCGTGAATAAAAAAGTATGTGATGTCATTATAGATAGCGGCAGCAGCGAAAATATAATCTCAAGGAGCATGATAACAAAGCTGGGGTTAAAGACGGAGAAGCATCCATCACCATATAAGATCGGCTGGATCAGACAGGGTGCAGAAGCAAAGGTCACAGAAATTTGCCATATTCAATTTTCTATTGGGCAAAATTACCTAGACAACATTACTTGTGATGTAGTGGAGATGGACGCCTGTCATATAATTCTAGGCAGACCGTGGCAGTTTGATGTAGATGCTATATACAAGGGGCGCGATAACGTGTATATCTTCATGAATAAAGGGCAGAAAGTTGTGTTGGGTCCAATAAAGGAAGAATTTTCTTTAGTCAAACCAAAAGCTAAAGGGAAGTCAGTCCTCCTAGTTGATGGGGAAAACTTTATAGAGGAAGCCAAGAAAACAGGAGAGCTGTTTGCAGTAGTAATTGGGGGAGGAATCGGTACCGAAAGTCACAACATTCCACATGAGCTAAAACCTTTACTAGCAGAGTTTCAGGAAATCATACCATCAGAACTACCAGATGGGATACCCCCCATGCGAGATATTCAACACCAAATTGATTTAACTCCAGGAGCTAGTCTGCCAAATCGACCCTATTATCGGATGAGTCCGAAAGAGAGTCAAATCCTACAAGAGCAGGTAGAAGAACTTATCAGAAAGGGACTAGTTCAGGAAAGCATGAGTCCTTGCGCGGTACCAGCCTTGCTAGTACCAAAGAAAGATGGTAGTTGGCGCATGTGCATAGACAGCCGAGCCATTAACAAAATCACAATTAAGTATCGGTTTCCAATCCCTCGCCTAGAGGATATGCTAGACATGCTGTCAGGATCGAAAATTTTTTCAAAAATTGATTTACGGAGTGGGTATCATCAGATTCAAATTAGACCCGGGGATGAATGGAAAACTGCTTTCAAGACGAGAGAGGGCTTATATGAATGGCTAGTAATGCCCTTTGGACTGTCTAACGCACCGAGTACCTTCATGCGCCTAATGAATCAGGTACTTAAACCCTTCACCGGCCGCTTTGTTGTAGTGTACTTCGACGATATATTAATTTATAGCCAAAGCAAGTCTGATCATTTTGAGCACTTGAGGGAAGTGCTAACAGTATTACAACAGAACAAGTTGTATGTTAATTTGACAAAGTGCGACTTCATGACCAGTAGTTTGTTATTTTTGGGATTTGTTGTGAGTGCTGACGGGATTAAAGTCGACGAAAGCAAAATAAAAGCCATCCGAGAATGGCCTACTCCAAAGAATGTCAGTGAGGTGCGTAGCTTCCATGGCTTAGCAACATTCTATCGACGGTTTGTCAAAAATTTTAGTCGAATCGTCGCGCCGATCACTGAATGCATGAAGAAAGGGAAATTCTATTGGGGAACTGAAGCAGAACAAAGCTTTATACTAATTAAAGAAAGGTTGTCTTCCGCTCCAGTTCTCGCATTGCCAGATTTTGAAAAATTATTTGAAGTGGAGTGTGATGCATCAATCGTCGGTGTTGGTGCTGTATTATCTCAGGAAGGACGGCCTGTTGCTTTCTACAGCGAGAAACTAAGTGAATCTCGCAAGAAATGGTCCACCTACGAACTTGAACTTTATGCTGTGTTTCGTGCTTTAAAGGTTTGGGAGCACTACTTAGTGCAAAGGGAGTTTATCCTCTTCAGTGATCACCACGCCTTACAATTTATCAATAACCAGAACAGTGTGAACCAAATGCATGCACGTTGGATATCCTTCATCCAAAGGTTCACCTTCTCCCTGAAACATAAAGCTGGACAGTTAAATAAAGTTGCGGACGCTCTAAGTCGAAGGGCGTTATTGCTTGTCACCATACGGACTAAAGTCATGGGTTTCGACTGCCTCAAGGATTTGTATGCAGAGGATGACGACTTTGGCCATATCTGGACCAAATGCATCCAGGGACTCTCACAGGATGGCATGCATATTCAAGAAGGATATTTATTTCGGGGCAATCAATTATGTATCCCCAGGAGCTCCTTACGGGAACAGATAACCCGAGAGCTACATGGTGGCGGTTTGGGAGGCCATCTTGATCGGGACAAGACAGTGGCCATGGCAGAAGAGAGGTATTATTGGCCCCAGCTGAAACGGGATATTGGTAACCATGTCAAACGTTGCCCCACGTGCCAAGCAGCCAAAGGACACACGCAGAACACAGGCCTTTACATGCCGTTGCCCATCCCAGCAGCCCCTTGGGAAGACTTATCTATGGATTTCATTCTGGGACTTCCGCG
The DNA here is from genome assembly GCA_033617975.1 of Populus alba x Populus glandulosa. Taxonomy (NCBI): domain Eukaryota; kingdom Viridiplantae; phylum Streptophyta; class Magnoliopsida; order Malpighiales; family Salicaceae; genus Populus; species Populus alba x Populus glandulosa. The sequence continues at coordinate 8,407,228 of CM066151.1, forward strand.
AACTCAGCGTGGATTTGATTCTGTTTTTGTCGTAGTGGACAGGTACTCTAAAATGGCACACTTCATCGCATGCAAAAAGACATCAGATGCCGTGCACATCGCAAATCTGTTCTTTAAAGAAGTGGTTCGTCTACATGGGGTTCCTAAATCCATCACTTCGGATCAAGACACGAAATTTTTAAGCCACTTTTGGCGGACATTATGGAGACGATTTGATACGTCATTGCAATTCAGCAGCACTAGCCACCCTCAAACCGATGGGCAAACAGAAGTGGTCAACCACACTCTTGGAAACTTGATTCGCTGCCTATCAGGAGAGAGACCAAAACAATGGGATCTTACACTAGCACAGGCTGAATTTGCCTATAACAGCATGCTTAACAGGTCCACGGGGAAAACTCCATTCCAAATTGTCTACTGTCAGCCACCACATCATGCACTGGACCTAGCACCACTGCCTAAGATTCCAGGAATGAGCATCGCAGCAGAGCATATGGCTGACCGGATTAAAACAATTCAGGAAGAAGTACGTGCGAATCTAGAGGAAGCTAATGTCAGATACAAAACAGCCGCAGATCGCAAACGACGAGCCAAAGTCTTTCAGGTTGGTGATCTTGTGATGATATATCTACGAAAGGGGCGACTACCAGCAGGAACGTATAACAAGCTGAACCATAAAAAGCATGGTCCTTTTCAAATCCTACAGAAGATTAATGACAACGCATATGTTGTGGACCTCCCTACAGAAATGACCATTTCTCCCACCTTCAACGTTGCTGACTTGTTTGAATATCATCCCCCTGATGAATGTTCTTCTCACCTAATCAACGCGAGGACGCGTTTTGTTCAAAAAAGGGAGACTGATGTAGGACCGTATAATGAAGGAAGTCTAGACCAAATCAAATCCTAGACCAACAAGGATAAACACATCACGATTCAAGCTTCAGAGTTAGAAGCACACTCTGCCACTGCTGCGTTTTTCCTTATTGCACACGGATTCCATTATTTAAGAGCCCCTCTGCTACTGATATTATTGTTTCCAAGTTAGAACTCTAGTTTATGTTTTTAAGTAGGAATATTATATGTTTTATTAATTATCTCCGCAAGTATGTTCTGATTAGAATTAGGATTGGCAGCTATAAATACAAGCTACCAATCCTCGTTACTGGACTTCAAAAATTTTCATTGAAATAAGAATTTCATTCAGAACTACAATCTCTTACTCGTGGATTCGAGAAACTATTTTCTGCTCGTGGATTCGAGCAATTTCCTACAAAGGGACGGTGCTCCTTTTTATTTAATAAGCTTCCGCTACGTCAACTTTAGTCATGAGCAAGTTTTGTTTCGAGATATTTCGTAGGGCTTAAACAGTATCACAATGAATTATGATGGATGTACACAGTATCACAGTGATGGTTAAAGCTACTGCATTATGCATTCATAAAAAGAGATGCAAGTATGCCTGGTACCCAGATCAGGTGAGCGCAAGAAAATAATGGCAAAAAATAAACCAATTCACCAAAAACAATATTACATGAACCGCATTTTATTTATTCTCTTTATGGATCAACAAATAATAAAATCATGAGCAGCAAACCATTTTCTCTTTCTGCATCAACAGATAATAAAATCAAGAACAACAGGCAAGGTAATTATACAAAGTCCCTCAAAAAGAAAGTCAAACGAGCAGCGCGATGTTCAAATATTAATATTTTTATTAATTTCTTGATTCCGTCTGTAATATTTAATTTAAATTTTGAATTTAATCAAAAAATTTAAAAAACCATCAAATATCAGGGACGACTTTTCAATCCGTCAATGATTCTGTTTGTAATATTTAGTTTAAAATTTTAATTCAAGCTAATTTTTTCAGAAAACTGCCCAATAACATCAACGAATTTTCAATTTATCGGTGATTTTGTCTATAAAAAACAATAATTAACAGTAAAATTTGAAAGTGAATAATTCTAGAGTTCTCTGTAAAATATAGACGGAAGTTTCCATCGGTGATTTCCTTTGTAATTGGCATGATGAATGGTGTTTATAATTTACCAATAATTTTATCGATAAAATTTACCGATGTAATAAATTCTGTTAGTAATTCCATTGAAAGAACAACATGTCATCATTTTTTTTACCTTGTTTTAATTTTTTTTTTTAATGTAGTTCTCTTGGTAAATACGGATGAAATATTTTTATCAATAAAATTCATAGGTAATTTATCAACAAAAAAATTCCATCAATATTTTTATTTATATTTATCAGTTGAAAAACTATTTTTTTAATAATCATCTATCTGTTTTTTTCGAAGACCACGTACTCTATCTTGGGAGCGCACTATTGTCAACCCGGCAATGCAAGGCAACATGGTAATTAAAAACTCCAAAGTAGTGTTTTTGTTCAGCATTCAATACAAGGATGAGAATTCAAATCTTCATGGCAATGTGATTGTGCTTACAGAGACACCGAAAACTCCAGAATTTTCAAACCCACGAATCTCAATTTACATGCGTTTTATTTCGTACAGTGTTTACGAGGAGGAGAATTCAAATCTTCATGGTGTTGCCGATGTCGATAACAAATCGGTATCTGACATCTGTTTTCGAAAGCCGCTCCATGGCAGTGCTCACATAATCCATTGGGACAACCTCAATGTCTGCCGTGATGTTGTTCTTGCTAGCAAAATCAAACATCTCCTGTGTTTCCTTCATTCCTCCCATGCAACTCCCACCCACTATTTTTCTTCCTGCCAAAGCCAATAACATGGAATTCGTCGCTGTCAGCTCTCAATATATGTTTATTTATTTGATAGCCCATTGGAAGATCAATACCAAAATAAATTCAGAACACATGCTGAGATGCATGCATATATACATACCCATGATCAGAGGAAGCACAGGTAGCTCCAGGGGCTTCTCAGGCGCACCAACCAAGACCAGCTTTCCCTGAGTCTTCAGTAGACCAATCAAAGGCAAGATAGGATGCACGGCCGACACCGTGTCAATCACACCATCCATTGTGCCCATTGCAGCCTGAATAAACAAACAATATTATATTATGTTTGATGTTTAATTAATTAGACAGTTTGTTTACTTGGAAGTAATTTTTTTTTGAAAATAAATTTTGAGGAAAGTAAATTTCGATTCCAGTGTTTGGTTATGTCATGGAAAATGAGCTTGAAAATAACTTATTAATATTTTATTTTTTTCAAGTTTATTAAAATAATGAGAAACAAATTTTCCAAATTAAAAGGTTAAATGAGAATGAAATTGAAAAAAATATAATTTCATAAATTATCTCAAATAAAATAAATAATATTCAAAATAATAGAGATCAAATCTAAAAAAATAAAAAAAATTAAAGATGAAGAAATTAAAATAATAATAATCAACATTTCATAAATTATTTCAAATAAAATAAGTAACAATCAAAAGAATGAGGACCAAATTTGATATATAAAAAAATTCAATAAAAAAATGATAAGGAAAAAGTTAATATAAAAATAAAATTTTAAGAGATGAAATTGAAAAATAAAAATTCAAAACAAAATATATATAGCAATTAAAAGTTTGAGGATCAAATTTGATATAATTAGCAAATAATGATATTTCTAAATTTTTCACAACTTCTGGAAAGTGTTCTCCACCTAAATTTTTCAGGAAAACACTTTCCTGAAAATCAAGCCAAATTTTTTTTATACTGGAAAGTGTTTTTCGTTGACCAACTTTCTTAATGACAAATAATCACAAGAAAGTTTGGAAAGTGATTTCCTGGAAACCACTTTCCGGAAAACAAACACAGCTAAAAAAAAACACTTTCCTGAAAACCAAGCCAAATTTTTCTTTGACTGAAATATTTTTCGTTGACTGGAAAGTGTTTTCCGTTGATTAACTTTTTTAATGATAAATAAACACAAAAAAATTTAAAAAATAATTTTTCAAAAACTATTTTTCGAGAAACAAAGATTACTTTAGTTTTGCATATTAAAGGAAGGTTCTCTGAACCATGTATATATATATATATATATATATATAATATACCTGCATCTCATCCTGGTCAAGACTGACCAAAAACGAGTCAGCGCCAAGATGCTCAAGGGCTTCTTGTTTCTTCTTGGGAGAGGTGCTAATAACTGTCACCTTGACCCCCATGGCCTTTGCAAACTTTACAGCTACATGACCTAGCCCGCCCAGCCCAACCACGCCCACATGCATTCCCGGTTTGTCAAGACCGTAAAATCTCAAGGGGCTATACACTGTAATTCCAGCGCATAGGAGAGGTGCGGCGGCAGCTAGAGGTAGGTTGTCTGGAATATGAACAACGAAGTGCTCATCCACGACCATAATGTCCGAGTAGCCCCCGTATGTGGTGGTTCCGTCGTGGTATTTGCTAGCATAGGAGAGTATCATTTTTGGGCAATAATTCTCGAGATGGCTGTTGCAACTATCGCAAGAGCGGCAGGATCCAACCATGCACCCCACCCCCACTTTGTCTCCAACTTCGATCTTCTCGACTTTGCTTCCTACCTCTGTCACTTCCCCGACAATCTCATGCCTGCATTGCCAATTTAATTTAATTAACCTCCAGCGGCGGAGCTGGTAATAATTGGTAGCGAAGGTCAAAATTAATATAAAAAAGATATAGTATTAAAAAGTTTATTTATTTAAAATAATAAATATTTTATATTTTATATTTAAATAATAAATAATAAAAAGTTTAAAATGTTCTGTGGAGCCAGCCCCTGCTTGCCTCCCCTAGTTCCGCCCCTGCCTCGTATGCAAGGCATGGCTGAATTTATTCCAGTCAAAGTTCCTCTAAACATCTTCGTTGGACTGCCAATTGCCATTCATCATGTTTATGTACAAAAAATCAAGAGAAATAACTATACGGCCATGGATTTTTCTTGCTGTGTGTACATACCCGGGAACTAGAGGGTACGTGGACATACCCCAATCATTCTTGGCCATATGAAGGTCTGAGTGACATATTCCACAAAACAGCACCTTGAATCGCACATCCTTCTCTCCTGTAGACCTGTTGCAAGAGGTGTTTCTTGCTTAGCATAAACCGCAAGTGAAAACGAGAGATATTAAGAGGTAGAAAATCTATCAGATCGCCATTCACCAACCATAATATTGCTAAACATATATATAAAGCTATGAACATGTGATTCAATAAACTTATTTCACATAATAAAATTAAAAGACTGCCATATCAGATGTAGCCCATCTTGCAGCTGTGCTGCATGCTTGTTGGTGTTTAGAAAAACAAGAAGAAAATGGATCTAAGTAAAACCGAGCTAGACAGAGAGAGAGAAGAAGTCCCATAATTAAATAAATAAAGCAGCGACAAGATGGAGGAGAGGGAATAACCTCCTGGAGAATTTGAAAGGAGAGAGGACTCCGGATTGGTCTCTGGCTGCCCATCCAAAAGCCTTGGTAGGATGTTCTTCCTCGTAAGATTTTTCTGCCATTTTCGCCTCCTTTTGCTCAATTTGGTACTGCCGAGAGAGTGTGCATGGTGCACTAATTTATAATGGCGGGTGGTCAGCCATTGCGTATAATGGGCAGGGATGACATGCTGGGTGAGCTAAGCACCTTTAGTCGCTCATCCGGGAGCCAATCAATTACCTCGACAGAAAAGCCATCTGTCCATTAGCTAGTTATAAAATTTGAAACGAACAAGAACGCCTCTTTTTGTGTTTTAAAAATAATAATAATTTTTTAATTAATATATTTTTAATATTATTAAATTATTTTAATATATTAATATCAAAATTAATTTTTAAAACATCTAAAAAATATATTATATTAATATATTTTTAAATAAAAAATATTTTAAAAAATAATCATAACCTCAATGAACAATCGAAGAGTTTCGAATCTCAAGTACACGCTGTCGTTTACTCTCAACTCTATTTCCTTGCGTTGAATTAACAAGTGAAAAGTGAATTTCCGGCCTCCAAACCAATGGTTGTGTGCCTCCTAATAAAATAATATATTGGAGAAGTTTTGAACCGCATTTTATTTATTCTCTTTATGGATCACCAAATAATAAACATTCATAAAAAGAGATGCAATGCAAGTATGCCTGTTAGCCAGACCAGGTGAACGCAAGAAAATAATGGCAAAAAAAAAAACCAATTCACCAAAAACAATATTATATGAACCGCATTTTATTTATTCTCTTTATGGATCAACAAATAATAAAATCTTGATTCTTAAAACAATAAATAAAATCATGAACAGCAAACCATTTTCTCTTTTTGCATCAGCAGATAATAAAATCAAGAAGAACAGGCAAGGTAATTACACAAAGTCCCTCAAAAAGAAAGTCAAACGAGCAGCGCGATGTCCAAATCTAATTATTATTATACATAATACCTGTTTAGGATTGCGTTTCAAAAGTGATTTTCATCAAATTAAAATTTTTTTTTGCTTAGAATTAATATGTATTTGGTGTTTTTAAATTATTTTGATATGTTGATTTTAAAAATAATTTTTAAAAAATAAAATAAAATTATTGATATACTTTTATAAATAAAAAATATTTTAAAAAATAACCACAATCATATTTCCAAACACGTTATTACCCGAGGAAAGCAAGCAGAGACAACAACAGGAAAAACCTGGTGTTTGCTGAGTATGTTATACTGCTTGCTGTGTGCTGATTAGTACTGTATGTGGGCTCTGAGAGAGCTTAGACCCGAGGGCTATTTATAAGGTTTTGTGGAGGCTTGCGGGACCCCGGAACAGAACCTGGAACACCTGCGCCATGTTATGCTTAACATGGAAAGTTAACAAAAAAACAATTGATTTCAAATGGGATTAATTTAAGGAGAACCATTACCATAATCTTTAGATTTACCAACGGGATTTTTGCACTACCATGCCGTTGGTAAAAAAATTACCGAAAAAAGCACCCATGAAAAATCTTCGTTGGTGAATCTTTCATTGGTACTTTTTTATCTGTCTGTTGGTAATAAACAAATATTATTATTGATGGATTTATTGACAGAAAGGAAGCAAAAAAAATATATTCCATTCCATCAATAATTCCAGCGAAAACAAACTATATGCAATTGCATCAGTAATTATTTAAAAATATTTTTAAAAATAAAATTTACAAAACTATAAAATAATTAAATTAATATCAATCAACATTCTATAACACTCAAAATGCTTGGAAAAAAAAGAAGAAAATCAACACAAAAAAAATTACAAAAGATAAATACACATGAAAAAATAAATTCAACTAAAAAGATTTGTATGAAAAAAATTAAAAAATACTATAAATAAATCAACTAAAAATTGATCTCACGCGAAAAAAAAATCATACAACAACATTCATAAAACTATTAAGAACAAAAACAATTAAAAATAAAATGATAACATATATAGTGAAAAATACATGAAAAAATAAGATTTTTTTTTTTTACCTTAATATAGTTGCAAGTGCAGTTAAGAAGAGAAATTTTTTTTCGTAAAATGACTAATTAAAAAAAAATTGAGAAAAAAATAAGAAGGGAAAAGAAGACAAACTTGAGCAAGGAGAAGAAGAGAAGGGGTCGAGGAGAGAAAAAGAAGAAAGGAGAGAGGTCTATTCTGAAATTAGGGATTCTAGACTTTTTATTGGGTGTTTTACCAATAATTTTGCAGACGGATAATTAAATATTAAAATTTTTAATCATTTTATCGATGATTCCGTCCGTAATATTTAATTTAAATTTTGAATTTAATCAAAAAAATTCAAAAACCATCAAATATCACTGGCGACTTTTCAATCTGTCGGTGATTCTGTTTGTAATATTTAGTTTAAAATTTTACTTTAAGCTAATTTTTTCAGAAAACTGCCCAATAACATCGACGAATTTTCAATCTATCGTTGATTTTATCTATAAAAAACAGTAATTAACAGTAAAATTTGAAAATGAATAATTCCAGAGCTCTATAAAATATAGACAGAAGTTTCTGTCGGTGATTCCGTCTGTAATTGACATGATGAATAGTGTTCACAATTTACCAACAATTTTACCAATAAAATTTACCGATGGAATAAATTTTGTTAGTAATTCCGTTGAAAGAACAACATATCATCATTTTTTTTACCTTTTTTTCAATGTAATTTTCTTAGTAAATATCGATGGAATATTTTCATCAGTAAAATTCATAGGTAATCTATCAAAAAAAAATTACATCAGTATTTATATTTATATTTATCAATTAAAGTTGAAAAATTATTTTTTTAATAATCATCTATCTGGTTTTTTCGAAGACTACGTACTCTATCGTGGGAGCGCACTATTGTCAACCCGGCAACGAAAGGCAACATGGTAATTAAAAACTCCAAAGTTGTGTTTTTGTTCAGCATTCAATACATAAAAAACAGTGAGAAAGAAAGCACTCGTTATCCATGTCCCGACTCCCACGCAGACATGATCTGATTTAGGCTCCGTTTGTTTGCTGGAAAATAGTTTTTTTTTAGAAAGTGAATTCTGGTAAAGTGAATTGTAAGAAAGTATTTTCCGATGTTTGATAGTGTAATGAAAAATGAGTTGGAAAACACTTTCCATTGTTTGGTTATATCATGGAAAATGAGCTAGAAAATAACTTATTAATATTTTATTTTTCTCAAGTTTATTAAAATAATAAGGAACAAATCTTACAAATTAAAAAGTTGAATGAGAATGAAATTGAAAAAAAAAATATAATTTCATAAATTATCTCAAATAAAATAAAAAAATAATCAAAATAATAGAGATCAAATCTAAAAAATAAAAAAAATAAAAGATGAAGAAATTAAAATAATAATAATTAACATTTCATAAATTATTTCATATAAAATAAGTAACAATAAAAAAATTGAAGACCAAATTTGATAGATACAAAATTTCAATAAAAAAATGATAAGAAAAAAGCAAATAGAAATTATAAAAATAAAGATCAAAGTTAATATAAAAATAAAATTTTAAGAGATGAAATTAAAAAATAAATATTCAAAACAAAAAATATATATATAGCAATCAAAAGTTTAAGGATCAAATTTGATATAATCAGCAAATAATGATATTTTTAAATTTTTCACAACTTCAAGAAAGTGTTTTCCCCTCAAATTTTTCAGGAAAACACTTTCCTGAAAACCAATCCAAACTTTTCTTTTACTGGAAAGTGTTTTCCATTGACCAACTTTCCTACAGGCAAACAAACACAAGAAAGTGTGGAAAGTGATTTTCCGGAAATCACTTTCCGGAAAACAAACACAGCTAAAGGGAAAAAAACACTTTCCTGAAAACCAAGTTAAATTTTTCTTTGACTGGAAAGTATTTTCCATTGACCAAAATATATTTTCCGTTGACTAGAAAGTGTTTTCCGTTGACTAGAAAGTGTTTTCCATTGAACAACTTTTTAATGACAAATAAACACAGAAAAGTTTAGAAAATGGTTTCTAAAAACTGCTTTTGGAGAAACATTAATCAATTTTGAATTATGAGATAGTACTTACACAATTCAACATCTTAATATTCTTAATTACAAGAGTACTTTGTCCATGTTTGACGTCCTTTATTCTTAGAGATGAGATGGAAATAAATTAATTTTATTCAATGTGTGGGCTTGAAAAGATCATGATTAAATTGACGCCAAGGGTTCAAGTAATTATTATGATAAATGGAAAAATAAATTAATGTGTGGGATTGAAAAGATCAAGATTAATATGACCTATATATATTTGTTAAAACAGGACTTTCTGATCATTTTCTCAAAGAATAAGGTCATGTCTGCAAATAACAGGGCTGCTCTCTTTGTTGAAATCTAATAGTTTTCCACTGTACCGAGTAAAAGCTTGTGAGTATAAAAAGAAAAACATGTGCCAAAAAGCACTCCATTGATCGATTCATATAAAGATATGCTCTTCTGATAAATAATAAAAAGGTGAGGGGCTTAAAGAAAATAAATCAAAGCAGAAATACTTGGAACATAAAATTTACACAGAAATAGAGGTACTAAATAAAGTCACATCATTGCTTCAATTTTCAAACCATGATTACATTGTGCTTCCAGAGACACCGAAAACACCAGAATTTTCAAACCCACGAATCTCACATTACATGCGTTTTATTTCGTACAGTGTTTACGAGGAGGAGAATTCAAATCTTAATGGTGTTGCCGATGTCAATAACAAATCGGTATCTGACATCTGCTTTCGAAAGCCGCTCCATGGCGGTGTTCACATAATCCATCGAGATAACCTCAATGTCTGCTGTGATGTTGTTCTTGGCAGCAAAATCAATCATCTCTTGTGTTTCCTTCATTCCTCCTATGCTGCTCCCTCCCACTATTTTTCTTCCTGCCAAGCCAAGAACATGGAATTCGTCGCTGTCAGCTCAATAAAATAAATTTAGAACACATGCTGAGATGCAAGCATATATACATACCCATGATCAGAGGAAACACTGGTAGCTCAAGTGGCTTCTCAGGCGCACCAACCAAGACCAGCTTTCCTTGAGTCTTCAATAGACTAATCAAAGGCAAGATAGGATGGATGGCCGACACCGTGTCAATGACACCATCCATTGTGCCCATAGCAGCCTGAATAACAGACAATATTATATTATGTTTGATGCTTAATTAGTTTTACAGATAAATACAAGGAATGTGCTCTGAACCATGTTTATATATATATACCTGCATCTCATCCTGGTCACGACTAACTAGAAACGAGTCAGCACCAAGATGCTCAAGGGCTTCTTGTTTCTTCTTGGGAGAGGTGCTAATAACTGTAACCTTGACCCCCATGGCCTTTGCAAACTTTACAGCTACATGACCTAGCCCGCCCAGCCCAACCACGCCCACATGCATACCCGGTTTGTCAAGATTAAAAAACCTCAAGGGGCTGTAAACTGTAATCCCAGCACATAGGAGAGGTGCAGCGGCATCTAGAGGTAGGTTGTCTGGAATATGAACAAGGAAGTGCTCATCCACGACCATAATGTCCGAGTAGCCCCCGTATGTGGTGGTTCCATCGTGGTATTTGCTGGCATAGGAGAGTATCATTTTTGGGCAATAATTCTCGAGATGGCTGTTGCAACTATCGCAAGAGCGGCAGGATCCAACCATGCACCCCACCCCCACTTTGTCTCCAACTTTGATCTTCTCGACTTTGCTTCCTACCTCTGTCACTTCCCCGACAATCTCATGCCTGCATTGCCAATTTAATTTAATTAACCTCCAGCGGCGGAGCTGGTAATAATCGGTAGCGAAGGTCAAAATTAATATAAAAAAGATATATTATTAAAAAGTTTATTTATTTAAAATAATAAATATTTTATATTTTATATTTAAATATTAAATAATAAAAAGTTTAAAATGTTTTGTGGAGCCAGCCCCTGCTTGCCTCCCCTAGTTCCGCCCTGCCTCATATGCAAGGCATGGCTGAATTGATTCCAGTCAAAGCAGTTCCTCTAAACATTTTCGTTGGACTGTCAATTGCCATCCATCATATTTATGTACAAAAAATCTAGAGAAATAACTATACGGTCATAGATTTTTTTCTTGCTGTGTGTACATACCCGGGAACTAGAGGGTACGTGGACATACCCCAATCATTCTTGGCCATGTGAAGGTCTGTGTGACATATTCCACAATACAGCACCTTGAATCGCACATCCTTCTCTCCTGTACACCTGTTGCAAGAGGTGTTTCTTGCTTAGCATAAACCGCAAGTGAAAACGAGAGATATTAAGAGGTAGAAAATCTATCAGATCGCCATTCACCAACCATAATATTACTAAACATACATATAAAGCTATAAACATGTGATTCAATAAACTTATTTCAGTTATTAAAAACAAGAGGCTGCCATATCTGATGTAGCCCATCTTGCAGCTCTGCTGCATGCTTGTTGGTGTTTAGAAAAACAAGAAGAAAATGGATCTATGTAAAACCGAGCTAGACAGAGAGAGAGAAGAAGTCCCATAATTAAATAAATAAAGCAGCGACAAGATGGAGGAGAGGGAATAACCTCCTGGAGAATTTGAAAGGAGAGAGGACACCGGATTGGTCTCTGGCTGCCCATCCAAAAGCCTTGGTAGGATGTTCTTCCTCGTAAGATTTTTCTGCCATTTCCACCCTCTTTTTTGCTTTATTTGGTACTGCCGAGAGAGCGTGCATGAGCACCAATTTATAATGGCGGGTGGTCTGTCATTGCTTATTGGCAGGGATGACATCCTGGGTGAGCTAAGCACCTCTAGTCGCTCATCCGTGAGCTAATCAATTACCTCGACAGAAAAGCCATCTGTCCATTAGCTAGTTATAAAATTGGAAACAATCACGGTGGTTATTGATATATTTTTAAATAAAAAATATTTTAAAAAATAATCATAACCTCAGCAATCAATTGAAGAGTTTCGAATCTCAAGTACACGCTGTCGTTTACTCTCAACTCTATTTCCTTGCGTTGAATTAACAAGTGAAAAGTGAATTTCCGGCCTCCAAACCAATGGTTGTGTGCCTCCTAATAAAATAATATATTGGAGAAGTTTTGAACCGCATTTTATTTATTCTCTTTATGGATCAACAAATAATAAACATTCATAAAAAGAGATGCAATGCAAGTATGCCTGTTAGCCAGACCAGGTGAACGCAAGAAAATAATGGCAAAAAATAAACCAATTCACCAAAAACAATATTATATGAACCGCATTTTATTTATTCTCTTTATGGATCAACAAATAATAAAATCTTGATTCTTAAAACAATAAATAAAATCATGAACAGCAAACCATTTTCTCTTTTTGCATCAACAGATAATAAAATCAAGAACAACAGGCAAAGTAATTACACAAAGTCCCTCAAAAAGAAAGTCAAGCGAGCAGAGACAGCAACAGGGATGAGCAAAACACAGCCGCGGACATCCCCAGAGAATAGGCTGCTCCCTTGTCCATTGTTGGTGCAGGTGCTGGCTCCATCTCAAGATCTTGAGCAGTAACAGTTGCTAAATACATGGCCACAACAAAGAAGATGGCCATAGCCTTGAATGTACACACTAACTGTGCCATGGAGACAGAAAAATAGAACTTTTGTGGTTGGTTGCCACATGGTTTGGGTTGGTTAATCTGCTTCAATCCCAAGGACCTTAACTTGTAAGGAAAATTCTAGTGTGGGACTTTGGGGCAGTTTGTTACTCCGTGCTTTTCTAAATTTTGAAAATTTTTATTTATTTTATTTATTTATTATATTTTTTCATCATTCTGATATATTAATATTAAAAATAATTTTAAGAAAATAAAATAATTATTACAAGAATCACAAACATCCCTTTTCAATACACTCTAAAATACAGTGCTAAAATTTTGAAACATATTTTACACCTTAAATTTCAATATTTCTTTCGGTTGGCCCATGTTAAAACACGTTGAAGGTTAAAGAAAACCTTCGTGGCTAAATCACTATAGCCATATTCACATGATTTTATTCACTATAATACTGTTTTAAGTTTTTTTTTTATTTCATCACGATCTATCATTGATTTTTAGTTTGCTTTCAATTTTAATATTTAATATTATGTTGTTTTAAAAATTCTATTTTGTAAATTTTTTATTTTTATATATTGGGTTATATATTAGTTTCATGAATTTAATTTTTTTCGAGGCTTTATAATTTTTTTCAACTTGCTTTTTATAAATTTACTAAGATCGCGGGTTTAAAAGTTAACTGAGGTTGGCTTGGGTTTTTTTAGCCGCCTTTTCTAATTAATTATTTTTTATTCTTTAACATTGGGTTAGTTGAAAATTAGATTTTATTTTTTTTTATCTACTTTCTATAGAGTTATTTCGTTTTCATTCTATGGGTTGTGAGTTGGACAAGTTGCCTCGGATTGACTTTGTTTGATCTTTTTTTCTTTTTTTAATTGAGCATTTTTTATGGGGCTTTATAAAAAAAAATTTAATTTTTTTTATAGGGTTATCTCGATCTCATAATTTAGATCACAAGTTTAATAGGTTGATCCAAGTTAACTCTATTCATTTTTTATGTTTTTTTAAATTAAAAATATTTTAAAAAACTTTCACCGCTCAACAACTCAAATCTTCCTCTTTTTCTTTTAGTTTTTTTTTTCAATCTCATCTCTCGATATTAAGTTGTTTAGAAGTTTAGCTAAGTAATTTTTTTCAATTTGTATTTTGTAGAGTTATCCTAGTTTTATGGATAAATTTCTTTTCTTTAAATTTCAACCTTTAACATTAAATCTATTGAAAATAGAGCTCCATGACTTCTTTTTTTATTTGCCTTCTATAATGTTACCTGGATCTTATGATCTAGGTCGCGAGTTTAACAGGCTAACCCAAGTTGACTTAGATTGTTTCTTGTCCTTTTAATTTTCTTATTTCATCATTTTAAACCATGTTGGTTGGAAATTAAGCTTCATAAGTTTTTTTACTTGCTTTTTATAGGATTATCTCAATCTCATGGTCCAGATCCTGATTTTTGCAAGTTGACTTGAGTAGTTTTTTTGTCCTTTTTTTTAATTTAATATTCTTTTTTTAATTTCATTCTTCAGCTTTAGAATGATTAGGAATTGACTTCCATTATATATTTTGATTTATTTTTTTATAGGGTTGTTATAGTCTCATGACTTGAATTGCGAATTTGACAAGTTAATCCGGACTAATCCAATATATAACTATTTAAATATTTTTTAAAAAAATCATCTAATATGTTACTGTATTAATATTTTTTAAAAAATACACCATTCAATATGCATTATCTTTTAAGTTTATAATTGGTTTTTCTTATTAAGAAACATGTCAATAACGCTTCAACATTTGTTTTTAAGTAGTAGTGGCAGTAATAATAATAATAATAGTTGTGATGGTAGTGGTAATAATAATAATAATAATGATAATACTAGTTGTAATGATACTAGCTAGAAGTACTAGTAACAACAATGATAATAATAAAAAAATTGATACTAAACAACAATTTAAAAAAAAAAATTTCTTTGCAGCACTAAAGATAATATACTATTCACTATAATTGCCAAGCAAGGTTAATGGCATTTAAAAAAAAAACCTTGCTTTAAAGATATAGTTGTTTTTATATTTTTACATGATTTATTAGTCATTATAAATTTGACAGAGGATATTTTTATCTATTCAATATTTTTAATAATAATAAAATAACAAAAATATCCTACTGATAAAAGAATCAACATGGCAGGGCAATAGTCTTTTGGTATTTTTTTTTATAAATAATTAAATTATGCATACGCCTTAAATTCAAGAAAAAAAAAGTAATTGGGGTTAGGGGTATTAAGATTTTTTAGCCTAATTTGTTTTTTATTTGCTTGTTAATTGTATGATTGATTGAAGGTATAAATATAATTTAATATTTAAATAATATTTTTAATGTGAAAGAAATGCTAGTATATTGGGGCTACTATGTACTTTGGATGGTGGCTCCCAATGATAAAAAATAGACTTTGACTGTGTAATTCTATTCCTCGTTGTCTTCTCCTCTTTCGTCATGAGTTGCATGTGTTAAAAAAAATAATTAATAATGTTGTCTTAACTAAAACTAGTTTTGTCAATTTCCATTTGTTTACGAAGGTGTCTTGATCAAAATTTTCCAATAAAAGCATGACACATGTATCATTTAATCAGCAATTAATTGGGTGTTAAAACATGTAATTAAGCAGGTCTCTCATGCCCTCCTTTCGTATCTGTCTTTATTTGTTCATAAAAAGGGAAGCAAAAAACAAAAAAAATCTCCATCGAGAGAGCGACATTAATTAGACCACGAACTTATCTCAAGATATCCAAACTCAAAAAGAAAAATTGAACGCTAATTAATCAATTAAGACAGAGAAAAATAATTCTGACTTTTAGCTGTGGAATTTGCTTCCTTCAAGTTTTCAGAGATGCAAGGCAAAAGAAAGGACTAGAATGAGAATACCTAATTTGATTGTACCAGTAAGCTATTTTTAAGAATTTAGTTCTTAAGGACAAGCCTTGAACTTGAATCAATTAAACCCCTCTCTCCTTGCAGAAAAAAAAAGTAGCAGACTATATAAATTTATTCCTCGTCTCGTATATACTAACAAGCTATTGGAATAATTTTTCTTTTCTCTTTTCTCTACGAATATATGACAGATCACATTAATGCGGGTTAGTCCATGCTACCCTCTTTTGTTTTGGTTTAAAAAATGGATATTTAATAGTTTTATTATACATCCAACAAGAATTATTGTATTTTTCTCATAAGTTATTATATTTATGTCAGGATTTAAATTTATTAGGAAACCGTAGTGAATAAGATTATTTGATATTGATTTATCTGTTAACTATATATGATTTATTAATCTCCATTCAATTTTGTTTTTTACTCTAGTAATTGACCAGCAGACAAAAGTTGATCTCGCCTCAAAGTTCCTCCCTTTTTTAAAAAATTAACGCTGCTTAAAATTAAAAATTTGGTAAAATAATATATCCATAAAAATTATAAACTCCGAAACGAAAAAGAAATAAAGCAAAGCCCATTTATATTGCTAAAATGAATATTATAAAAAGAGTTGCTAAAACGAAATAATAATTTATTAATATCAAAGAAAATACACAAGTTCTAATAAATCGATATACACATGCCCCTCATCTAAAAAAAAAAAAATACAACCACAAGACAACCCACATATAAAAAATAAATCTTTATTTCACTGTATAAACAAATAAATAAATTATACAATATACTAAAAAGATTCAATGTCCTTCTTAATATTTACCTAGACTCAAAGCACTATAAATTGAAGCAGTGTAATAACAGCTTAGACGCCCTTGACAAAGAGAGTTGCGAGGGAAGTGGGGTTGTTTTTTTATTTGGATACATTTGACATTGAATGGATAGTTGAGGAGAAAATGATCCCTTCAAGTTTGGGTAGGGCTATTCTAGGTGTCAGCCAAGCTTGCTCACCCACATGAGGACACTTGGCGCTTAGGTTAACCTGCACCACATGGAGCTTGGACTAGCTTGCTCTTGCTATGGGTGGCAGCCAAGCCCGCACACTCACGTGAGAATACTTGACGCTTGGGCTGCCTTCCCTTTACCCTGAATCTGATCTGAGTGCCACGTGGTGCTAGGCTAGCATGTCCTTGCCCTGGACGAGAGCCAAGCCCGCACCTCCACATGAAAACACTTGATGCTAGGGTTGTCTTGACTTGGACACAGCCAGACTGCTCAACTTGGGTCCAAACATGCTCCAAACCTAATAAACTGGTTTGGCATGGAAGTGTCCAAGTCCAATTATAAGTACTCATGGCAACACTTGGAGTCCTGATTTTATTTCCCTATCTTGGTAAACCGTTACCTAACACTATTCCCCATTTCAAACACTCAACGTAATTTGTGTTAGCATGGAAAGTTAGCGCAAAAAATTGATTTCAAATTAATTAATAGGATTAATTTAAGAAGATCAAAGTTGAAAAACTAAGTTTTAAATGATCATTTATCTGTTTTGTAATGGGATTAATTTAAGGAGATCAAAGTTGAATTAAAAACTCATTTTTAAATGATCATTTTTCTGTTTTTTAAAGACCACGTACTATATCTTTGTAGCACTATTGTCAGCCTGGCAATGAAAGGCAACATGGTAATTAAAAACTTCAAATTAGTGGTCAACATTCAACACATAAAAAAATAGTGAGAAAGAAAGCAGTCGTTTTTCATGTCCCACTTCCACACAAATTATCTGTTAATTTAATCAATTTTGAATTATGGGATAGTGACCTAATTAATTTAACAATTCAACATCTTAATATTTTTAATTGTAAGAGTACTTTCCTCGTCCATGTTTGACGTCCTTTATTCTAAACTCATACAAGCACTGGTTGTACAACGAAAATCAAAACCAAACACATAAAATATTAAGAGAGAAGTAGTTATTTCTCCGTCAAATAATTAAAGGAGGAAAGTATTTTTTTTTTGGAGAGAAAAGATGGAAATAATTATTCTATTCAATGTGTGGGATTGAAAAGATCATTGATTAAATTGACGCTAAGGGTTTAAGTAACTATGATAAAGGAAAATAAATTGATAATTTGTCCAAAGAATAAGGTCATGTCTGCAAATTACAGGGTTGCTCTTTTTGTTGAAATCTGATAGTTTTCCACTGTACTGAGTAAAAGCATGTGCATATAAAAATAAATCCTAGACGGATAAGTGATAACGTTGAAGTACAGGCGCTTGAAAAGAAAAACATCGCAGTTTTCTTATCTTAAATTGGGCTGGGTTAGCCGTAATGTACTCCATTGATCGATTCATATAAAGTGACGCTCTTCTGATAAATAATAATAAATTGAGGTGCTCAAACAAAATAAGTAAAAGCTGAAATACTTGAACAGAAATTTAACCAAAACAGAGGTACTAAATGACGTCACATCATTGCTTCAATTTTCAAACCATGATTAAATTGTGCACCGAAAACTCCAGATTTTTCAAACTGATCAAGAATTTGACATTACATGCGTTTTATTCGTACAGTGACTTTGAGGTAGCGAATTCAAATCTTCATTGTGTTGCCGATGTCGATAACAAATCGGTATCTGACATCTGTTTTCAAAAGCCGCTCCATGGCCGTGTTCACATAATCCATCGAGATAACCTCAATGTCTGCCGTGATGTTGTTCTTGGCAGCAAAATCAATCATCTCTTGTGTTTCCTTCATTCCTCCTATGCAACTCCCTCCCACTATTTTTCTTCCTGCCAAAGCCAATAACATGGAATTCGTCGCTGTCAGCTCAATACCAAAATAAATTTAGAACACATATGAGAGATGCAAGCATATATACATACCCATGATCAGAGGAAACACTGGTAGTTCAAGTGGCTTTTCAGGCGCACCAACCAAGACCAGCTTTCCTTGAGTCTTCAATAAACTAATCAAAGGCAAGATAGGATGCATGGCCGACACCGTGTCAATGACGCCATCCATTGTGCCCATAGCAGCCTGAATAACAGACAATATTATATTATGTTTGATGCTTAATTAGTTTTACAGATAAATACAATTGGAATGTGCTCTGAACCATGTTTATATACCTGCATCTCATCCTGGTCACGACTGACTAGAAACGAGTCAGCACCAAGATGCTCAAGGGCTTCTTGTTTCTTCTTGGGAGAGGTGCTAATAACTGTAACCTTGACCCCCATGGCCTTTGCAAACTTTACAGCTACATGACCTAGCCCGCCAAGCCCAACCACGCCCACATGCATACCCGGTTTGTCAAGATTAAAGAACCTCAAGGGGCTGTAAACTGTAATCCCAGCACATAGGAGAGGTGCAGCGGCATCTAGAGGTAGGTTGTCTGGAATACGAACCACGAAGTGCTCATCCGTGACCATGCTGTCTGAGTAGCCTCCGTACGTGGTGGTTCCATCGTGGTATTTGGTACTGTAGGTGAGTATCATTTTTGGGCAATAATTCTCGAGATCGCTGTTGCAACTATCGCAAGAGTGGCATGATCCAACCATGCACCCCACCCCCACTTTGTCTCCAACTTTGAACTTTTCAACTTTGCTTCCTACCTCTGTCACTTCCCCAACAATCTCATGCCTGCATTGCCAATTTAATTTAATTAACCCTCAGATGCAATGCATGGACGAATTTATTCCAGTCAAAGTTCCTCTAAACATTTTCTCTGGACTGCCAATTGCCATTCATGATGTTTATGTGCAAAAACAATGAGAAATAACTATATATACGGTCATAGATTTTTCTTGCTGTGTGTACATACCCGGGAACTAGAGGGTACATGGAAGTACCCCACTCATTCTTGGCCATATGGAGGTCTGAGTGACATATTCCACAATACAGCACCTTGAATCGCACATCCTTCTCTCCTGTACACCTGTTGCAAGAGGTGTTTCTTGCTTAGCATAAACCGCAAATGAAAACGAGAGATATTCATAGGTAAAAAGTCTATCAGATCGCCATTTTCACCAACCATAATATTGCTAAACATATATATAAAGCTATGAACATGTGGTTCAATAAACTTATTTCAAATAATAAAATTAAAAGACCTGTTGCAGGAGGTGTGCTGCATGCTTGTTGGTGTTTAGAAAAACAAGAAGAAAATGGATCTATGTAAAACCGAGCTAGACAGAGAGAGAGAGAGAGAGAGAAGAAGTCCCATAATTAAATAAAGCAGCGACAAGATGGAGGAGAGGGAATAACCTCCTGGAGAATTTGAAAGGAGAGAGGACCCCGGATTGGTCTCTGGCTGCCCATCCAAAAGCCTTGGTAGGATGTTCTTCCTCGTAAGATTTTTCTGCCATTTCCACCCTCTTTTTTGCTTTATTTGGTACTGCCGAGAGAGCGTGCATGAGCACCAATTTATAATGGCGGGTGGTCTGCCATTGCTTAGTGGCAGGGATGACATCCTGGGTGAGCTAAGCACCTTTAGTCGCTCATCCGTGAGCTAATCAATTACCTTGGGAGAAAAGCCATCTGTCCATGAGCTAGTTACTGTTACCTTGACTTCTCGGCGTAGAACTTTCCCATAAAGCTATCTCAAGTAAGCTGTCGTTTACTCTCAACTCTATTTCCTTGCGTTGAATTAACAAGTGAAAAAAAAAAAAAAAAACAGGTGAATTTCCGGCTTCCAGACCAATGGTTGTGTGCCTCCCAATAAAATAATATATTGGAAAAGTTAATGTGATTTTTAATGCAAGAACTTTTATGATTTCCTTAGATGATGCTTAAATTTTATTTGAATAGATTTTCCAAATTAAAAAATAATTAAAATATAGATAATTAAAATATGGATGTCCCTCCATTTGTGTCAACATCTCTTGTCGTGTGATATGGCATGGTGATGTTTCAACAATTGCTTAAGACACATTAACTTTAAAACTCTAAATTAATTTTTTAAATAGTGTAAAATGTACCTGAGTTAATGAAATGTTTAATTATATTATGTTTTTTAATTGAAACGTGTGAAAAAAATATTTTAATTTATTTTTTTATAGGATTGTTACAATCTCATGACTTGAATTGCAAATTTGACAAGTTAATCCAGATTGATCCAATATATAACTATTTTAATATTTTTTAAAAATCATCTAATATGTTACCATATTAATATTTTAAAAAAAAACACCATTCAATATGCATTATCTTTTAAGATTATAATTGATTTTTCTTATTAAGAAACATGTCAATGACGTCTCAATATTTGTTTTTTTAAGTAGTGATAATAATAATAATAATAATAATAGTTGTGATGGTAGTGATAATAATAATGATGATGATGATAATGATAATACTAGTGGTAATGATACTAGCTAGCAGTACTAGCAACAACAATGATAATAATAATAAAAAAATTAATACTAAAAAACAACTTAAAAAAAAGGATGTTTCGTGGCAGCAATAAAGATAATCCACTATTCATTATAATTGCCTTGAAGATAGAGGTGTTTTTATATTTTTACATGGCTTATTAGTCATTATAAATTTGACTGGGGATATATATTTTTATCTATTTAATATTTTTAATAATAGTAAAATATCAAAAATACCTTAACGATAAAAGAATCAACATGGCAGGGCAATAGTGTTTCGGTATTTTTTTTTATAAATAATTAAATTATTAATGTGCCTTTAAATTCAAAAAAAGAAAGTAATTGGGGTTAGGGTTATTAGGATTTTTTAGCCTAATTTTTTTTCTTACTTGCTTGTTAATTGTATGATTGATTGAAGGTATAAATATAATTTAATATTTAAATAATATTTTTAATGTGAAAGAAATGCTAGTATATTGGGGCTACTATGTACTTTGGATGGTGGCTCCAATTAGTAAAAAATAGACTTTAACTGTGTAATTCTACTCCTCTTTCATCATGAGTTGCACGTGTTAAAAAAAAAAATGTTGTCTTAACTAAAACTAGTTTTGTCAATTTCCATTTGTTTACGAAGGAGTTTTGATCAAAATTTTCCAATAAAAGCATGACACATGTATCATTTATTAATCAGCAATTAATTGGGTGTTCAAACATGTAATTAAGCAGGTCTCTCATGCCCTCCTTTCGTATCTGTCTTTATTTGCTCATAAAAAGGGAAGGAAAAAACAAAAAAATTATCCATCGAGAGAGCGACATTAATTAGACCACGAACTTATCTCAAGATATCCAAACTCAAAAAGAAAAATTGAACGCTAATCAATGAAGACAGAGAAAAATAATTCTGACTTTCAGCAGTCGAATTTGCTTCCTTCAAGTTTTCAGAGATGCAAGGCAAAAGAAAGGACTAGAATGAGAATACCTAATTTGATTGTACCAGTAAGCTATTTTTAAGAATTTAGTTCTTCAGGACAAGCCTTGAACTTGAATCAATTAAACCCCTCTCTCCTTGCAGAAAAAAAAAGTAGCAAACTATATAAATAAATTCCTCGTCTCGTATATACTAAGAAGTAAGAAGTTATTGGAATAATTTTTCTTTTCTCTAAGAATATATGACAGATCACATTAATGCGGATTAGTCCATGCTACCCTCTTTTGTTTTTGGTTTAAAAAATGGATATTTAATAGTTTTATTATACATCCAACAAGAATTATTGTATTTTTCTCATAAGTTATTATATTTATGTCAGGATTTAAATTTATGAGAAAACCGTAGTGAATAAGATTATTAGATATTGATTTATCTGTTAACTACATATGATTTATTAATCTCAATTCAATTTTGTTTTTTACTCCAGTAATTGACCAGCAGACAAAAGTTGATCTCGCCTCAAAGTTCCTCGTTTTTTTTTTTAAATTAACGCTGCTTAAAATTAAAAATTTGGTAAAATAATATATCCATAAAAATAAACTCGGAAACGAAAAAGAAAAAAAAGCAAAGCCCATTTAATTTGCTAAAATGAATATTATAAAAAGAGTTGTTAAAACGAAATAATAATTTATTAATATCAAAGAAAATACACAAGTTCTAATAAATCGATATACACATGCCCCTTATCTAAAAAAAAATACAACCACAAGTCAACCCACATATAAAAAATAAATCTTTATTTCACTGTATAAATAAAAAAATAAATTATATAATATAATAAAAAGATTCAGTGCCCTTCTTAATATTTACCTAGACTCAAAGTATTGTGGATTGAAACAGTGTAATAACAGCTTAGGCGCCCTTGACAAAGAGAGTTGTGAGGGCAACGGGGGAGGGATGGGATTGTTTCACTTGGATGCATTAGACATTGAATGGATAGTTGGGAAGAAAATAGTCACTTCAAGTTTGGGTGGGGCTGCTCTAGGTGTCAATCAAGCATGCCCACCCATATAAAGATACCTGGCGCTGAGGTTGACCTGCACCACATGGAGCTCAGACTGGCTTGCCCTTGTCATGGGTGACAGCCAAGCCTGTGCATCCACGTGAGGATACTTGAAGCTTGGGCTACCATGCCCTTACTCTGGATTTGACTCGAGCGCCACGTGGTGCTGGGCTGGCATATTCTTGCCCTAGGCGAGAGCCAGACCCGCGTCTCTACATGATTTCCTTATGCTTAAATTTTATTTGAATAGATTTTTCAAATTAAAAAATAAATAAAATATGGATGTCCCTCCATTTGTGTCAACATCTCTTGTCGTGTGATATGGCATGGTGATGTTTCAACAATTGCTTAAGACACATTAACTTTAAAACTCTAAATTAATTTTTTAAATAGTGTAAAATGTACCCAAGTTAATGATATGTTTAATTATATTATGTTTTTTAATTGAAATGTGTGAAAAAATATGTTAATATTTATAAAATAACAAACCATATGTAAAAGCCCTGTAGTTAGAATCACATGATAAATGAGCCCACTTTCAAATGGATTAAAGGTTCGGGTATAGTTTTGAAATTCGGTTTGGTCTGATGGGTCGATCCGAGACCCAACTAACTCGAAATTGAAACTCGAAATCCAGACTTTGGAGTGGACCGGATCTAAAAATTATGAGAGCAGAAAATCAATTCCAACTTTTTCTAGGATGGGTTTTGTAATGATTTAAAAGTTTAGAAATGTTTGTAGTAATCTGGACTAGTGTGTAACGATAGAAATCAAAATTTTCTATCCGTTAAATTTTGTGATAGTTAATTTTATTTTATTTTTATAATTAAAATAAATAAGTTTTTTTTTATTTTTGTTATTAATAAAACATTAAACATGGACACATAGAATGAAATATTCAATATATTTTTTCATGTGACATTATAAAAGAACATGAGAACCCTTTATAAATAAAGGGTCTCGATTTAAAAAAAAACTTTTTGTCTCTATTGGACTAAAAAATAGACTAGATCTCATAAAAATTTAACAACACTTAAAAAACAAATTAAAAATACTCTTTAAAATATTAAATCATCAAATTTTGTTTTATAATAAACGCTAAAATTTATATTTCTATAAAGCATAAATCTTAATTTAATTTCACAAATAAATCATATCATCATATTTTTACTTCTTTTATTTATCATTACCTCTCCTTTTTTATTCTCGTCTTCTCTTTGTTGTTTTCAATTTATTAAGTTTTGATTTCATATATGGTTAGATTTTGTACAGCTTTACTTGTTTCACAGTTAGATTTGAGTGGCCTGATATGAACATTGCTGCATTGCTTCATCGCCTTTAAAATAATTCAATATTTTATTTTTCTTCTTCAACTCTCTCCTCTTCGTCGCCTTTAAAATAATTAAATAGAACTGTTGACCATTAGTAGGACAATGAAAGGCGCTTCAAAATATTTTATTTATTTTAAATTAATATATTTTAAAATTTTCAAATCATATATTAATATTAAAAATAATTTTTTAAAAAATAAAAAAACATCACTAACATTTACTTTCACATAAAAAAATTATTTAAAAAATTACTAACGACGCTGTCAAATAAACATGATATCACGGTCTATCAAAGCTTGATAAACAAGAGAGTCCCATATGTGAGTGGGTCTCAAGGACATCAAAATAGCGTGGGGGAGAGCATTGTGCGAGATAGAGGGAGAAAGGTGGGCTGTGATTTTCCAAGATTTCTCCTTGTAGTGATGAAAAGGAGAGGGAAGAAACTTTTTCAATTGTTTTTAATCATAATTAATAACATGATTCTATTATATAAAAATTAATTAAATTAGTTGCAAGGAAGTTGTTTATTAATAACAAATATGTTAAAATATAAATAAATTATTATAATAATATTTTTTATTGGAGTGCATATAAGAAAAAAATCAACCATATATATACTCTTCAAAATACTATTTTAATAATTTGGTTACCATGAATGGCTTTTGCTACCATTGGAGATGTTCCAAAAAGATAAACATGATATAGTACATATTAGATAGGAAACTTTTCTTAACGTGAAAGAAAAAAAAAAAAGGTGATACCGACGTTTTTTTAAAAGTAAGAAAAACATGGTACCTTGATTATTACCTTAACAAGATTTAATAAACATAATTAATTTAATAATATAATTTAAAAAATAAAAATATTGTAAATAATATGAATAATAAAAAAAGAACAATAATTAATTATACTACAGAATTGAAGAAAAAAAAGTCCAACATCAACCCATCTTCGATTCACCATGCAACTGCTCAACTATAAAAAATAACTTATCAAGACGGTTTAAACGTCATTGTAAAAAGCTTCATGTCGATACTAAAAAAGAATACACATATCGTTAGAGTAATGAATTAGAAAACAAATTAATCAAAATATCATAAGATGAATATCTCATGCTTATATTTAATTTGATTTAAAAATAAATTTTTTTAAAAAATAAATTAAACAAAAAATAATAAATAAAAAAACTTGAGATAATTTGAGTTATTATTAAAATTAGTAAAAATTCCAATAGAAAAAAAAATAACAGAGTCCAATCTTTAATTTAATTAATGTTAAGGGGTTAAACTGAAAAAATACAAGGTTAAAAAATAAAATTTCTAAACCCGTGATTATCTTTTAAATAGTCCTAAAATCCTAGCCTCATGCTTAATAAAGAAGCTCAATTATCAAAAAATTAAACCATGGAGCATGAAATCATTAAAAAAGGGATCAATGTAGAAAAAAATTTACTAGGAAAAAAGACATAGCAAATAAAATAACAATGGTCAAATTGGAAGAAAAAAAACCTTTAAATGATGCAATCATAAAAAATTAAACTTTAAAAACTAATCTTAAATAAAAAAACATTAATTAAAAGAATAAAGATAAATCTGAAAAATAAAAAATATTAAAAGAGATGAAATTAAAAAAAAATCAACTTCAAATAAATCAAATAATAATAATAAAAACAAGAACTAAATATAAAAAAATAACAAAGAGAAAAGCTGCTTTTATTTTTTGCACGGTAAACACAAAAATCAAAGTGAAAGGAAAAGTAGCAGAAAAAAAAAAAAGTGTTGCGTGCACTGAAGTGGTTATCCATTTGAAACACGTGTCACACCTGAACGAAGAGGAAGCGAAGAAGAATGGGCTCCGTTTGTTTGCAGGAAAGTGAATTCTTTTTGGAAAGTGAATTCCGGGGAAAGTGAATTCCGGGAAAGTGAATTCCGGGAAAGTATTTTCCGATGTTTGGTAGTGTTATGGAAAATGAACTGGAAAACACTTTTCAGTGTTTGGTTATGTCATGGAAAATGAGCTGGAAAATAACTTATTAATATTTTATTTTTCTCAAGTTTATTAAAATAATGAGGAACAAATCTTACAAATTAAAAAGTTGAATGAGAATGAAATTGAAAAAAAAAATATAATTTCATAAATGATCTCAAATAAAACAAATAATAATCAAAATAATAAGGATCAAATCTAAAAAATTAAAAAAAAATGAAAAATGAAGAAATTAAAATAATAATAATCAACATTTCATAAATTATTTCAAATAAAATAAGTAACAATCAAAAGAATGAGGATCAAATTTGATAAATAAAAAATTTCAATAAAAAAATGATAAGAAAAAAGCAAATAGCAATTAGAAAAATAAGGACCAAAGTTAATATAAAAATAAAATTTTAAGAGATGAAATTGAAAAATAAATATTCAAAACAAAATATATATAGCAATCAAAAGTTTGAGGATCAAATTTGATATAATTAGCAAATAATGACATTTCTAAATTTTTTACAACTTCCGGAAAGTGTTTTCCCCTCAAATTTTTCAGGAAAACACTTTCCTGAAAACCAAGCCAAATTTTCCTTTTACTGGAAAGTATTTTCCATTGATCAACTTTCCTACTGACAAACAAACACAAGAAAGTTTGGAAAGTGCTTTCCTGGAAACCACTTTCCGGAAAACAAACACAGCTAAAAGGAAAACACTTTCCTGAAAACCAAGTAAATTTTTTTTTTTTACTAAAATTGACTGGAAAGTGTTTTCCGTTGACTAGAAAGTGTTTTCCGCTGACCGGAAATTATTTTCCGTTGACCAACTTTTCTAATGACAAACAAACACAGGAAAGTTTGGAAAATAGTTTCTCGGAAACAACTTTCCGAGAAACAAACAAGGCCCTAATGCCACTCTAGAAGCCACGCATGTGTGCAAGTAAATTTTTTTAATAATATCTATGCTAAGTCAAATATCAAACAACCCGTCAAATAATATTATTATTACAAAAAGTTAAAAACCCAATATGAAAAAAGATACAAAGACCCGTGGACCAAAGCTATAAAAAAATCTAAAACGATGAAGCCTCTAGATTCAAGTTTAGAAAATTTTGCTTTTAAATTTTACTATGCTAAATAAATATATAAAAACGTTGCTGCCCTTGTCCAATTCATAAATAACATTACTACCATTAAAAAAAGACTATACTACCCTCCATGCAAGGGTTAATAATTCTGGTATGAATGAAAAATCCCTACTTGATTATTGTAATAAATTCACTCTTGGTCCCCAATATTTGGGGTGGGCGATTATAGTTTTTTTTTTCTTCTTAATATTGCATTGCAATTTTCTTATTTTAAATTGAGTTGGGTCAGTCGATGACAACCACAAGAGCAGAAGTTGTAGAAATTATTACAAGTACATTGATCTATTTATATAAATTAAGAGGTGCTTAAAGAGTACCAAAAACTGCAGATGATTCAAGCTCATGAATTCTCACATTACATGCATTTTATTCATACAATATTTATGAGGGAGAAAATTCAAATTTTCATTGTGTTGCCAATATCAATGACAAATCGATACCTAACATCAGTTTTCAATAGCCGCTCCATGGCAGTGTTCACATAATCCATTGAAATCAACTCGATATCTGCTGTTATGTTGTTCTTAGCAGCAAAATCAATCATCTCTTGTGTTTCCTGCATTCCTCCACCAGCACTCCCACCCACCATTTTTCTTCCTGTTATGCCAATAACATGGTAGTTATACTAATATTTATCTGTTCGACTACCCATGAGAAGATCAATGCTGCGATAAATTTAGAACACATACTGAGATATATGCATTTATACATACCCACGATCAAAGGAAACACTGGTAGCTCAAGTGGTTTCGCAGGCGCACCAACCAAAACCAGCTTTCCTTGAGTCTTCAATAGACTAATCAAAGGCAAGATAGGATGCATGGCCGACACCGTGTCAATTACACCATCCATTGTGCCCATTGCAGCCTGATTTGATTTAATGTTTAATTAGTTTACAAATGCAAGGAAGGTGCTCTGAATCATGTTTATATACCTGCATCTGATCCTGATCATGGCTAACCAAAAATGAGTCGGCACCAAGATGCTCGAGGGCTTCTTGTTTCTTGTTGGGTGAGGTGCTAATAACTGTCACCTTGACCCCCACAGCTTTTGCAAACTTTACAGCTACATGACCTAGCCCGCCGAGCCCAACCACACCCACATGCATACCCGGTTTGTCAAGACCGTAAAATCTCAAGGGGCTATACACTGTAATTCCAGCGCATAGGAGAGGTGCGGCTGCGTCAAGAGATAGGTTGTCTGGAATAAGAACAACGAAGTGCTCATCTACGACCATAATGTCCGAGTAGCCCCCGTATGTGGTGGTTCCATCTTGGTACTTTGCACCATATGTGATTATCACTTCCGAGCAGTAATTTTCAAGATTGTTGCTGCAACTATCGCAAGAGCGGCATGATCCAATCATGCCCGCCACCCCCACTTTGTCTCCAACTCTGAACTTTTCAACTTTGCTTCCTACTCCTGTCACTTGCCCAACAATCTCATGCCTGCATTGCCAATTTAATTTAATTTAATTAACAACTTTAATCGCAATGCATGAATCCAATTTATAACAGTCAAAACTGCTCTTTATACTAGTAAAAACTCCTCTAAACATTTTCGCTGGACTGCCAATTTTCCATTTATAATACATTGTTCGCAATGTTTATATACACAAAAAATATTATCATGTTGTAATATAATAAAAATCAAACCTACCAAATCCCTAAATTAGAAAATATATAATTATTGTTTTAGGCAATTTCAATAGATTAGTGGCGATAAATTAATCATGAAAGAGAATTTTCAATAAATTATTCATGAATAAATCTCAACAAATGATATCACTTCAATTTACAAAATTACCATGTTCCTCCCACAGCAATTCATCAAGTTAAAGATTGTAACAGAGAGGGGAGGGGGGGGGGGGTTTAAAGGAATACTAGAAATTTGATTGCTTTTGAGTCAAAAAAGAGATCCAAATCATAGTTGCAATTTTAAAGGGAAAAAATGGAGGAATCAGAAAGCGTGAAGGTTGAAACTCAGAACAGAAAATGTTGGTGCAAGCGAAAACTAAAGGAAAAATGTTTAAAATGAAAATCAAGATACAGAAGAAGTTAAAAGATTTCTCTTACAGTATGTTCATACCCAGGAACTAGAGGGTACGTGGAAGTACCCCACTCATTCTTGGCCATATGAAGGTCTGTGTGACATATTCCACAAAACAGCACCTTCAATCTCACATCCTTCTCTCCTGTTGACCTGTTGCAAGAGGTGTTCCTTGCTTAGCATAAACCGCAAATGAAAACAAGAGATATTAAAAGGTAAGAAGATTAATCAGATCGCCATCGCCGACAAAATTTTTACTTAGAAGACATATAACTACAGAGATGTGATTTAATCAACTTATTTTACTAAAAGACTGCCATATCTGATGTCGCCCAAATCTGCAGCTGTACTGCAAGTTTATTGATGATTAAAATAACAAGAAGGAAATGGATCTAATTAAACCGAGCAAAGAAAAAAAAACCCATAATTATATAAAGTAGCAACAAGATAGAGGAGAGGGAATAACCTCCTGGAGAATTTGAAAGGAGAGAGGACCCCGGATTGGTCTCTGGCTGCCCATCCAACAGCCTTGGTAGGATGTTCTTCCTCGTAAGATTTTTCTGCCATTCCCCCCCCTCTGTTAGCCCTATTTGGTAATGCCGAGGGAGTGTGCATAGTGCCATCCATTTATAATGGCGGCTGGTCTGCTATTGCGTACAGTGGACAGGGATGACATACTGGGTGAGCTAAGCACCATTAGAGAGAGAAGTCGCTCTCGTCCATGAGCTTGTCAATTTCCTTGAGAAAACAGTCAGTATGTATAACAAATATAAGGTGCGGGAGATTCACCGGAGCTCCCTCCTCGAATTTTTACGCTCATCACTATAGTATGGTGATATTATTTTGATATTTTTAAAGGGTTTATAAGTCACTATCAATTTGTTTGGGATACTTTGTCATTTTAATATTTTTTTAACAGTAAAATAATCAAAATACTTCGAGAAACAAAAAAAAATTGATATCAGGTAGGGGTATTTAGATTTTTTATATATATATACATAATAGCATTTCGCATGTACTCTTGAATGGAATATATTTAATTTATTGTTGTAAGTGATATTTTGATCTTTTAACCTTATTATTTTTGTTATTTTTAAGTTTGGATAAAGATAATTACATGATTTGCCATTAAACTAATAATTTATTGTTTAAAAAGTTATTGAGATGTGCATGCACCACCTTATTAGAACCGTTACACGTTTTAGATAACACATATAATATTTTTTAGTTGTCAAAAAAGATCATCTGTCATCTCAAATTATTCTTATCGTCTTTTCTTCCATTATATGCAACATATATGCTCAAAAATCCGATTGGTGTATTACCAATGACCTTATCTTTTTTTCCTTCATTTCTCCCTCTTACCCCGTAAATACACTTGGTCCTTATTTTTTTTTGGTTATTTCAAATTTAGATTTTTGAGTTTTGATTAATGTTTTTGAGTTAATTTTTTGTTTGTTTTTAATTTAATAATTGATTCTTAATTTGTATATATAACATATTTCAATTTGATATTGAATGAATTTGTATAATATAAAGAAGTGAAAATCGGTCGAGTTCTCAAATAAATTGAAACTGATAATGTGAAGGTAGGGATTGAATGATAATAAAAGAAAAAAATCGTGGTGATATTATTATTGTACATTATTAATTGGATTAGATTTTAACACTACGCTGGTACAAACATTTTACTTGAAACCAAACCTTCCATCTGAGCATGTTTCAAGTGGTATGGGTTCAAAGTAACCTTACTGTTTAGGCCTAGCCCAAATAATAAGGGCTCAAAGTAACCCTATAAGTTGGGCCCAAACGTCTGGGTGGCGGAATCCATCTTTCTGTTTAGGCTCAACCCAAGTAGCGGGGATTTTTTTTCTTGTACCATCAATATCAATATCAAAGATAAATGATTTTTGCTTTTTATTAAGAAGCAAAAATAACGTGGATCACTTTATTAACACAGCGCATGGCACTGGTGTTTTGATTTTTGATTTTTAAATTTTTTTTTGACAAAAGTCGATAAGCTCCTGGTTTAATTCGTTGACCAAAATCGATTAACTCTGGATAAATTTTTTTAAAACCCAGCCCGATTTATGAATAAATCAACGGCAACCTAGCAACCGGTGCACGACCGCCGCAAGAACAAGATGCTGCTTCAAACCAACACAAAAACTAAAAACTGAATAACGATTCAGACTCACGAAACCTCATATTACATGCCATGAATTCATACAAAATTCAAATCTTCAATGTGCAGCCAATGTCAACAGCAAATCGGTGTCTAACATCTGCTTTCAGTAATCGTTCCATGGAAGTGTTCACAGAATCCATTGATATAACTTCAATGTCTGCCGTTGTGTTGTTAGTTAATGCATGGGATTACAAAGCATGACAGGGATGGGCATTAAGCTAGCAGGACCGTGTGTTCGTCAATGCTGGGGATTATAACGGGTATTCGAGGATCAATTTTATATATATATACTATTTTTTATTCATCAGATAAAAGCTTTAAATATTTATAAATTATGCATTAGGTTTCAGGTTTTTTAGTATCTAATATGAATTGGTATCTATTATTATTAATCATTAAAAAATAAAATAATTAATATATATATTTGAAGTAGGTATCTGCTGCTAAATGATAAAATAATAAATATTATTTATATGTGTGTGTTTTATGTTAATATCAAGGCATGTATTTATCATATTTTATTTAAAAAACTCTAAATACTCTATAAATATATTTATATAATATAAATATATATTTCGAGTTAGGTGTGAACGTGTTTGGGGTCGGGCTTGACAATAACTAAAACTAAATCCTAATAAAATTTAATTTTGTACAATGAAATAAGAAAAAATACTATTTTTTTTTTAAAAAAAACTTAAGTAGACTGGGTTAACCTATTAATAACTCCGCAACATAAATTATAAAATTAAGATAATTTTATAGAAAATAAATCAATTAATCATAAAACTCAATCTTTCATAAGTTAAATATTAAATAATAAAATTTAAAAGATAAAAAAATAAAAAATATTATTTTAATAAGCATTATATGAGGAGATGAATGGTAAAATCACTAATACTTTTAAATTTTTTTAATTAATAATAACAACAATAATAGTCATAAATATGATTTAGAATTGAGTTCTGTCCACAATTAAATAAGAGAAAAAGAGGAATGGTCCTGCAATAAAAGAAACAGGCATGCCAAAGAAAGAAATGCATCTAGAAATAAAAAGGACGGACGCACCATTATTGAAGAGCCTCGAGTTCTTGAACAAAGAGAGTCTTGAAAGCATCCATCTGACCCGTAGGGAGGGCTAAGCCCACCTCAATCCCACCCTTTTCGACCCTGCTCTCAATGAGTGAAATGGCTCTCATTTTATCGATCGAAATATCCTCTATCTTCTCAGGCCTCACCCACCCGAAATCCGTCTCATAGAGATTCAACTTCGGAGACCCGGAAACAATAACATGGATCGCCGACCCGAACATTACCTCCCATTCTGAAATCCATCTTTCCGCCCCACCAAACATTTCCTTATCCAACCTTCTAATTGTATTTCCAATCACATTTGCAGCCACAATTATCCCATCTTCTCCCATCAGCTCATTCCTGGTTGCCGTGGACCGACCAAACCCAACACAGTTACCAAAATATGTGGTGGGTACCGGAAAGTCTATCCGGGTCATGCCACCAGCAACAAAGCCAAGATAAATCGGATCCTCGCCCCTTGAATAGCAGTGGTTTTCACCTCCACCCCTCTGAATTTTAGCTCTCACTAAACAAACCCAAAGAAAAGCACAGGTTAACACGTATGCAGATAAATGTACAGGTTGTGGTTGATTCTTGCTCTTGCATTGAACAGCTATCCAATTCTTGATCCTCTCCATGTCTGCCAAACCCACCACAAGCGTGGCTCGGACCATACTTGGCAAATCTACTCGGGCTTCAGGTCCTAGAACCATTTCTTGTGAAGATTTTCTCTTCCACAGTTCCTTCAAGAAAATCTCCTCGAGCCCGTGTTCATCTTTTATCACTGACCGATTGTAAGATGGTAATGAAGCGATGGAGAGAGAACAGTCATGAGCGCTTAAAAAGGCCCATGCCTTGATAAAATTGTTGAATGTCCTTCCATCGGCAACCACATGATGATAAGCAAGACCAATGCAAATCCCACAATTTGCGAAAACAGTAACCTGGACGGCAAACAGTGGAACCACTCCTCCTTGTGTGCCAGCTGCTACAGTACTGGTAGTAGCCAGTTTAGGCACAAGAGGGTAAAACCCATTGACATCTCTTGCATAATTACTAGTAAAGTAACTGAAATCACCACTAGACTCAGCAACTGTCAATGTGACAGAATCTCCTTCATTGTAAACAATGTTAGGCTTATTGGATCCTGCCGGGGACAAAACAAGGTTTCCAGCAAAAGGAAAGAAATGTTGGAGAGCAAGGGATAGAGAGTGCTTGAGTTTGGGGATAGTGGTGGACAGGAAGTGAGAGGTGGAGTGTGGATATTCATAGAAAGTGAGAGGTTGGCTTGGAGAGAAAAATAGCCATGGTATGTCCAAGAAAGTTAGTGGAAGAATAGTTGGCGGAGCTGAATTGGGTGGTGGAGAGACTTTGCAGTGCTCTACAACCTTAACCGTGGAGGATTTAGCCATGAGAGGGAGAATACGGGTTAGCTATAGAGTATAGACTACGAGAAAAATTAAGGAAATTTGATGTGAGGTAAGCTAGCTCCTACAACTCAAAGCTAGAGTATCTATACACGTAATTTCTCCACAAACGTGGTCAATCTGGCTCTCTGTATCTGGAGTCACCCTCTCTGATGGAATTTCCCTTTCTGCAAAAGAAAACAAGAAGAAGAAGAAGAAGAAACCCACTTATTGGCGCACAACAATTTATCTAATTAGCACTATCTCCCCAAAATAATCATGTTTTCTCAATTAAAAGCACACACTGTGTTATATATGAAAGAGGATTTCATTTCCATGTTGGGTTTAGTTTTGGAGAAAAACCAGAAAAAGTAATAATTCTTCACACTTGGAGCCTTTCTAAAAAAATATTTGAGGATGGATTGAGCCGGCATTGATTTACGAAAATTAGTAGGAAATACCTTTTAATAAAACAAAAAATGAAAAAATACCCCAGCAAAGCAGATAAATGCGTTGCGTGTAGTTTTAAATATGCCAGTACTCATCTTTTCATGGTTTGATATTATAGTAAATTTTTTTTTTTTTGAAAATACATAAAATTAATAGTTTTTTTGATATTATAGTTTTGTACTCGGGGACAATCCATACCGTACCGGTAGGAAGGACTAAATTAATTTCTTTAGTTTTATTATTTTTTAAAGTATTTTTTATTTGATATTATATTTAAATAGTTTTTTATTTTATTTTATAAGTTTATTTGTAAAATCAGATAATTTAAAAACATTAAAAAAAATCATTTTCTTCTTAAACACCCGAACACTTTCTAAACCTAATCATGGAGGGTCTCTCTCTGCATATGTGGCTGCTAAATAACTTGTTTTCTTGGGGACAACAGCCCTCCCCTAAAAGAAGAGAGCAGGTTCAGCAGCCTCCTTTTCAGGGCACACATGCCTGCTAAATATCAGGTCTGGACCCTAAGTTACCTGCAAACCAGCTGCCCTTAAAAGAAGAGAGAACGTTCAGCAGTCTCCTTTTCCTCTACACAGATCTGACGCCATGGCAATTCTCCAATTCCTCTTCAAAATAGTTTTCTGTGTAATGGCAATGCTACTGAAAAATTAATAAATATCAATGTAAATATTGATGTAATATCTTTATTTATAAACTACTGTAAATTTTATTAATAAAAATATTCTCTTATTCATTTTTCTCTCACACTGCTCACTATATCAATTATAAAAGAAATTATTGACGAATTAATTTTATTAATATTTTTTAAAATCCCTGAAACTATTTAATTTTCAAATACAATGTTAATTATTATTTTTTAGAGATGAAATCATTGACAAATTAAAAAATCATCGGTATTATTTGACAGGTTTTTAAAATTTTTTAATTAAATTAAATATTATAAATATAATCATTGACGAATTGAAAAGTTATTGGTGATATTTGACAATAAATAAATTTTTTTAATTAAATTAAATATTATAGAGAAAATCACCAAAAAAAGTAATTAAAAATATTCATGTTTAATTATTTACCAAAAATAATATATCAGTAAAAAAATTAAAATCCCTAATTTCACAAACAAACGGAGCGAAGCCCTTCTTTTTCTTCTTTTTCTTATATAAAAACGTCAACATCCTTTTCTTTCTTTCCTTCTCTCCGCTCCTCAGCTCCTTCTCGTCAAAAGAATTCTGTAGTGCAATGAGTTGTGAGCTGCTCTCCATATGAAATTAATCACGGATCTTTGTAGGAACTCTGTGATGATCCTCCATGCCTAAAACCCTCTCTTCTGGTCTCCTCAACAGCCAATAACAAGCTTTTACAGTGCCTTCATTCTAATGCAGCACCTGTTCCAGTTTATTTACAGTCCCATCCTCCATAAGGTCCTGACCCAGACAATATTACAGTTTGGTGGAAATAAAATAACCTAAACGAACCTAATTAATTACATTAAATTTCATGTGTTTATTTATTTAATTACATAATTTAAAGAATGAAAGAGTTACCCTGATATACATACAAGCGTAAGAATAATGAATAGACTTGGAATGAACTATTAGTTAGTTTATTAAATTAAATTTGAATAATATAATAAAGAATTTTCTGGAATTAATCCAAAAGACGAAAATGAATTGTTAAAACTGCTAAATTCTCGCTTTGCCATATCATCTGGAGAAACATTACAGCACAAGACTCGCTCAAAACAATGAGCTTCGCCGCTAAGAAACAAAAAAACAAGCCTCTAATTTATAAGTTTGACCAAGATTAGCGCACAAAAACAGCTGTTATCTTCCAACAACAGCTCCACCCAACCCCTATATATATCTCCACCATGCCACGAATATTCTTCAGGCTGCAATCTCTGTATCAAAGCAGGTTCGGCAAAGTTTTTTCTATCGTTATCGCGAGGTTATTTTGCCGTTCACTGCCTGAAAAACAGCGATGGAAATGAAGAAGATTGCATGCGCTATCCTCTTCGCTGCTGCCTCCGTGAGTGCAGTGATGGCTGATGAGGTTGCTGCTCCTGCCCCGTCACCAGCAAGTGGTGCATCAGCTAGCTTACCGATCGTTGGTTCATTGGTCGGCGCCTCCCTTGCTTCACTCATTGCGGTGTACTTGTAGTAAATTGTTCACACCTCAAACCGATTAAAGAAGGAGATGGGGAATCAAGGAGTTTCAGGAGAGAGAGGAGAGTAAAAAGATGTATCAAGATGTTCTAGCTTTATTTTCTTAGAATTTCTTTTTCCATGCAAAGAATTGCGGAGAACTTCTCCTCTTTCTGATTTGTTTGATTCTTATGTTATCAATTTTATAGAATTCAATAAAATAACCAACTTTTGGAGGAAGTTTATTATTTTTTTAGTGTATTTAATCTTGGATTAGTATAATACGCTTCTGTGCTCAATTTCTCCCCTTTTTGTTAGGCTATTTTAAGTATTGGGTATTTGGATTGATGACTATTGCTTTAATTTCCTTGATTATTGATTATATAAAAAACAACAAGAGCAAAAAAATGGAGCAAATTCTTTATTATTTGTGTTTTTGAACTTTATAACATCATATCATTTTAGACTGTATTTATTTTTACGGGTTAAAAATAAATTTTATAAAATAAAAAATATTACTTTAAAATATTTTTAAACAAAAATTATTTTTTAAAAAAGTTACTTAACGAGAGCTAACAGAGGATTGTGCTTTTCGTATCTGCCGTCTTGTAATCAATGAAAACAAAGGATTCTGGGTCACACGCTTCATAAACAATTAAAATGGTAAGATTACATTACGTGGCATCATCAACTATTCACACGAATGACAGTCTGCTGCCTCCTGGCCTCATCTTGGTGCACACATGTGAACCATGCGTTGAGAGATGAAATGGGGTCACCCGGCATTTCTCCCTGTAAATCACAAGGTCTATGTATTTTTAGTTTTATTCTGGGCAGCAAGTAGTTTTGGTAATGGCCTGTATGAAGTTTTCTTCTGTTGCTTCTCTTGTGCTTCTTGCAATGGTGTGCTCAAGAATCACTGTCCTTGCTTTCGATGATGCTTTGGCTCCCTTGCCAGCAATGGCTACCTGTTTCTTATTCGGCTTCGGTTGCCGCAATGGCATTTTCTCTTATGTTTTATGTATTTAGGGTCTTCAAGAGGTGTGACATGATGGTAAAAAACTTAAAATCTGCTATCGTATTTTTTATAAAAATTTGAGACAGTCGAAATTTTACTCGTTCACCTCGATTCATAAAATATACTTTTTAGAAAGTGAGATTTCTTTGAATAAAAAAAAAATTGTGTAGTCATCAACTATTAGATTTTTCGAAGCTAGAATGTGTTTTTGTGTATTTTAGGAAAATGTTACAATGTTTTTTCTCTGGATAATTAAGTACTCGAGTCCCTGATTATTGCTTCGTAGCTTGCATTAGGATGATCTTCTGATGCTATTCAAGAAATCGAAAGTGTTGTTCACAATCTTAAAAATCTGAGCAAAAATAAAGGGTTGAAATTACTCGAAATGGAACACTGGAGGTGAGTGTATCAAATGGAAAACAAGAATCGACCCAAGTATCTTAAGAGCCCGACCGTTTCTTATGGCTTTTCTATAAACGAAGCTTTCAGTTTTCAATTCCGGGCTCTAGGGTTTCCACGGCCCAAAGTTTTGAGTGCAGGTGTTGCTATATTTTATTGGATAATTTACTTCCAGTAGAACCTCGTCAATTGAATAAGTTTTTGGGAAAGTGAATCTGAAGATTTGGGCTGGGCTGGATTGGTTAAGAAAGAATTGGCCAATTGGGCATGGCCTCAAGCTCTGCAACAAGTAAAAACCCATTCGTTCCACCAACCACCATCGCTACCCGATGTATCTCTGCACTGCAAATCAATAGCCACTGCAAGATTTCTGGTCTTAGAGTTTAGAGCACACCACACCAGTATGGCTTCCGTGGTGATCTCACGTAGACTCTCTCATAAGTTACTAAAACCCTCTCTTTCCTCGTCTATTTCCTCCCTTTTCATCTCCCATGGACACCAAAACCACCCTTCCCTTGATTCTAATTCCAGTCTCTCTCAACAACCAACCTTAAACAATATTCTCAATATCTCTAATTCCTTTTCAAGCTTACCTGCTCGTTACCCCACTCTGGAACACCAATCACTAATAGATCCAAAACCCCCAAATCCTACTCTCTATTTTATTAGATCGTACTCTCGTTCTAGTGCTAAAACCAGAGGTCATGACTTTACTCGTTCTAGTTTTTTTTCCGCATCTGATATTGGAAAAACCCAAAATCCAGCTAAAACCCCTGATTTCGATCAAAAAGGTTCTATTTTTACAAAATCCAAGGATTCTAGTTTGGATAGTGAGCTGAAAAATCCTAGATTTATTAGGTTGTTGAACCTTAAACCCAGATATTTCTCAAGTTCAAATTCACCATCAGAATCCGATAAGTCCCAAAACCAAAGCGAGCATCCAAGCCAAATCCCTGATTTCAAACACCAAGAAATTGAGGGACCAACTGTAGAAAGGGACCTCTCAGCTTTAGCCAATGAGACCAGAGAGGTTTTGGAAAGTATGATGAAGAATATTTATGGTCTGAGCAGAGCTGTTGCTGTGCTGGGTCTGTTTCAACTAGGACTTGGAGCCTTGATTTCTTATGTTACAAAAGCAACTCCCATGACTGAGGTGTCAATTCAAAGTTTTGTGGCTTTCGGATTCCCTTTTACCTTGGCTTTTATGTTGAGGCAATCATTGAAGCCAATGCACTTCTTTAAGAAGATGGAGGAGCTAGGTAGGTTGCAGATTTTGACTTTAACTCTTCAGGTTGCTAAAAACTTGAATATCTTCTTTGTGAGGGTTCGTGGGGTTTCCTTTTTGTGCATTGCGGGGATGTCAGTTGGGCTGTTGATCACTTTGTTGTCAAGATGATTTCTTCCATTTTGATTTTTCAAGTCTCAGTTATCATAATAATAAATGTTAATTTTCATGGTTAGATTTTCTTTAAGAGTTTTCACTTTTCACATTGTTGTGTTTGCTATACTTCCTAAGAAGTCCTAAACAGAAAATTCATGTTATGGTGGTCGCCATTTTGGGTACGAATGTGCCTATTATTTTTGGCCAGGTCTATTTTGGGCTTTGCTGTTGAATACAACTCTCATGTCACAGATTCGCCATCATCGCCATTTTGAGCATGGAAGTAATGATTTGATAGCTATTAGGGAAGTCTGAATGGTATCGTCGTTACTTGTATTTGTAGCCCTACCCATTACGGGATTTATGCTTTCCAACTCCTTTGGGAATTCAGTCTACGTGCAACTCACTTTCATGGGTATTAGGGTTTTGAGTTTTTAATCCCTTAGACATGTCCATTGGTTGATCCAATAATATCAGCTATGTCTGTACTCCTGGTTCATTTGTTAGTCAGGTGTTGTTCAAACATCCAAACAGGTTTAAATAGTTTCTTTCCCTATGAGCCTGCTCTGGAGATGGACAATGCAGAAAGGATCATGGTTGGGTTAATGGTTTTAAGTATAGCCCAGAAAAAATATAGTATGGTTGGTGAGCGATTGCTGATATTTGTCTAAAACACTGGACCAAGATTTCTTGCATCCGCTATTACCTCCAGTGTGTGACGCAGGAATATTCTTTAAACTGTCAGTGATAACTATACTTTAATGATACGGTATTTTCATTTAAATTTGCTAGAAAACAGTTCCATCCATGAATTGTTGATTCTAACAACATCGTATATTGATGGTACTTGTTAAGTTTTACTTACGATCAAGGTTTGGGTGCAGAAATTGAATCTCAACGCTGTCCAGAAAAATTGAAATTGCAGAAAATTCAGCCAAACTCCAAGTTAAAAAACACCGTGTACGTGCATTCTAAATTGTTCTTTACAGCCACCCAAAAAGAAGAAACTTTCTTCGTAGAGTAGATGTTTTGCTGATCAAAAGAACACTTGAAGATAGGAACAGAAACTGAAAAGGTGTTCATCTAATGAGGAATTCTCGTTTTTGAGTGAGTTTGCAGTATTATATGGAACCTACGTCCCGTGACCTTGCGAATCTCTCATAACATGATCTATTGGAATATGGATCTTAAAGACATTTAACGGATCTATGATCATCAACGGGTATGATCCTTTGGAGGATACCAGAACAAAACACCAAAGCCAGTCTCCTTGATGCTACGAGTTTGTTCCCTGCTCAAAGAACACCACCAGAAGGAGACTGTTTTGTAGGATAAAACTTCATAGCCAAACAGCCTTGTATGAAAACCCCGAGGAAGAATTGTTCAAAGTAAAATAATGGTGCCACCAAGCTATCTAAATCTGGCGGCATAGGCTTGGTTGCTGTATAATACAAAGCAGATCTCGATGCTACTGTACAAGTAGAGGCACATGCGATGGGCTGTCAAAGATTTACGTGAAGAGTGACTATAAGAGCTACGCAAGAGATCAGCAAGGCACCTATCTGGTTGCTACTGCTATTGTAGATGTAACCTGTAGATCCAGGAACTTTGGAAGTTTCAGCAACGAGAATTATACGAGGGGGTTTTCTAACTGATTGATTTCCCCACCTGCTTCACGTAATGGCTTCCTGGACCAAGTTTGATTTAATGGATCATAGCACGCTGTGAAAAAAATATACGACCAAGGCAAAAACTAAGGACAACTTATCGCCTTCCTGTGTAAAAGTTGGAAACATGTTCAACCAACCTGGGAGATCTTCAAGTATCACATGAAAGCAAAGCAACGAGAACCCCTGATGTTTTTTTTTCAGTTTTTGGACATACTAAAGAGAAGGTGAGCACATGCTCTAATAACAGCAACTTATTTAATTCTTTTTTTTTTATTTGTTTTCTCTTTCATTCTCTTATCTCTTTTTTCAATGAAAAAAAAAATGAACAAAATAAAATCCCTCAAGACAAAGGTATCAACTGTATCCTTCCTATTCACAAAATTCAATCTAATGGTGTATATAACTCAAGGGTGGGACAGCTTTGCGAGAGTCCCAGGTGTTTTTCCGATTCAGATCCAGCAAACTCCAGCCCCTCAAAGAAAACAACCCCAAAATATTTGCTAAAAGAAACCCTCCCTGTTCACTATACTTCAAATATTCGCTAATTTTAGCATATGTCCTCCATGTACAGAGAAATCTTAATCTGAGGATGAGGATCTGTGGATTCATCTCTTTCCTAGAACCAAAAAATCTGCCAGAGTTATGATTCAGACATTTTTATGCAACCTGTTACAATCAAAATCTGGATGTTCAGGGAAAAGAAAACATGAGCTGTCAAACTCCAGCAGTACCCGAATACCGATCTGGTTTTGGTTCTGTGCGGACATAGGTGAGACTGCGGGCAGAAGGGGAGACAACACTGCTGCCAGAGACTGCAGCACTACTCCCAGCTGGAGTAGCTTGAGCATCTCGCTTCCACTGCAAACTCCTCGCACCAGGTTTCACATGGAGCCGAGGCCTAAATGAAGCAGGAGTGCCTCTTGGAAAAGCTGCTCTAGAAAACCTACCAGCAGTATACGGAGATCCACGGGCAATGCGGGGCCAAGTTGTAATAGGATTAGCTTCTTGGTTGGAAGAGCTTTTCTTCATGACCTGGACGACAAAAATATTGTTAGGATGCCTACCCAAATCTTGGAGAAGACTCCTAAGAAAGTAATAAAATGTGCATCGGTTCCAACAAATTGCTCATCAAATCTAAATCCTAGCTACCATCTTTTCAAGCTAAAATGAAAGCATGCTTTAAGTTCTGATTGCTCCATAGAAAATAAGATGCTTCCTTATTATCAATGAGAATTGAAAACAGCAGTTTTAACGCTTCATCTACAAACAGGCATGTGTGACTCTACCAGCTTGGACCGCGTAACTTCTGTGAAACAACACCACATTGCACAATTATCATTTTACCAGAACAGACCTATTAAAATCATCTAAAGCTCTTAAGATATCAGAAGCACTCAAACTTGATCGCTCAATATATGCTTGTAAAAGAACTTAGGCCTTTTAAAAATATATATAACCAAACAAATCTCAACAACTTTCCATCATGGAGTCATTCCATGTACTTTTGCGATACTTTTCATTTATGAATGCATGCACACAGGCACTTGCAAGCCCCCACAAGCACGAGAAGAGCACACATAGTGGCTGCAAGAAAACTTGCAAAACAACCACCAAGTCACAGTCGATGAGGAGCAAAAGCACACAAGCATGGTTCATTTTTTCATTGTAAATATTGACATCATAACAAAAAAAATCTTCCAGCTGATGCAGCCATTGATTTAACTTTTTCAAAATTTGGCAACTTCATCTATCTATCAAACCAATAAACAAACTTCGAAAAAAAGGAAAATGCACAGAACATACTCCTCAGATGACAGACATGCAAGCAACAAAAAAATAAAGACAACGGAACAGAAAAGACCACTGCTTGTAGCAAATTAAGATGGTCTCTATGTTCATCACCTTCAGAATACGTGACATAAATGAGGTGCCATCAAGAGACAATGCATTGTCCGCTGCCTCTTTGCGCATAAATTCCACATAAGCTGACCTGCATTGTCATGTTGACTTAGCCCCAACAAAAAACAATTCAAAGAATTGCTAAGGAAACAGAGCTGACTAGTGTAAAACAACTCACCCTGTTGGTTGTGCTGTTGCTGCATCAGTTACTATAACCACTTTAAGTACTTCACCGAACTTGTTAAAATGACAAGACAGACTGTCCTTAGTTGCAGCAAAATGAACCTGTGAATAGAGCGGTGAAAATATTACCAGGATACAGTG
This sequence comes from Populus alba x Populus glandulosa, assembly GCA_033617975.1. Taxonomy (NCBI): domain Eukaryota; kingdom Viridiplantae; phylum Streptophyta; class Magnoliopsida; order Malpighiales; family Salicaceae; genus Populus; species Populus alba x Populus glandulosa. The sequence continues at coordinate 8,451,023 of CM066151.1, forward strand.
ATGAATGATCCTTCAAAGCTACAGCTTGATGCGCATCAGCACTTACATTGCTAATGAAAATGGTCCGAGAATCAGCATCTTCTAAGGGGCAACCTGCAGTATATGGACCTGAAGAATCATCCAAAACAACCTCATTTAAATATTATAGAAAAATGGCCATAAGAAACAAGCAGGACACATATCAGAATGGCAACTGTCTTGCCATAGATGAGTTTGAGATGATGTCAACCATGAAAAACACCCAAATGGGTAACTCCATAAGTCGCAACAAAACTAACATAAATTTCATTTCATATTAGAACAGATTCAATGGCACTAAGAAGATTCTATAGAACTGACTGGGTGCAGATGATGGAGGCTTCTGAGGTTCTTCCTGAATATCACCAGCAGGTTTTGCCTGGTCATCATCACGCCACAAAAAAAGTGTCATCAGTCAATGCAAAGGAGGAATGGCAAGTGATTTCATAAGAGAAAAGGCAAGAAGAATAAAGAACCCTGGCAAACAAGACCATCTTACATTTCCATTACCAACTGAGACAGGCTTGCTAACCTCCATTAGCTTAGCACCAAATCTCCCAGCATTTCTTTCATTATTCTGAACCAATTTCTGATTATCCATTGCAGCATCCCTGGGTTCTTGATAATGAGGTGGCCTCCATGTATTCACATTCACAGAAATGTTTACTATTTTAAGAGAAGTGTTTGCAGCTGACTGATCCTTAGCTACATTGTATTTTGACATGAGTGCATCCTCAACCTTGCTTCCGTAAGACATGCCGGTTTGAGAAACATCCATAACCCTATGATCCACAACATTGGCATCATCATAACCTTCATTATCATACATCAAATCAGAAGTCAATCCAGCTTCATGCTCCATCATATTCATAGCCCCTGCATGTCCACAGTACTTGCTTCTTGGAGGATAGTTTGAGTGGTTTTGCTCCTGAATTCCATTAAGTTCTTCATATTCGCCATCTTCAACAGCAGCATCTCTAAATTCAGTGACTTGTTCAGCGGTCAATGATGCATCCATATCACGACCAAGCCGGTCAAACACACTTCTTGAAGATTTAACTTGTACTACATCTTCAGCAGCTTCTTGCACAGCTTTTACTACAGTAGCCATGGGGTTTGGAACTCTTGCAATTGACTGGAGCCTCCTAGGACGATCAACCAATGATGTGTCTTCAGTAGATGTAGACACTACTGAGCGAAGACGCTTCAGTGAGGGTTCTTTTACAATGCCAGATGGTCTCAAAGTTCTGACAGCATCTCTCACTGCAAACTGAAGTAGTCGTCGAGGAGCACGACTGGTTGCTTGAGAAACTGTGTCCCTCTGCTAAAAAGCTTGTTAGTGGATGCAAAATTTGGTGATCAAGGGACAAAGCACTTATTTTCATTAAAAAAGAAGAAGAAGAAGAAGAGAGAGAGAGCTTGAGTATTGAAATTATATTAAGATTCACAGCATGATGGAATCTAGTATTCAAAATCAGATGAGTAGGTATGTCTATTGCTAACCCTACCACCAGCAATCACACATCATACATGCTCCAAATTTTAGTTAAGAAGAAACATAGTTCTCCAGGTCTGAACCACAGGGAATTATTTAATCTATAGTGTGTAAGTTCACTTTAACAATTGAAGTTTTTTTTTTCTTAATGTGGAAACCCTGTTTAGCATAATGTGCAATAGAAGCTGTTTTATAGGCTGAGTGATGGTAGAAAATTATGGCCTCAAGTTTGTAAGCAAATCAGAAACATAAATCTCCTAATTTCCAACAAAACATGAATTTGTGTAGTTTTATTATGATTTTGGAAGCTTTAGATTATATCATAAATCTCCTAATTTCCATTCTTGATTTTAAGAGCACTCGTTAATGCCCATTTAGATAAAATAAAAGTAATTAACTTTTAGGCCATACTACTCAGTCAAATATGAAAGAAAAACTAGAAATCCAAACCTTCACATGTTGTCGCTCATCATGCTGACTCCTTTTCTTCTGCTGTGGAGGTTGGGGAGATGTAGATCTTCTTGCACGACTGACTTCACAATGAGTTTTTTCCTCCTGATGAATATTAACAACCACGGAGCTTCGAAGAGGAGGCCGGTGGTTAACATCTCTCACTACACCTTTCCATTCTCTTCTATGCCGGCCTCTATATGAATTATCAGGCTTCACTTTTTGGGGTTCAGAATCCATATGATGAGATTCATTCCACCCAGTCTGTTCTACCAGTGTGGGATTTGTTCTGGCCACTTCATCTGTGCCAGTCTCCTGAGGCTGTACATACAAATCCAGATTTGTAGCCAAGTGATCCCACAGCCTGTTAAAAAACAAGTGATCTCTTTATACAAACGGGAATGACTTAAAACAGAGTTAACAATAATATATTTTCTACAATATCAAAGGCATCAATAAATGGAATGAGAATCAAATTACCAGGATACAAAAGACTCACTGTCATCCCCCAAAAAAACATTCAATTCATTTCTTGCTTCTTCCTTATCCCTGCCATTTCTCAGCAAGACAATTACATATTCCTGCCAAAACATTTATATTTTAAGCATGGAGGAGAAAATTGTCAAACCCTCTGCTGAACCATGGAATATCGTAATAATAGAAATGTATTATGAATGTGCTTTTTAAGACCCAACTAATAACTAACAGGACTAAAAAATACTAAATGCGGTATCAATAACAAAAGAACATCACTCTGGAAACAAATATGTGATGTATAGAACTGACATTGGGAAGAACTTTTAGGATTAAACCTTTATAAACAACATAGGAAAAAAGATAAAGGTAGTTCCAAGCTACTCAAATTTATAGACAAAGTAGCACAGGTGCAGTCTTAAAGTTAGTTTTATTTTCTGAAATTATTATTAATTTATTATTAAGAGTATTACCATGTGACTTTTAAAATATTTCCTTAGGTTAGGTTTTGTTGCATTGATAATAAGACTAGTGTATCCTTTTCCTGCAAAGATCAAGGGCTTTAACTGGTGTAAATAGGCTGCTAGTATATTTATCAATCTGTTCAGATTTTAGAGGATTCTTGGTGAGCCCTAAACCTCATTATCTTGTTACATCTTCAATTTTATTCATATCTTAACCCTTGTTCAGCTGTAAATGGTGTTTTTTACTGTTTTTCTCTTCTCAACCTATGTCACAGAATCTCTCAAAGCATGCCCTGTAACATACATCAACATCTCTAAAATACACAAGTGCATTGGCTTCCCACTTCAGGCCAGAGTCCAGCTCAAACTGTACATGATCCTGACCTAATACCCAAAACTGTACCAAATTCAGAAAATTAGTCCCGTAGTCAAATCCCCAAAAAAAGTAAATGAAAGCAAAAGAATCCTTGTAATTTTTTTTATAAATAGAAAAAAAGAACCAACTCAGAACTCCATGTCCAGTCTGAATTAAATTCCTACGTGTACCTGAGCACCAATGAGAGCAACATGACACAACAAAACCAATTTATCAACACTTCATTCAGCCAAATGCCGGCTCACTTGATAAAGTCCACTCAAATAAATGAACAGTCCCATGTGAATAAGGCCAAGCAGCTAAAAATAATCTCAAGTACAAATTCTAAATCCTGCAAGGTTTTGATACTCCTTACCTTTTTTTCATATTCATAAATAACGTATTGCCTTTGCTAACTTCTCTATGTAGTACAGAATTCCAATAATCATGTAGCATGTTCAACCCCCATGAACAATGCATTATCATGTGCACAGTCATTCATTTGAATCTTACCTTAGAGCAAAACCTTAAAAGTTCCCACAATCTACACATAATCAATTTCCTGGAGGTAACCCTGCTTTATTGCAAGGTATTCAAATTCATTAACCTCAGCCCACATGAGGAAATAAAATATGTCATTGCAAATAAAATATATATTCAATCCACCCACAGAGTTCCTTGCAGCGATAAAATATCAACCATCAACGAGACATCCAGAATCATAATAGCCTCGGATAAAATTCCAAAATGCAAAATCCCTAAAAACACCCAGAGGGTTGGACAGCATTCAACAAACTATGCACGCCGAAAATGAGGTCAATTTACAAAAATGTTTGGCACATTTCCCTCACACAATTTTGAACATTCTCTAGTTCAGAAGCAAACATGTAGCAATTACCAGTTTCACCATTTATCTTCTCACCTACGCGCTATCACCAATTACCTCACCGTGCATGTCCACATAACCAGTGACATTAACAAGTAACAGCTCTAACAGATTCTAAATTTATGTCATTTTCACCTCTCTTAATGTTAGCACAGCAACAGCATTTTCCACTACATGAAAAATCACAGAATGAAATTCCACAAATAACTCTCCTGAACCAGTTCATAACAGCATAAACTCACTTCAACTTAGCTAAACTCAATCCCAAACTAGTCGAGATAAAATGAACCCCGTCATTTCATAGAAGGAAACAAAAAATAACACGATATCTAGACTCCAAAACTAGCCAGTCAAATTAAACCCTAAAGAATAGATTCACTGCAACGCCAAATTCAAAATTTCAAAGTATACAAAACAACGAAATTTATTATTCATATACTAATATATAAATGCGTACCACAAGAACATCGTCAGTGTAATCGCCCATAAACTCTTTAAGCTTCTCGCTAACTCTATCTCTCAACAAAGCGGCTCCATCTCCACTGAAATTAACCCTAATTTTTTTATCCACGCTTCCCATCACTCTCAAACAATCAGAAACCCTGATTAAATTTTCCGGCTATAAAATCGCCCGCAAAAAACAATGATTGAAAGTCTACGATTCTGAAAACACACCCTAAGTTTGAGGGTTTAAGCGGCAATAAAAATTCTTCGACATTAATAGAGATGGTGTCATAAGTAAATGCGGATGGGTTAAGATTTTCTCGGGAAAGTGGGGGAGAATTATGGGGTCTCATGGAAATAAAAAACCCCAGAGGATTTTAAATTTCCGGAGTTATGGCCGTGGTGTGGAATTTTAAAGAGAGATAAATTTTGAAATTGCGAGACTGCGTTTATTGTATATATATTATGAACAAAATATTAACGGCATGGGTTTTTTTAACGTTGCACTGGATACTAGAGCGAAATTATGGTTTTGCCTTTCAGTTAAAAAAAAGAAAAGAAAAGGAAGTCTTGGTATAGGGGCAATTTAATCTTTTCAACTTACCCATTAATATTGGCTGGCATATATATCTTCTAAAAAAAATGAACAGTAAAATTATTTATTTACACTCAATGTTAAAAAAACAAAATAAAGTTGTTGATTAAGGATGTATTTATCTTTTCACTTATTAGTTACAGTAAAAATATGTATTTATCATATCCAAAATACTTAAACTTGATATTTTATTATATTCAAAATAATATAAATATAAAAAATATAACATATCCAAAACACTTGAATTTAACAGTAAGTTATATTCAAAATCATATAAATTTAATAAATATATTAAATTCAAGTTATTTGAGTCAACTATATCTAAGTATACTTAGATATATCATTTTGCAAAGCTTAAAATCCCATGGGTTTTGGAGGATTTAGAAAGCATATTTTATATTTATTTAATGTTTTCATCCACATATAAATATATAAAAGAGTATCGGAGCTAGTATTTGTTTTAGAAATTAGATTTTTTTTAAAAAAAAAATCACTAACGTGTCAACTCCCCGTTCAACCCTGGCCCAAGGAGAAGATGGAGACCAAAAAAAAACTACAACAACTCGATGTCTCGATCCTTTGTTATTGAAATTGTAAATCGATCGGGGTGTACTTCACGAACAAGGTAGATGAAAAAATTAAAGAGTTATTTCACAGAAAAAAAAAAAGAAGAGAAAAAGAAAGCAATGGTCACCGATGAATACACTTTAAGATTTTTTCAGGGTGAATTATAGATTTTTTAGAAGTATTTATAGGATAAGATTTTTCAGTGATTGAATTATAGATTAGTTAATTATATTTGTAAATAGTTCATTTATTTAATGTCTTTAGATATTTATTAAAAAAAAATTAGGCTGTTTGAGGATTTTCTAATTGTAAAGTTAGAATTTTAGTACAGAAAAAAACAATAAATATATTTAAAGAGCTTTAAATTTTAGGATTTTAGTTGTTTTTATATTGAATTTGTATCTTTTTAATGGTATATTTACAATCATGAATTTTATTTTATTTTTGATGAAGGAGCTAAAAAGTAATTTTATCATGAAAGTATTTATGAAAACAAAATATCTCTCCACAAGCATTAACAAGTATTAATGAAAATAAAATCCATACATGTTATTGAATTTAAAAGATACACTAAAACACATCTTTTGAGAGTTATGCTCAAGTAGTGTGGCCAAGTCCACAAAGAGATTCAAAAGGTGGCCAGCCTCTGGTTAAGTACTAGGTATGTCTAGCATTTAGGCCTGGGTTTGGGTTTCACCCGAGCTCAACGAAAGGTGCTCGGCTCGCCTAGCACCTGAGCTTAGATTGGCACATGAGCCCAACCTTCTTTCTAAACTTGGGTTGGTGCCGAGCCCAACATAAAAATTTTGATTTATCAGTCATCATTTTTCTTATTATTTTTCCGGTAAAAAAATAATATAAAAATGATATGTTATCTTTTATGGCGGGGAGAATGTTTGCTTTGCATATGACTTGTGTCATATATGGTCACAGTGATTAATTAATATCCAGTTAGGAATCGTGGTTGAATTTAATGTTTTATTAAAAAAAAATTGTATTTTAAATTAAATTTTCAATATTTTTATATTATTTTGATGCACTAATATCAATTGTTTTAAAAAAATAATATTATTTTAATATATTTACAAAAAAATAAAATAAAATAAAAACAATTTCCACAAACACCTCTCTCGATTTAAAAACTCCCTGTGCCCGAAGAATGTATATTCATGTGGCTCGCCTGTCGTAATTTGTAATCATATATCCTCTGTAATGAACTTCTTTTGGGGTAATATCTCACACTTCCTCGTATAATGCTCTTAGATGCCTTTAAAGAGTTGGTGCAGGTGATGGGGAAGATACACGCGCGCGCATTCCTTTAAGATCGGAAGAGGGCTAAGAAGTTCTAACAGGAAACTAATTCCACAGATGTCTTCAATTACAATGGACAAACATCCTAGCAAAGTTAAGGAGAAATGATGCAGACGAAAACCCAAAAGAAAAGGTATGATTAGCTAATCAGTCTGCTCACCGTTTGGCCTCGTTATAGACACGTCTAACACGATCCTAACAAGGCCAGAGAATCACCTATTGCTATTAATTTCCATTTGCATATAAAATCGGAAACTCTTCTGCATTACCTTACCTTACACAGAACACAGTACGCGGGCAGCCAAGATTTCTGGAGGAGTTGGAAGGAAAAAACCTAGCAAAGATATGCGACACGCGCCCACCTGTCTCGCTTCTCCCATTCTCCCTGACTCATTCACGAACAAGAGAACAACAAATAGCTGTATAAAAATGGAAACTAAAACGAAGTACATCGCAAGTTCTCACTTCTGCTTATTATCCAATGACACGATTATTACAGCTACCGTGAATTTCCATCAATCAATCAAAATTTAAACTCTAGACTTCTACTCTGATCAAATGACATTCTGCCGCGCATAGCTTCTTGATAGAGCCTGGTGCATTGCGATCATTTACTCTGCCACCATTTCTATGCGATATATACGCCACCTCAATCTTCCTGTTTTAGCCCCCTCTTCGAACCAGCCACGATTTCCTGTATGTTTTAGGGTCTCTCTCTATTCTAATCTCGTATATTTTATTTTTTTTGTAGTGAAACATTTATCTGTTTGTGTTCTACGTGTACTGTCTGAATTTTGTTCGTGTTTGATATTTTAAGTGAGCTTAATTAGCAGAGTTTAACACTGTTTTGTAGTTTGTTGTAGCAGGGGTTACGAGTACTCACCTTTGAGTAACTTTTTTTGGATTTGGAGTCACCAGAGGTGACGGGTTTTAAGAAATTATCTTCCCTGTGCCAAGGTCAAGGTTTCTTCACTTCTACACTCCTGAAACTAGTAATTAAGTATCTGGGTTTTCGAAAGTTGCAGTTGAATTCAGTGAAAAACAAATTTTATTGATGTGGCTTTATTTCTTGATTTTACATAAATTTTGTTGAATTTGAGCTGTTGTGTTGGATGATGTAAGTTTTAACCTCTAATCAACCCATCACCTTTTTTTTGGGTTAGTGTGGTCCTATCAGAGTTCATGCATTAGTTAGATTTCCTTGGTGGTTTTGGATTGCTTTAATTAGACAATCATATTTGACCTGCAGTTGTTGATGCTTCTCGATTGCTTAAGATTATTATTATTATTTGGAACTTATTGGACTTTGGATATCGTAAGCTGTCAGACCTTTCTTGATCCCATTCATCTCGAATTTGATTCCAGGTCACTTGATTTAACCTCATTCAGATTAGATAGCACCCGTTATAGCTTGAGATTCTAAATTGTTCTAGTTTTGTTTCATGCAAAAAGCTTAGAGGATATGGTTTGATAAGTTGCAGTAACAGTCGATCACATAGCAAGTCGAGGTTTTGGTGATATCTGGTTATGTTCATCGAACGGATGATGCTGAAAATGTTTGGATTCACTTCATAACGAAAGAAAACAGGGAAAACTTTCTGAATGCCCTTCGTTTTTTCAAAGATTTTGGTCTCCTATATTCTCACTCTAGTTTTTCGAGGTAAGGTCTTGCAATAGAACCTAGAAAGTCCAAACAATCAACTGTCGTGAGGTTATTTTTGTTTCAATTTCTTCGTTACAAATAGTTATCTTTTTTACAAACAAAAAATTATGTTACTTTTGCTTATTTTTTTCCGTGTGCTTCTTTGATTATAAATTCAGGACTAGTCTACTTCAATGGAATTCACTTGTTCTTGCATCAGAATTGCCTTTACTTTCAATTAAATAAAAGGAAAATGAGCATACATCCAAAGGCAATTATCCTCCCCAGCACAAATCCACCAACACGGTCGAGACCAATGAACCTTCCATCCCTAAACATATAGATTTAGACTTTTCTGACGCACCCAACTCAGTTTTATGGACAGATTCATGGAGCCTCTCTCATGGGATGCTATGTTTGGGCTCAATATAAGAAAAGGTCTTACTCGTTTTAGAGGGTACTCGAAGATGAGATGTGCATGGCTGATTTGCTTATTCTTTGAGGCCAATCTTGCTAAATCTGGTTCGGTTTTGTTTTTTAAAAATATTTTTAAAAAAATTTAATTTTTTTAATTTAAATTAATAATTTTTTAATACTTTTAGATCATACGCTTGATGTTAAAAATATTTTTTAAATAAAAAATTATTATTTTAATATATTTTTAAATAGTATTTTTTAGAATTGATGTTGTAGTTATTTTTTATTTTTTAAAATATTATTTTATTTAAAAATATATTAAAATAATAATTTTTTATTTAAAAAATATTTTTAACGTCAAGCGTATGATCTAAAAGCATTAAAAAATTATTAATTTAAATTAAAAAAATTAATTTTTAAAAATATTTAAAATAAATCTTGATGTTTATAAAACAAATTATTTTTTATATTGATAAATAAAACACTACAAAAATATTAATTTTAAAAAAAAATCTTTACTTAAAAAAAAAATTAGAGAAGCCTTACTTATTTTAAAGGGTACATGAAGAGGAGATGTTGATGGCTGATAGGATTTTATTTTTAGGTTTTTTTTATGATTATTAACGTGGATGATCAGATCAATTTATGCATATCTTGATTAATTTTACAGATTTTAAAGTTAATAACTATCTCAAATAAAATAAATAAACAATTGAGCTATACTCCTTAAAGTTGACCAATCTTATTAGTATTGATAGAGAGATTAAAAGTGATTAACTTGTTAATATTATTTAAATTGTATGTACTTTTTATTAAAAGATTATTGTTTCAAAATAAATAAATATTGTTAAATTTATAGGAATCTCAAACAAAATAAATAACAGTGGAGTTATACTCCTTAAAATTAATCAATTTTACTAGTATTGATAGAGAGATTAGAGGTGATTGAGCTGTTAATAATATTTAAATTGTATGTATTTTTTATTAAAAAATTATTGTTTAAAAATAAATAAATACTGTTAAATTTATAGGAATCTCAAACAAAAAAAAAATCTTTGGATCTCTATCAAAATTTGGGTTATAATTTATGAACTAATTTAAGGTCTCTCTAAAGCGACTGGATCGATTTTATCCGAAGGCCGACCAGATGACGATTTCACATCGACCTCCTGCTGGTTCTGCTCTTTTTAAGAAAGGAAACCAGCCTGGTGCCACATTCACGTGTAGCCAACCATATTGTCTCACTTTCAATCCTTCAACACGAACCCGCCACGTGTGTTCAATTGATAAACGAATATGAATCCGAACCGTTCAAACTTCTTCTTGTTTGACTTCTCACAGACAGTCACATCAGTTGACCTGTTCAAGTAGTGGACCCACCGATAACCTTCCAAGCCTTTTAAGAGTTGATTAGCCGCGTAAGGTGATTCTTGGTGTCAAACAAAGCTTTCGGCGCCGTTTGGAATTCCCAAAGGCGTTTTATAATTAATTTTTTTTAATATATATATATATATAAATAATTTTTTTTGATACACTAAATAAAAAATAATTTTTAAAAAATAAATTATTTTAATATATTTTAAAATAAAAATATTTTAAAAAATAATAATTATCACATTTCTAAACATCTCTCCATCAAAATCTAAAAGTTCATGCCATGTACATATTTCAAAAAAAAAAACAAAATTGATCCTCAAATTAGCTTCCAGCTTGATCATTTGCACAACAATAAACCAACATCAATTAATATTCAGTATCCCATTCATAAAGCTCTTAAATTTTTAAAATTCTTTGTTTTATTAATTTTCATGGATTAATTAAATTATTTTCTTATTATGACTCATGTATAAAATTATAGTTAATTTTATTTATTAAAAAAATATTTAAATAATTTGTGTCATTTTCATAAATAATTTATGTTTTCCCAAAAATATACATTTTATGTTCTGTAAATTAATGAGATACATGACAAAAACTCCAAAATCCAGGAAAATAAAGGGTATTTCTAATTGAATGAAAATAAGTATGGATAGTTTGAAAAAAAAAAAAAAAAGCTCAGACCAGTCACGTAACAAGTTTGTTTGCTGCAAAAAAATTTTAAACTTAAAATATTTCATAAATTTTATGAGTTGATAAATATTTTTAATTTATTAAGTTCTAAAATAATATTTCATAAAAAAATAATTCACTAACAATATTATCAATAATTTATTTAACCATAATAATAATTATCATCACCACTTCCAACTCAATTTTTTTTCCTGTCATTATTATTATCACAATCATAGTTATTATTATTTTAATGCCATAAAAAACTGAAGATATTTTATTATTATCATATTTTATGTATCATTACTTACCAAACATCATAAAAAATCCATGGGAAAATGTTTTTAGTTTCATGAAAAAATGTTATATATACTTGACTTTGTATTTTGCTAAAAACTCTTGTGCGGACAATGCAGCTTCATAAATTATTTTATTCTCAAAACATAACATTAGAAAAGGATGTTTTACTTTAAGCAAAGCAATTTATTTTGGATCCAATTTTTCCCACTTGAATCAAATTTTAAAAACTCATCATCTAATGATGAAAACATTGTTTTATGGTAATGATAGTTTCAACTTAAAACTCGACACAACACAAAGCAGGATTGAAATCAAAGGGCATGACATAGGAGATAATTTTAAACGTGTCCTAAGCCTCCATTCAGGTAAATTGAAGATTAAAATCTTCAATCATTGAAGGATCTTATCTTTTCTTCCCCCTTTTGGCACAAAAAGATGTCGTCTCGGATACTCTAAAACAGGTTCGGAGTGCATGTACGTGGAATGATGGTGTCTCTACCGAACTACGAAATGTCAAAAACAAGGAAACACGTTAATAATTGATGAAAAAAACTACAATTTATTCAACATTATTACTATTATTAGTATACACTAATGACTAATCTTTTGCATTTTTTTCCTGGTTTTGTTAAAACCTCGATTGAGCCCTGGTCGCGTGTGAGTGGGGATGATGGCCACCCTCACCCGTCTCCCAGTCCCTTTTTTTTTATCTAGATGTCAGGTGAAATAATACTCATTAATTTTACGCAAATTATAATATTTCCAAATAAATAAATAAATGTAGATGGAGTTTAATTTCATATTAGTCGTAACAAGACAAGAGACTTCATTAATTAGATTAAGTTTTTGCTCGGCACATGTTCTCTCATGCGTATCGCATTTTTTTAGTAACATTATACTGCTATTAGCCATAATCAGCCCATGCCAATTTCACGTTTTGCACATTCGGAAGCTAGATCACACGCGTACAGAGAGTGTTACAGGCGATTATGTAACAGGGAACTACGCGTGTATGCCACGTAGAGTTCGACAGGGACTCGGAGGAAAAGGCAAAGTGGGGGCGGCTAGTCCGTTTGGGCGGCTTAAAGCCTCCCTGTCACCATTAACATCCAATGGGGGTCCGTCACATCGTCTGCGATGCCAATTTTACCACCCGTCAAGATTTTTGCAACGCGTGGATAAACAGGTTTTTTTTGGTGCAAGAGAAAAGGATATGGTGTCAACCAGGTGTATGTTACCGCTAGCAAGAGTCCAATCCAAAAGGTTGATGATGGTGGGAAGGATAGACAAGGGCTACAGGCTACAGCTGCTTATTCAGTAATTCCAAGCTCCGTCTGTCGTTGGCTTCTGAAAGTCATTATCCGCGGTCCTTACAGCCAGGATTTTTTTTTATCCTGAACTATTAAATAAATATATAAATATTTTTTAAGATTAATTATTAACTCATGAACATGAGTTTTTGAAATTAATAATAAAGTTTTAATTCAAATATACTATCCAAAATATTAAAAAATAAATTTAAAAATATATAAAATTAAAACGAAACTAAAAATAAACTCATTATTAAAGTTATATCATTCGATGTTTTATGAAATATAATTCATTTATAATCGAATCTGAATCAATAATGTAACAACTCCTCAACCAGGATAAAATAACAATATTATATCAACTGAAAAATAAAGTAAATAATTTTTTTCCTCTTTTAATTCCTTCTTCCTTCACTTGATTCTTCCCTAGATTAGTGTTTTATAAGTTGGACTTTGTAAGTTTACAAGGTTATTCTCTCACTTCTTTTTTTTTTTTTAGAATTTTTTTTTATGTTTTTCCCTTACTTTTTTCTATTTCTCTCTCGCATTTTCTTTTCTTTCTTTTTCTATTCTGCTTCTGCTCAGTTGGCAACATATAAAAGGAAGGAGGAGTTAATTTGTTTTACTTTTTAATAGTAAATAATCATTTTACTCTTAATGAATCATTTTACTTTTATTTGACGATTTTTTTTTTGTTTGCACTACCAACCTCCGTTCATGCTAAACTCTTAACTAGATTTTATTCAATATATTTTAAGATTCCTCGTAAAATTTTAACTCGATCTGATGGTCAGATTGAAAATTACATCCAATAACGTAAAACTAATCAAATTGTAATTTTTTATTAAATTTTTAAATTTCTCCAAAAATTATGAAATTTTAACCCAAGTTAAAGCATTATATTAGAAGGCTCCACGCAAATTTTCAGAATTTTTTGATAATTTAATTAAGAATTATAATTTTTTTTTACATAAAACTAGTTAAAAAATATTGATAAAATCTTGGTATAGGTTGAAAACCCACCCCGGTCTTTGCCATGCCTCCGCCTATGCTTACATGCCACGTCGAGTTGAAATCCGATCGAGGGGGAAAAGGTGAAAAATAAAATATTTGAGATATACATAGATTGATGATCAGAGCATTTGATCTCGAGGGGCAAGGTCGCTTCGATGTTAAGCTATCTAGATTTTTATCTTTTCTCGAGCTGCTTCAAGTTTATCAACCAGCCTGTACCTGTAGATGGAGTAATTGTGCTTCCCTGTCACATCTTTCTTTGATATAAAAAAAAAAAATGGAAGGAAGAAAAAGCATCGATGAATGGACGTCGTGCCTAACCCCGGAGTCCTTCACAGATTAAAGAAACATAATTAAACAGCATGCATGAATTTTCGAGGGATAATTATTAGTCACAAACATCTTAAGATGGAATCATTCATGCAGTCTGAAAGCCTTAAAAAAACCTTTTGTTTATGGACACCTTACCGATTCCTTTTTCTTTTATTTCGGCACTCTTTCATAGCAAAGTACTTAAAACCAAATGCATCGGCAAGAATACCACGTCTGTCGAGCTATCATCGAGGATGGGGAAATTGTAACTGGCCGAAAATTATTTGAGCAAAAGAATTAGTATGAAAATAAAATGAAAGTCACATGTCAGCACCGGCGATAATGATGATCCAATATTCGAGCTCGAAATGTAAAGATTTCTTGATACTTTCCATATAAAAATGAAAAAATCCACCCAACAAGAAAATTCGGGAACAGCGAGGCAGCGACGATAGTTGATCAAACTTTCCACGATGGTTCGTTCACTTTGCCATTATACACGACAAAACCTTGTTACAAGCTTACAAACATTATTTAATCTCTGAAAAATGCAGCACTAGGGAGTTGATAATCGAGAATGCCACTTCCCCTGCTTGGTACAGGAGAAAGATAAATATAATAAAAAAACACGAGAAAAACAAAAGTGAGGAAATTCTTATAACTTTATAATGGTATAGATATTATTTTCCATCTTCTTTTTATATCTATCTTTTTTTGGAAGAGGATGGTCTAGTTTTATGGTTAACATAGACTTCATACTATATATAATTTTTGTCCGGTATTGTTTTCATAACATGATTGATATAGTTTAAGGTAGTGTTTGATATTGTAATAGTAATTATTTTTAAAAATATTATTTGTTTGAAAATGTATTATGTATATTTTTTATTTTGTAAAATTTATTTTTGATATTAATATATCAAAACAATTAAAAAACACTAAAATATTAATTTGAAAAAAAATCAAATCTTGTTAAAAGCACGGTTGAATCGCAAAGATAAATAATCACTAAAGGTGATTTTCTATATATTTTAAAAGATTTCAATTGAAGTGATCTAGTTTATTTAATGGGATAACTTACAACCTATAACCTGATTATTATTATTATTTTCTCAAATCTCTTTTCTCGAAATAAGATTTTTTTGATTAACTTGGATTAATATGAGTTAACTCATTTAGTTTATGATCCGAGTTTGGAATCAAATAATAAACAATAAATTTAATAATTTTTGTACAAATAACATGAATTGTAGAGTAAAGATGTATCCTGCTAAAATTATATGTCACTTTTGTTCTGTAAAATAGGATTTTTCTCTTTATCCTCTTATAAAAAAGATATCCCAACATCTCAATCTCAATATGATCTTTTATTGTTAGTTTTTATTTTATTTTGCCATAAGTAAATCAAACCAATTTGAAACAATGAAATATGTCCTTCTTCTCCCTCATATATCATCTCATCATCCTTCCTTTTCTATAGATTTTTCTATATTGATGCAAAATCAAATATATCTCACTTTGGATGAAGGGATGCAAAACACTAAATAATCAAGCATGAAAGTTTATTCTTTTAGAGAATATCATCATTCGACATTAGAAATTGAAAACTTAAACTGAAAAATCATCCTATAAATTAAAAACATTTCATTCACCAAATCAAAAATAAATTTTAGGAAATATTTTGATATGAACACAAAATTAAGGTTTGGAATTACAAAAATAAACGCCTGATAATTATGATTAAAGCCCTGAAAACTATGATGTCATTTGGAAGTAGGAGTCAACACCATTTCAATGTATATTTTTTTTTTTTATTTAATCCCTTCAATCCCTATGTAAAAATCATTTATCTCATGTAATCCCTTCAATCCCTATCTAGAAAGAGTAAGTCCATCCCATCATTAGAAGGTTGAAGGGCTTGAACCCTAGAAAGAACGTATCTATCCTCGTTGCTAAGATAATGTTTATCCCGTTCTTAACGAGATGTGCGATTGTATTAGGAGTACCACGGCAATTCTGTCCAGGGTAAATTATTCTATAGCATTAAGGAGACGATCATTCTTTTCAAAGTAAATGTGTTATCGCACTAAAAAGAGTGAGTCCATCCTATCATTAGAAGGTCGAGAGGCCTGTTTCATAGGGAGAACTTAAAGAGTGAAAAGCTTAGTTTGAACAATTTAATTCATACACAAGAAACTTACATTCTTAGTCATTGACCATAATATATTTTTATATTCCCTTAAGGTATAATCAACCAAAATAATATATTTTTAATAGAGATTATAGTCTCGGCCTTAAAGATAAGAGATAATGACATTTCTCCAATAGAGGTTTTCTAGGTGATCGTCGAAGGGATTCCTCCCATATCAACATGATTCTTTGGATTATTGTGAAAATAAGACTAGTCAAGGATAATCTACCTTGTCATGTTCAGAAACTTGAATGAATTCCTCGACTTGGAATAATTCTTGAAGTTGCACAATCAAAACCAATATTCTGCTGGTACCCGCTGAAAGCTTTACAAAACTTTGAGGCTCCAACTTTAATGGTAATTAGGGATGATAATAGCCCAACTTTTAAAAGAGTAATCAATGGCTTTTCGATCATTTCTAACGGATAGCGTCATTTATGATATTTAAATTTATCCAATGGGCTTGTAAGCCAAGCAACTATTTGAGATATTTAGTTAATTTCTTGATTTTGATAATATGATCCATCATTTTTGGGCGAGATGGCCGGTGGATCATGCTTGATACCTGTAAAAGGTTATCTCTTTTGTGTTTGGTCTTTGATGATTAATTGAGTATCGTTTAAGAGAAAAAACTGTCATAATTTAAAAAAAAAACTCTAATAATAGACATGCCTTTTATAGTGGAGAAAAATTGAACCTGCTTTTGAAGGTATCTCCCTTTCTTTTATAGTTTACGAGCACTTTTTATTAAAGAGAAAGGATTAGAGCATCAATAAAATATCTCTAACTTATCAAGATAAAATATTATTGATTTGTCATGATAAAATATAATTTATTTATATTTGAAATATGGAATCTAAGATTATTTAGAGTTAAAAAGAATACGAGTTCAGCGATTGACTAAACCCAAATATGATAGGTTTACATCTCACTAGATTCACATATATTTTAACTTAGCAAGAATGAATCTAAAAAATAATGGATTAATACTTTCTTTTTAATCATTTTTTTAAAAGATAGATCCAAACAAAAACAACAAATGCTGATATATCATGTTGATCTATTGCAATATCTAACAAAAACGAGTCTAGCCAGCCAGCAAAGAAAGCTTTTTGAATGAGCAATTTGCATAGAGAATTAACGAAGAAGAAGCAGCATCCAAGTAGTTGAATTGCAGGTCCACACTAATTTGCATAAAATAAGCAAAGCCACATCATGTACTTTCTCGAAAATGACTATTAAGTATTAACATCTCTTGAGTTGTGATTCCACAAAATTCAAAAGGGCATATCTGTCACGAGACTTCAAAAAAAAAAAAGTCCAAAAAGAAATGTTTGATACGCGTCTCTATGAGGCCCATATTCTTTCTCGCCATAACCGACCTTTCAATGCCTTCAAATCCCCCCCATCTCTCTCTTCAGTAGCACCAAACCCCAACCTTTCTCTCTTCTTTCTCTCTGAGAACTAAAACTAGAAACCCTCACAACAACTCAAGAATTCTTCGATTCCGAATTCTCGAAAATAAAAAAAATCATCAAGAAATGGCTCAAAGAGCAGAGAAAGAAGAGACCGAGTTCAAGGTACCAGAAACCTTGACTTCATGTATCAATAATTGTGGAGTTACGGGTAATCCTGCAACTAACAACATGTGTCAGAAATGTTTCAACGCTAGCACCAGCACGTCTAATTCTTCTTCCTCTTCCACAGCCACCAGCATGACGTTTGCAGCAACAGCCACCAGCGTATCTAACAATGAGATCTTAAAATTCACCGGCGAGAAGTCGGCAAGATCCAGCATATCTCGTTCGCTGGTGAAAGATCCACAAAAGTCACCTGAAACAGCATCGGATAAAGAAAGACCCTGTGCTTCTCATGTGGCGCAGAAAGAGGTGAACAGGTGCTCAGGGTGCCGAAGAAGGGTGGGATTGACTGGATTCCGGTGTCGGTGTGGGGAGCTGTTTTGCTGGGAGCATCGGTACTCAGATCGACATGATTGTAGCTACGATTACAAAACTGCAGGTCGCGAAGCTATCGCGAGAGAGAATCCTGTTGTTAAAGCTGCCAAGATTGTTAGAGTTTGAATCAAGAAAGAAGACGTACATTTCAGGGTGATCGATTCTCTCGATACAAACCGAAGAGATCTCGACCGAGTACGTTCTACCAAGAGATATCGTTGAATCATCATGGGTTTCAAGATTATCAAGAAGTTTAAACACCGAGATCAAGATCAAATTCTTCGTCGTGTTGGATCAATCTATAGATTTTCATTTTTTTTTTACTTTTTTTTAGAAATTAAAGATTAATATTATTAATATTATGATGCTTATTATTGTGCTTGATGTTTTTGTTTTTGTTAGAGCTTGGATTGGACATGATTGTTTCTGGAAAGTTGGTGATGGCAATGTCATGTGAATGTAAATTGGGATGAAAACGTGAGGGCTTTTATGTCAATTTATTTTACATGTGGACTTGGAATTTTCAGTGTGAGGTTCGGAAAGTTCCGGGGCCCACATGTAATGACATGTGATGTTGTGCTCTTTTAATATATCGTGAGATTTTAATAAGCCAGTGGGGGTGGCAAAATAGCGTGATAAGTTTACTTTAGTTGACACTTGACATGATTGGCATTGTAAAAAGGAAGAATAAAGGCTGTAAGGTGGAGTTGGGCGTGACGGGGACATTTGCGCAAGTGGTTGCGTTTGTTTGCGAAATAATAATGGAGGTGTTGAGATCTCGAGAAGTAATGATCGGATGGCTGTGGTTGATTGGCATGTAACTGACTTCATGGAGGCGCGGGTACAGGATGGAATGGAGTAGGAATTAGAGACCAAATTTTGTTTTTTTGTTTTTGGGGGGGTGGGGGGGCGGTAGTTGTCCTTTCGATGCCTTGCGAAGCTGTCCAAAATATGAACCAATAAGAATGTCACATTTGCTATTGGCTCCGGGGAAGACGAATTGTTTTTTTTTTTTTTTTTAGTTTTTGGTAGGAGGAGGATATTCTATGATGGCAATGACTCCGGTGGGGTTTGCGTCTCACCAAAACCCGTAATTGTCCTGGAGGAGGTTGCATCTAGTGATGAGATTTGAAATGATTTTCGATGGACAGAAATATTTAGTGTTTTTCTTTTTTGATATATTAATATCAAAAATATATTATAAAAAATATTAGAAAGACTGGTATTCATGCATTATTTATATGAATAGTAATCATTTCAAAAAAAATAAGTTGGTATTGAAATATTTCTTATATGAACAGTTATCATTTTAGATTTTGTTTATTTGCATCATTTTGTTTATTGTTAGGTTATTTTGCTTTTGCTTTTTGTTTAACAATTGCAGTTTGGTTTTTTAAAATTGATGCTTGATAAATTATAAAATAATGTTTGGAATTATGAATACGTAAGAGATGCTAGATAAAAAAATATAAAAAAATGACACAATCTACTGTGTATTATAATATTTAGTTATAGTGTTTTTTTTTTTATAATTTGACTTTTTTTTATTTATGCTTTAATCCTTTTTATAATAAGTTGACTTGAAATTGAGTTTAAAGTTTAATTTGTATTGGTCTTATATTAGGTTTTTGTGATATTAAAAATAAATTTTGATATTAAGTAAATGTTTGATTTGTAAAAAAAAAATTCAATTTTATTTATGTAAACCATTTTAAACTTAAAGAAACAACATATTTATCTTTTCTTTTCAACTCAATTTTTAGTTGAATCAACATATTTATTATTATTAATAATATATATAATTCTTAATTTATTTTGTTGAATATACATATAAACTTTTTAGTCTACAATTACATTTTTTTTACGATAATTTTGTTTTTATAATGTCCACTCTTTTTATGATTGATAAAAAGAAATTTTTTTTTTAATTAACATGAGCGTTCGGGTCAGCTTGCGTGTACTTCGACCAATCTCATAAGCTTTTAAGTTAACGACCATGTAAGACTCCAGTAGTACTGAGGTTTGTAAGACTTAAACTGATGATTTTTAGAGAGAAAATTCAAAAATTAAAATTATAAAATCAAACTGGTACAAAAATAATTAATTATATATTTTTTCATACAAGAAAACCTCCAACTTCGTCATCAATCTCTTTCTCTCTCTCTCTCTCACACACACACACAAGTAAAAAGATGAGGTGAAAACCATCTAGGTGGTGGCTCAGTGGTAAGAGCTTGGGACCAAGAGATTTGCTCTCTTTGTGGTCTCAGGTTCGAGCTCTGAGTTGCTCATATGATGACCACTAGAGGCTTACATGGTCGTTAACTTCAGGGCTCGTGGGATTAGTCGAGGTGCGCACAAGCTGCCCCGGACACCCACGTTAAACTAAAAAAAAAAAAAGATGAGGTGAAATTTTATCCCTAATTGAATTATTTGTTTCGTCTAAATTGAATTAATTGCTATAACTAGGTATCGGAAAACATCATACAAGTTTTAAATGTGGCACAACTCTACTGATCCTATCGATTAAATTTTTTTCACAGAAACAGGCATCTGCCTGGAAACGAAAAGACTGCCCACTTTTTGCTGAAAGCAAGAAGGAAATTCGGTTTGGTTCTATGATGCTAAAACTTGCTCGGCAACTCCAAAACCAACCACAAAAGAGGTGACAGATAGGCCTCGTAGATATCCCACATGTTCCACTTAGATTAGAATCCAAACACGTAAGATAATCTCTAGGGAACTGATATCTCTGATAAGAATCAAGTCGCTTTCCTTCATCATGGACTTCGAACCCACTCTGTGGATTTACCAATTTCCTTGTTTCAAGTCATAAAAATAAGAGTTAAAGCGTAGGAAAATTCTATCCCATTCCTTTATCTTTTTCAGTTCGTGGTATAAAATGCTGATACGTGGTCCTAATCCAAAGGGGATGATGTTAAGTTGTTAACTATACACGTTAAGACATAAATCGGAAAGGTTCTTGCTTATTCGGTATTCCGACTCCCCATAAAAAATCAGTGGCAAGTGAGGAGAAGACAAGAAAAGAGGCCAAGTATACATGGTATCGAAGGGGCGACAACAATTTGTGTGTCTGTCAGGTCTTGTTGTAGTCACAGAGAACTTGTTTGGTGTATGATTGAACGATGACAAGAACGGGATCGGCCCTGTTTGTTTTCTTTATGTTTTCCTGTAGCCGACTGATTATCCAGAGATTTTATATGCCCAAAAGAAAAGGGATGCGGTGGGTGAGTGGGGATTTGCTTTCTAGTTTCTAACATGAAAATATCCCCTCCGATGCCAAGAAGGGGGGAAAACAAATTAGGGTCTAAAAGTATGTTAGAAAGACAAAAGCTTGTTGAGGCGGACATGAAAGAAAGAGCACAAGACAAGGTGAATGACTCATCTTTCTTAGGTCAGGCTAACTCAATGACGCCTGCGTTTTTCAAAGCTGTACAACGAAGACTCCTTCATATGTTTGAAGCAAGCATGGAATTGTATGGAAAAATGCATGGCAAGGAGTCTTATATCTTTATAATAATTTAATAGATTATCTTAATCTGTCCTAAGATGATATATGTGTGGGTTAAAAAAACAATTTATTGATAATAATTTTGGCTCGTGCAAAAATCAGACCTGTTCGTGCATTTCAAGCACCTGGGATTTTTATGGTGAGCATGGATCTGAGCTGTCTGAACCCTCAACAAAGTCAAGGTAGAATGGGCGAGGATTTCTCTTCGCTTTGCCATGAAGCCGAGAGGTAGCTTTCCCACCAACCTAAATCTGTACTCCAA
Organism: Populus alba x Populus glandulosa; assembly: GCA_033617975.1. Taxonomy (NCBI): domain Eukaryota; kingdom Viridiplantae; phylum Streptophyta; class Magnoliopsida; order Malpighiales; family Salicaceae; genus Populus; species Populus alba x Populus glandulosa. Next base: position 8,473,066 of record CM066151.1, read on the forward strand.
TATATAATTAAAGTTGAATATTTTAAAAAGCAACGCCAAATTTTAAGCATTGGAATGTCCGTCGGGGAATAAAATATTGGCGATGAGGCAAATAGTGGCACCGAGGCTGAGAGGAATATTTCTCAATTGAGCTGGGCAGATTGTCGATGGTGTTGCCATCAACTGTTCGGCAAAGAAGATTGTTTCGAATTTGGTAACTATAACACTCGTAAATTTCAGCATACAAGAAGCTACGACATCTCAAAGACAAGAATTCATCATCCATGACCAAAAAATATATACATACTAAACAGACCCGAGAAAATAAAGTAAATAAATCAGGAAATTCAGGGAGGTTTAAGATTAACGATGGAAATTTCATAATTCATCGAAGAAGTTGAAGCTTACCAAGTCGCGTGGCCAGTTGAAAAAGTAAAAACAAAAAATCAACACTGATTTTATATAAACATTGAACGAGAAACAAAAAGAAAATCAAGAGGAAATGGCCACATCACAACCAGGCAGCCATTTTCAATTGCAGAAACATAGCTTAAGATGACCGAAAGTGTGAGGAGGTGGTGGGTTACCCCCACCATAAGCCCACAGGTGACCCTTACTCGGTTTCAATGAATAAACGCATCACGAGATCATTTAATTAACCACCTTAAAATTGCCTTTTACGAAGTCTTTAGATGCATTAGCCACTACCTTGGTTTTATCTAGCCATTTAATAGATAAATCAGGATTTTGGCACAGCTTGATTTTTCTTGTCAGATCTTTAAGCCAATAAAGTCCTAATAAACTTGCCATAAATTATACGGACCGGAAAACCCACAGTTTTTCACTGGGTGGATGATGTCGTCATGAGGTTTTTTTTTTTTTTTTTTTTTTAATTTTTTATCGTCCAATGAAAGTGTACCAAACAAAAGCCGAAGGGCCCAAAAAGGAATCCGTGCATATAACTTTGGAGAACAAACAAAGATTTAACAGGGAAAAGAAAAATTCAAACCACCTGGCCTTAAGATACAAAAATCAACAGCTTTTCATGTTTCAACTAGATTAAAATAACATCAAGGATTTCAATAACACACACTACACATATTTTTCACTGTCCTTTTCTGGGTAAGAAGGATAACTTGGTAAGCACAACTAACTACTGCGTGCAATATACGGTATCTTAGTCAACTCAGCCAACTAAGTAATAGGGCGAGATAACAGTTTTACCATTCGAGTTCATTGAAGATAAAAAAAAAAAAAAAAAAAACAAATCAAGAGCACGGGTAGACTAAACAAAAGCTCATCACGAACTCCCTACCCAGTAGCGTGGCATTTTCTCAAAATTAGAACGAGAAGCAAGCCAAAAGAGCATCGAGATTCAAACTTAGCGGCTTTGAATATAAACAATGATACAACTAGGCTCCATCTGGCTGGACAAAAGGGTTGGCAATCTCATCTGTACCATCAGTTGGTGACACCAGCATCACTGCAGTTCCCCTGCAAACCTGTAGCACAATAAAACATTGTACTCATTATTTCCATACTTCCAATGTGAGAGAATAAAAAATGCAAGGCCAAAGACTCTACTTTAAATACTACGTGCCTGAATGCTCTGAAAATGTAGAAAATAAAATTTTCACCAATCTTTTGTTCAGCTAGTGATGAAATGTCAAGAAGTACAGGTAACAACTGAATGATGGTGGCAGTGAAAACATAGGCAATTGTTACGAAAATCTCACAGGAGACATAAATTGCAGAAATTACAGGCTTGTCACAATGACAACAAATTTATGAAAAAACTATCAGATCCAATAAGAACCTTAACTACTTGAGTAGTTTGTAGTAATAAGAGCATCAGAGTAAGATCTAACAAAGACAAATCTCTAAAATATAAAAGATCTGGATTAGTGTGTAGTTAAACCTCTTCAAGAGTCCAATTTAAACAGCTTTTTTTTTTTAAAAAAAAAATCATTTCAACAACAACAAAGCCTTTATATCAACTTGAGAAAAATAAAACTGCTCTGAAGGTTCAGCATCATCTATCTTGCCCAGCATATGCCAAAATTTATGAAAAAATTGTACGGATATCATTTGGACTTTCAAAAGAAATATTGGTCCAAACTCATTCTATATGGTAATTTTGGGTCAAATAATTCACTAGCAATCCTACACCACACGTATGATCATATTACATTTCAAAACATGAGCGCCAGTTTGAGTTCATACAAAATTAGACCCTTTTTGTGAATGTATAAATAGAATAAATGAGATTGGAAGAAAACATACAATCAGGCCAAGGCGCCTTGTCTGGTCAGTGGTCTTTAGTGGATCATCAGCATCTGCAACCCAAGTGAAAAGAAATCAAAATCAATCCTTATGCATTCTCTCTCAGAAACTGTGAATAGCACACATAACTATATAGATAAAACTTCAGCATTCATTGAGTGCCAATGCAACTTCAGTTGCACAATTAAAAAAAAAAACCTCGCAGAAGTTAAAACAAGTTGATGCTTGATACTAAACTATTATACATTTCAAGATGATATCAATGACGAGCTCTATGCACCCCCAAAGTGCAATTCTAGAGCTAACACCATTACATAATCCAGCCCATCCAAATGAAATGATAGTGTAAAGGAGATGGCTGTTGTTAACATGAATTAAATAGAATGAAATGGTGAGTTTCCATGACTTAGGTGACAGGATAACAGAACTACCTGGAGAGATGCTCCAAAACAAGTCCAGAAATATGTTGAGTAGATGCACTAAAAATTGATGCAAAACTACCATAATACATTGCTAGAACAATGTAAAATGGTTACCTCTTAGAAATTCTACTGCTTCATCCAGGACAAGGTTTAGCAATTGATCATACCCCTTCAAAGTTCCAGTCACTGAACCCAAAAGTGCAAGAGGTTAGCCTTACATGCCACAGATAGAAAGTGACAACGTTTTATTTATGAAAGATTTGGAATCTCTATCTCAATTAAGTAGTGGCAGAATTTTTTTTTAAAAAAATGTGCCAGGTATATGCTGAAAACAAAAAAAAATTACACAAAAATATTTCTTAGTTTTTGACCAAAAATTAGCCATTAATTCGATATCCACAATCTCATTCTCATATATCTGTTTCACACCCATCTCCACTATACAATTTCAAGCATGGCTTGTGCCTTCACACTTCCATTCACTCACAGAACAATAAAAAGACTTGCCGCCAGTGGAAGCATGCTAGCCTCTTATGACAAATGACGAACCTATATCCTAAATCTTCTAATTCAAAACCTAAAATCACAGCAATTGGAACACCACATAAAAGCTAGCAGGTTTCTAATTGCAAAAGTGACCATCTATTACACGATCAATTATCATCCCCTGAAATACACCTTCTACAATGTAAGGTGATTTCCAGTGCCACATTTTAAACATGGTCCTTCCATAGTCCATACTAGTCATCTGCCTTCCAGCTAATGTCTAAAATTAAAAAAAAAAATAGGAAATCCTTGTTCGACCCTTTACACCCAACTTGAGAAAATTTGACGATTACAACATTGCACCCAACATTCACTTTCAGTAAATACACTTCAAGTCCTCTCATTTCTCTTTTCTTTAACCTAATCACCCCAAACAACCAAATTGAACTCCAAAACAATGCAAAAACAAATCATAATCCACAAATCCATATCCATGATATCTACATATAAAAATAGACGCAGAAAGGTCAAAAGTATCGACCTTGTCTACCACCAGTGAGCTTGACTTGAACACCCTTGTCCACAAACTTAGCCAAATCCAATACTGTTTCTTTCCTTCCGGACTGAAATCACATTTGGTCACACACATTAAACCTTAATCACAAGATTAAAAAATTTAACACATAATCTCAATTACCATCTTATATAATCAATTATGCAGCTCCTCTTCACTCAGAAATCCAAAATCCCCTAGAATGATACAAAGAGAAAAGGATCATCCACGGAAACGAGAAATACATCCATGATGACAACTATTAACAAAAAATAAATATGAATTAACAAAAAAAGAAGAAGCAAGAACCTCGTTTTTTTAGGGAAGTGAAGTGTGCCCTAGATTTTCTCTCTTCTTCTGTTCTGCTGTGCTTTTCCCGCTTTGCTTTTTTACACTGAAGCTAAAACAACATTGCTAGTTCTAGTCAAACTTGAACAAAAAGGTCTGGACTGTTGGTCCATTTTTACTTGGTCTCAAGCAACGAAGCCCATATGTCAATTCTCCTTGGGTCCAGACTTGAGCCGACCCAGGAAACAAAGTCTAGCGCTTTTTTTTATTTTTTGTAAATATAGAAATCCAAATGACAAAAAAAGCCTCGACGAAAGGGTATATAGGTAGTTTTGCGGCAAGACGAGGATATTTTATTATAAAGTGGTAGTATATTAATAGTGAAACAGCAGCTAGGGTTTAGTTGTAGCAGCCGAAAGAAAGAGGAAGGTCGTGACCTTTCTGTGAATAGGTGCGCTGCAAAGATGCCAGAGAAATCAGGGAAAGGAAGAAAGGATGAGGTTGTTACCAGAGAGTACACCATCAACCTCCATAAACGCTTGCATGGATGGTACTTGACTTTCTTCCTCTTCATTTATTCTCAACTTAGATATGATTTAAGAATTTGTTAGGTTTTTGAGTTATTGAAATATTTCTATACTGAAAGGTGTGTTTTTTCCCGAGTAAAACAACAAAATAGATTGGAAGGTTGAAGTTAATTTTTTGGTTTATCAGATTTGTTGAAGAGTGAAAAGAGGCTATTTACTATTGAATTGAAAGAAGAACTTGATTAGTTGCTGTTATGAATCTTCCAAGAGAATTAGAAGGAACAAACAATCATAGGGCTCATATATATCTTATTCTTATAGGAGAGCTCGTTATGCTCTTGCTCATTGTTTTCTTATAACCTATTTCTTTAATTGAATTGGGATTTCGGTTGTCATCTTCGTTTTTCAGCCTTCTCCTCTTGAAATAAATGTGAATATATTTTCTTCAGAGTTGCGAGGTTAATTTTCTTGTATCTGCTTACATAAAATGATTTTTCACCATGCCTGATTACAAATCTTGGGCATTTTCTGTACATTTTATTTCTCCTTGCTGCGTTATTTGTCTTAAACCTTTATTGCAGACATTTTCACTATACAGTCTAGGATATTGTCTTAAAACTGATGTAATTTAAGCTTTGACCTGCGAGGGTTAAGAAGTTCAAACTTTTCTAGGCATGTAGTTGGTGCAATTGAATAGGTTTTGCAAATTAGTGCCCAGTCATTGATAGCCAACTCCATCTTTCTTCTTGGTTGGGTGGCTGATATGATTTGTTTTGAATAAAATGTTTGATTTCTATGTGCAGCACCTTCAAGAAGAAGGCTCCAAAGGCCATTAAGGAAATAAGGAAGTTTGCTCAGAAGGCCATGGGGACTCCTGATGTTAGAGTTGATGTTAAGCTCAACAAGCATATCTGGAGCCGTGGTATTAGGAGTGTCCCAAGGAGAATTCGTGTTCGCGTTGCACGGAAGAGGAATGATGATCAAGATGCCAAGGAAGAATTTTACTCCCTTGTCACTGTTTCAGAGCTACCTCTAGAGGGATTCAAGGGACTGGGCACCATGGTCGTTGATGACAAAGAAGAGTGAAGTAAAACCTGCCTCCATTGTGTTATTAGTTTAATTTCAGTTTTGGCCATATCTTTTGAGCATTCTAGTGAATTTCATTTTGTTTTGGAGTTTTTTAAGGGAACATCTTTACCAGAGAATATCTTTGACTTTTATTTATGCATTGATAGTTTTAAGCATCTGCTTAATCTAGTATTTCATCTCTATTGGTCATTACCCCTGCAAAGGCAACAAGTGCTTGTGTATCTGCTGATTCTTCTGAGCTCAGGGCTTACAACATGATTATAACCATAACCACACAAGGGCTATGCTTGGCTTCATATATACAAGAAAATCGATGGCTGTTTTACTTGAGAACAGAGTGGAATAGAGGTCTTTAGCTGTTCATTACGTGTATGCTTCCAATGTCATTCAGTTGCGCCAAGAGTTGACTGTCCATGTTAATTTGGTGTCGAAAACGTTTTGCACATTTTAGCAGGAACTCTACTTTTCCTCCTATTTTTGCCAACAGAAGCAGGGATTGTGAAAGTTTGATTCTCAGCTTATTTAGAGATGTGGAGATCTTTGTAGTGCAAGAGACCTGCCTTCGATGCCCAGTTGTAAGCTCCTGTTTCCTTATGAGATGGGCATGTTCTTGGGGATTTTGAGCCTAGTTAAAGCTTGTTCAGGTTTTTGCAGCGAGGCTGATTTCTGACAATCGGTCCGTCTGTACTCTGAATTACACGCTTTAAATCACTTAATATAAAAAAAACATAATTAATAAGATGATCTTGATTTAAACTACGTATTTGATATAATAATTAAAATCTTGATTCTCATTATCTATTTTTTATTATTTGAATTTCAAGATAATAAAAAATGTAGTAATAAATTAATATAAAATCATTTTGATTTAACACTTCCTCAGAAAATACCGCGATACAACTTTTTATACTGAAAATACTCGGATTGTAATAACGATAATAGTGTGAATTTTTTTCTTAATTTAAAAATATATTAAATAATATTTTTTTTATTTAAAAATTATTTTTAATATTAATAAATTAAGATAATTTAAAATTTTAGAAGAACATAATTCATACCGTGTTTAACATGCATAAACCAGTGGGCTGTCAAATTAACGAAAAGGCCCAGTCCAATTAAGCCGCGAAACTTTTCGTTTTGATTTTTTGAAAGGACAATTAAGCCGCCATCGCCTGCTCAACAAATTCACAACGCCACTTCTACTCAGATCTATCCATCCACTTCAATCACATAAGGTATTCCCAAATTCTCTCCTTATTTTTTCTTTACATTTCCATTTCCTTTTTGCTATTTGTTTCCTGAGAAAACGAAGTTACAAAAACTCTCCATTTGCAGAATATAAAAACTTCAGGTTTAAGTTGCTTCGTTTCTCCTAATTAAGCTTTTATCTGCATTCCAATCCATCATGCAACTAATTTGGTTTCTGTGCTTTGCGGATCTTGTAATTAAATTCACAAATTTCGTTTTAGAAAGATGAAGGGAGAGCTCCTGGAGTGTTGTCCGAAACTAGAAGCCGGTGATGTCTCAGGGCTTAGTACTATACTGGTAGCAACAATTCAGGAAGCAAAAGACAGGATTTCTCAAATAGAATACATATTCAGTAACCAGCTTTACCCGAATTTCCAAACGAAATCCAAGAGCTTGCTGAAAATTTATTCGGATGCGGTAGAGGTGTGGAAAGAAAAGGAACAACATCTCTTGGAGCTTATTGAGAAGCTTCGGGTTGAGAAGCAGGAAGTTGTCGAAGAAAACAAGCTTCTCAAGGTTGGGAAGGAAAAGTCGGCGGGGGAGCCGAATGAGAAGGAAAATGTGCTGCTTGCTATACCAAGAAATCGAGAATCAAAAATTGATGAGCTGGAGCAGGAGGTTATGAAGAAGTATAAGGAAGTTGATGAGGGGATGGAATTGCAGAATACGTTACCTCAGTTGGTTCAAACGAAGGCAGCTATGATTGTGGATAAAGGAAGGGAATTGAAAACGAATGAGGAGAAGAACAATGAGCTGCTTGCTAAAGTGAAGAGCTTAGAGAAACATGTTGAAGAGCTACAAGAGGAGGTTAGGACGAAGACAGAAAAGGTAGCAGAGAAAACAGAGTTGGCAAACAGTTTGAGCAAGAAAGCTTTGTCTCTATTGAAATTGATTGAGGATAAAGAGAAGTTGAGGACTGAGCATGAAAAGGAGAAGGAACAACTTATGTACAAAGTGGAATGTCTGGAGGAGAATCTTGGTGGACTTAAAAAAAAGTTTAGGGAAAAAACGGAAGAAATTGAAGAGGGGAGAGTATTTCAAGCTGAATTACTTCAACAAATTGAAATGAATGCTGTGGAAATCTTGAAGCAAAAAGAACAGTTGGAGAAGTCTGAGAATGATAAAAAGGTACTTTTAGACAAAGTGAATGGGTTAGAGGAGAAGGTCAATGAACTACAGGCAAATATCAGTAGCAGCGTTAAAGAGGCTGAAAGAAAGGTTTCGTATGAAAACTTGCTTCACCGAATTGAATTGAAGGATTGTGAGTTGCTGGCTGAGAAGAGGAAGATGAGTGATTTGCGTGGTGTTTACATAAAGTTGAGGTCTCAATATAAATATCTCTGCACAAAGTCTGGTCTTACTATGAAGAATATGCTTAATGACAAAATAGAAGATGAAAGTGGTTCCTTGAAGCATCAACTGACAACTTCAACTGGTAAGGTTTTATTGATTCTTTACTTCATGTTTCTATAAAGAAAAGAGAACTAGACAATTGAATTCCGTGGTGATTCGTTAGTAGTTGTAGCTTGGTAGATCATAGATAAATTGCTAAATTTTCATGGTAGGTACTTCGAATGTTTAATCTTTTTTTTTTTCTTCTGAATTTATGATGTTTGTGCTTGATAAAATCCTGCCAGAAAAAAAACCCTAGGGCGTATGTAGTTTCTCATAAATTGCATGTGCATTTCTTCCTGATCCTAATCGATCTTCAATTGCTCGGTATTTTAGACCGTGGGAACAAAAATGTTGATGCATCTGCCGCGCCTTGTGAGATGAAGGAAGTCAAGACTGAAAAGGAATTTAGCAATGTCTTGGTGGACAATGAAGTTGTGAAATCAATTCCAATCGCAAACTTCAAATCTCCGACTTCTGGTTGTGCAGCACCAAAATGTCCTCCCACTGTAAAATCCGCTCGAATAATTGGCACAAAGCGACCTGCATCTAGTTGGATAGATACTAGATCTCGTCAAGGCAGAGATGGGCCTGACCCTCACGATGATTTCCTTGATACCCCATTGGAGAACCTTAGGGCAGACTTGGACAAAGCCATGAAGGAAGAAGTTCATGATCCTCACGTTGTAGTTCAGAAAGAAAAAAACATGGACCCTGGCAGTTCAGCTGATGAAACGCAGGATGCAAATATTGATCGTAGCCCTGGGGAGCAGCGGATGCCAGTTCCAATAGGTGGAAAAGGAGGTTTCAAGTATGTTGAACCAGTTCGAAAGAAAGCTGAGAGGCAAAATTTGAAAGGAGTTCAATGCAAGCAGTGCAAAAAATTCTATGATGCAGTTCTTCCCAATAATGGAGGTAAGTCTGCTGATGGTAATCAACAGAACGTTCGGTGTGAACATCATGATGGTGTTTCTAGGCATCGATACAAGTATGCCCCTCCCTTGACTCCCGAGGGATTTTGGAATATTGGATTTGAATCTGAAATGTGATTTTCTTGAGCATGAGATGCCTTTACTGTTTGTCACGTTATTTTTGGTTTTAAATCAAATCTGGTAAATAACTAATAAATGGAAGTAAAAATAACATATCTTCGAGCATTTGCAAGGCCAACCCTCTTTCCCTGTTACCTGATGTGTATCAAAAGTAAGATTATCTTTTCATAACATTAGGTTCCTTTTTATGTTCACCATTGAAAGACACATCCAATATGGGAATTTACTGTTCCAGGCAGATTAAATTATCGATACAAGGATCTAGCTGATATTCTTTAGGCTTCTTTTTATGCTAAACCTTGCCCTTTCACTGTCAATTAGGATAGGAAATTCTTGAATGTCTTAAATGTCCAACAGCTCTTCGGGGTTTCAATTATAGTATTTTGCTGATTCAAACTGTATGTTACAATCTGGTTAAAATTTCTGCGTCATGACCGATCGAGTCATGGAATGACTGGATATTCGTGAAATTCAGTCAAGGCCGAAAACACTTAACTAGATGTTGCAATATTCAGCTTAATGATGATAGGAAGTACATGTCTTATGGTCTGTTCTGGATTATATATGACTGTTCAAAATATTATAGAAAATGTTCCGGAAAATCATCTACCTGTTTCGCAACAGGGGTTCTAAGATCAATGCCTGTGGACTTCTATCAACAACATTAATAATCACTAGAAAAGTGCTGCTTATTGCACTTTGCTGGATGTCTTAGAGAGAAATCAAGACACCAGGAGTAACGTGGTTTCACGAGTGAATGGTTTGCTTATCTGGATTTGAGCGGACGTCCAAGAAGAAACTTAGAAATAGCAAGTTTCGTCATGTGTTGTTGGAAGCTGTTTCCATCACGAACTTCTAACGACCTTCCATTAAAAGCGGAGCTTGCCATTTTTTGGAGGTAAATGTTCATGTTACCTCTTCTCTTCTGTTTTGTGAGGATAAAGACCAGTCCAGCTTTCGTCGATGAAGCAGAAACATGTAGTGTACGCCAGCAAACCAACGCCCATATCGCTCTTTGGCACCATCAGTGAGAAGGGAGCAGCACTGTTAGATTGTAATCAATGAGGTACGCAACATTTATTTCATGGGAACATGCATTGCTGTATGAGAGTCTGACTTCTGCTATTGTGTTTACTTCTCTTCCCACCTAACAATATCATAAATGCTGTGTGAGAAATTTAAGTTCTATCTTTGATAAATGCACGCATTAAAGTATGGGTATGTGCTCTCTTTGTGCAAAATTGCAAACAGTAACTTGCTCAAATCCAACGTATTGGGCTAGGGTATCTTAAACAGGGCAGCAGACCATAACTATTGTCTAACCTACTTGCAAAAAATGGAAGTTGATTTGTTTCTGTGCTTCCTGCACAGTGCTGAGAAAACTCGTAGGTTTCAAAAGGTGTAGTAGTGCTAGCAGTTAAAGAAATTGAGGAACTTTATGCATTCATTGATTATTTCTTTTTAAAGTGCAGAAAGATGTATAGCCTTCACTTCTGTTCCTCCCGGTACCGAAGGCTTTGAAGATAGACCACACATCTATGAAAATAATAAGTAAAGCAAATCTTTTCATACAAATAATGCGAATCTCTTTATGATCCTGCCGTTGTTGATCACGTGGATGCTGTTTTTGCATATCCAAAAGCTAAAAAACAAAAAGAAAGTGCTTTGGATTTCTTTTGTATTGTTTTTCATTTTAAAAATGTTTTTGCAACTTTTAACCTGTTTAGAAATATTAGCTAATCGGGGTTTCTTAAAAAAAAATTTATTAAAAATTAAAAGAAATTTATATGTTTTAAATTGTTTTCATATATTGATTTTAAAAATAATTTTTAAAAAATAAAAAAATATATTATTTTAATATATTTTAACATAAAAATTACTTTTAACTTTAAAAATCAACCTTAACAATATCCTATATAGCCTTTTCTGGTGAGAGAACCAACTCTCTTCATCTTTTCATGTCTAGGTTCTCCTTATTGTCCTGCAATTATTTCAGCAATGCTCATCATTAAACAATAATAATGATGCTTAGAAATTAATTAAGAGTGCATGATCTTGATCTCACTTTCCCAGGAATCTCTGTCAATCGAGCTCATGCTGTGTTATCACGTGCATGCAACTATTTTACATTTTGTCCATTTCAGCATAGGATCAACATCATCAAACATCGCATTGCAATTACATTAATAAAATATAGAAATAACTCACACTTAATATGATGATCCACTTTTACAATAATGACACTTGAGCACACCTATAGAACAACCCGGTATTTCGGGCGAAAAACGAGACGCCCAGTTTTACCCTTTATCGGCTTATTAATAGATTAACAAGTCCTTAATGGATTCCCGCAAAGACAATCATTAAAACTAAACGAGGGTGCTTCAAGGTGATCAAATGGTGTCCCAACAGGAATTGGTCCACAAAGATGATTGTGGCTTAAATCCAAATGCCCCACATATGCTGCCGACGAAAGTGAACCGGGTATCGGACCCTTCAGATTGTTGTAAGACAAGTCAAGAGCCATGAAGTAAGATTTCGGCCCGAAAGCATCCGGTATGTTGCCTTCAATAGCATTCCTGCTCAAGTTCACTATCCCCAAACCGGTACTGCTCAATAAAGATGCTGGCAATTGACCGGAAATCATGTTACTATCCAGATTAAGCGTAGAAAGAACCCGCATGCTGCCTATCCAGCCCGGTACCGAACCCGAGATTTTATTAACAGACAAATCCAAGTCTGCTAGCCGATACATGCCCGATATAGAGTTTGGTATTGCTCCACTCAGCTGGTTTTTACTCAACAATGCACGGCTAAGCATTTTCAAGTTACCAAAATCAGCTGGCAACTGACCAGTCAACTTATTGCTGCTAAGATCCAAATGCTTCATATTTGCCAAAGCTGTGAGAGAAGCAGGGATCTCTCCAGTGAGTCTATTATCAGCAAGGTTTAAGACAGTAAGTCGCTGTAGATTCCCAATATTTGCAGGAATCTTGCCAGATATTTGGTTACCTATAAGATCCAAGATTCGGAGATTACTTAAAGAAGCAACACATCCAGGAATTTCACCCGAAACCCCTTTCCAGTCTGCCAGAATGAGCGTAGAGAGCCTGTCAAGTTTACATATTGAAGGGTTGATGGAACCTGTCATGTAGCCTGACCTGCCAGCCTTCTCGAAGATGGGGTCTTCGGATTCACCGCGCAGGTTGATGTCTGCGACTCTGCCTGTGGTGGGGTCACAGCTGATGCCGTACCAGTTGGAGCAGCAGTTAGTGCCTGACCATGTGTTGAAGATGCCTAAGTATGGTTCCTTGAGGGAAGACTTGAAGGCTAGTAATGCTGCTAGGTCTGATGGAGTGCAGCTGGAAGTGACTGTGTAGATGAGGGTGAAGAGGAGAGCTAGTGTTGTGAGTAACGCACTCATCTCTGGTGATTTTGAGTTTTGCTCGGAGGACGTGTCTTTAATTGCTACAATGTATTAGCTTTTGTGTTTTTAAGAGGAAGATGTCGGCAATGAAAGCAGAGTGTGTTGTGCCAGAGAGCGAGAGGTAAAGAGGACGATGGGAGGAGGTCTTGGAAACTGGGAGATGAGGTTTGTTATATATATTGTTTTGGACGAGCATGTCCTTGATCTATTGTCTAATTTACGGTTCAAGTTCACACCCTATGATTTAATTTTTCTTTTTCCAAATTTGGTTTCTGTACTCTCTCCCCAGTCACTATTACATTGCAATCGAATTTCCCGTGAAGGCCTCCATGAACTGTATAATGTGAGCGAGACGGCGGGGCCCTGAGAGAGCCTCCTCAGTTACCAGGCAGGAAAAATATAAATGCCCCTCCTCCCTCCAGCTGTGCACTCTCTATGCAAAAGACATTATCTGCTGGAAAATGCGAAAAAAAATAAAGACTTGTAGTTCATGTTCTGTTTTCTTAATAAAAAAACAACCATGCTAAAAAAAAAATTATATATGTTTAGAATTGGATTTAACTGAAAATTAGTTTATACTGACTCGTTTCAGTTTAATTTAGTTTTTTAAAAAGTAAAACTAGTAAAACCTATCAGTTTTTTAAGAGTTTTTTGAATTTTTATAGCGTTTGATTTTTATAAAATAAAGAATAAAATTGAAATCAATTCATAAAATAGATTAGATATTTATATGCACTCAACAGCTTATATAAATATAATCACATAAAAAAATAAAAAATAAAAAATAAATAAAAAAATATAAGCTTATCCAAATAATATATATAAATGTAAGCACAAAAGTTTGTTCCAAGTAAAAATTATGCAAACATTGAACATGTCCTTCTTTATACATTAGGGGACAATATAAACTTTATATTTTAATAAAAATATGCAAGTCTTAAAAGTTTTGGAAGGGCAAAATAAAATAATTGCCAATCATGAGTAGCAATCTTTTTAAAAAATAAAATATTTTTATATTTATTTTTAAAATATGATTGGATTCAGTTCAATTTATTTAAAAAGTTTAAGGGGATGTTTGAAAATATGATAATGATTATTTTTTAAAGTATTTTTTACATGGAAATACATTAAAATAAAAAAAATTTATTTTTTAAAAATTTATTTTTGATATTATCTCATTAAAATGATCTGAAAACACAAAACAAATATAAAAGTTTAAGAGGATGCTTGTAAATATGATAATGATTATTTTTTAAAGTATTTTTCTTTCAGAAATACTTGAAAATAATTTTTTTTATTTTTTAAAAATTATTTTTTTATATTAACACATTAAAAGAATATAAAAACACAAAAAAATATTAAATATTATCTATTTGGTTTAATATTTTTTCTGGTTTAATATTTTTTTTTCCGACACCGGCGACATCATCTATCTAACACAAGGTTGTCAATTCCGTTTCGGTAGGTGTTTCGTTTTTTCAATTGGAACGAAATGTTTCGGTTTCGGAGTGTTTCGGCGTGCCGTTTCGGGGTTGTACTGTTCATATATATATATATATATATATATATATATATATATATATATATATATTCCATAAACATAATTCAAATTCAAGATAAATTAATTATAAATTATGCAATACAAACATAATGCCAAACAAATATAATTTTAAAATTTAAAATATTTTTAAATAGTAAAGATTAAATAGATCTTTAACTTAAAATAATATAAACCATATATTAATTTTTTTAAAATAATATTTTTTGGCCGAAACGGAACAACCGGAACGTTTCGGCCGGAATTTGACCGGAATTTCCGGAACGAGCCGAGATTTAAAATGAGATGGAATTTGTTCCGTTTTGTTCCGCTTTTTGAATTGGTATGGAATGTTTCGGCCATTCCAGACGGAACGGAACGGAATTGACAACCTTGATCTAACATTAACGTTACAGAGACCCTACCATCATTTCAGACAAGAATCTCAGCCCTCATGATTAAGACTTTTTCTAGTTTTCAATTTTTACTTTACAAAAGCAGATCTTACCGAATAAAACAAGATTTATAGAGTACAGTAATCAACGACATAATCGGTGCTAATTCATTAGTACATCGAGGAGAATTCTTCAACCAAATTATTGTCCAAAAATTAATGAGTGATGCTGATACAACGAATTCCTGTGTTTATGCAGTGAGAGAACATGTTTCTTCTTAAACCCTCCTGAAAGAATCTCTATATTCTTACCGAAACTAATGCCATGACGAGGAACCGCATTTATGGACAAAAAAAACTAGTATCTTCTTAAATGTTAACCTTACCTAAATCTTATGTTTTGCACATAAGTTCTTGAATTTCTTTTGGGCTTCAGAAAGTGTTTGTCTTGTTGCAGTAGTTCTGTAATTTTTTTTTAATGTTTTAAAATTATTATAATATGATGTTAGCAAGGTAAATTTTAAAAATAAAAAGCCGTTGTTTTAATATAATTTCAAATAAAAACACTTTAAAAAACATTCATAATCATTCTAATCTTTCCTTTTTCCTTTTTATCTTTTGGATAGGTCTTACAGCTCACAGGGCTCTCCTCCATGAGGGGATTTCTGCACTCACTTTTGGCACAAGTTATGATGATATCGAAAGGACTCTATCCAGGATAAACCCCACCAGCTGTACCAAAAAGCTTTTTTCCATGACTGGCAGGCCCGTCTCCGAATATCTTTTGCCTCTGCAATATTGTCACTGCTCCTCACATCAAATGTACATATATACAAATCAAGCTTCAGCAGTGTTTCGAACAAGCTCTGATGTAAGTATGTAACCTTGTAATAGTTTTGACAGATAGACCCTAGAAAGAAGAAGAAGAAGAAGAAAGCGAGGCGACCATTTAAAGACAGGGCGAAGAAGTAAGAAAGTACTGTATCAACTAACAGGAGACGTTATGCGCCGTCCTAAGTGAAGGTCCCTGCAACGAAAGCAATGTGCTATATTCAAGTTATTACAAGGATGAAATCAGGCTGTGACTTGTACAGGACTGGGTTTGAGTGACATGTAGTTCTGGTTCTGGTTCCTCTCATCACACATCAACTGTTCTTCCTCCTCCTCGACTTCCCTGGAAGAAGAAAGCTTTTGATTGGTTGGCATGGTGGAGCCAGGGTGTTCTGTTGAAGGGACCCAGGTGAGGGCGCAAGTTAATAAATGTTCCATAAATTAGATGTACGTATATAGAAAATGTATGTCCATCAGAGTACATTTTTTTTTATATAAAAAATCCTTAAATTATAAGACAAGCAAATGCTAACAGGATCTTCAAAACCTTCGAATGTGCCGTGCCTCTTACTTCTGTTCCTGAACCTTGTGCTTCACTTCCTCGGTAATCAATTGATCAAAAATCTTGATGGGATTTAAACTTAAAAGGGACTCCATTTATTTATTATGAGAATGCAATCCATAGTTATATCTATCTGGCTTCCGTAATCTTGGAGCTCCACAACATAATCTTGCTTCTCTCATCCATTCTTGCTGTACAATTGATTTCTTCTTCTTCTTTTTTTATGAACAGCCTGAGAACAGAAGAGATGTTAGTGATAATAATGGTAGTTTAAAGTGTTTTTTATCTAAAAATAAATTAAAATAATATTTTTTTATTTTTAAAATTTTATTTTTAATATACCATATTAAAAGACAAAAATATATAAAAATATTTTTTAATAAAAAAACAAATTTTAACCAGTTTTTGTTTTTACCGTATACCAACATTGGAAAGTATATCCGTGAACAAGATAATTAAACTATGACCCCACCATATACAAGCAACTTGTGTGTATATCATGTGATAAAAAACAAAGAGATGTTTTAGATATAGTGTATCAATCAAATGTACAGGCCCACTGGGCTCACAATATCGGGTAAATAATCTATATGCTGTATGAGGACGAAAGCACATGTCACTGGGCCGTTTGGCTCTGCGGCTGCGGCTGCGTTTTATTGAAAACGCAGCGCGCAGCTGTTTGGTTAACAAAAAAATCATTTTATTGTTTACTGGACTCCATTAAATTTTGCGTTTCTAACGCAGGAAACGGGAAGCTGCTATTTCATGCTTTTTGTGCGCACTGTTCATGTAATAGGTATACTGTTCAAGTGAACAGTGCAGGTAACTGCACTGTTCACTTGCCTGCGTGCTTTTTTTCTTTCTTTTTTTTTTTCTTTTTTTTTTAGTGTGTGTTATTTTTTTAACATTTTAAAAAAAATAAATTAGTTTAGAGTAAAATTTATATTTGATAATATTTGATCTAATTTTATTACATGCTAAAAATATTATAAAAACTGTAGTTTTTGTTTGATATATTTCGTACGTAATGAAATTATAAATGGTTTCATGGAATAATAAAAAATATTTTATATAAAGTATGATTTATTTCATGATAAAATAGCAATAATTAAATCTACAGTATTTAAATTAAAAATAATAAGTACTAATATATATTTTTAAAATAATTTTATAACCTCAATTTTAAAAGCATTTTTAACCAAACACATTAAACTACTTTTTTTTCAACTTCAATTTCAACCACAGTTTTAACCAAACACCTATTTTTTCAAACCAAACTCAACTAAAAGTACTTTTTATAAAATAATTTTTTTTGAACCACAACCATAACAGCTACCGCAATGCCAAACATACTCATAGTGTATCAATCAAATGTACAGGCCCACTGGGCTCACAATATCGGGTAAATAATCTATATGCTGTATGAGGACGAAAGCACATGTCTATGCACACATGGGTAGGTGCATTTTGTTTTTCAGCCTATAGGCGCCCGTCCTGCTTTATACACTGTTGGATGTAGACAAATTATCATCAGCACTGTTAATTTTTTTCCCAGAATTGTTTATGAACATTGTAAAGTAAAGGATGAATTTAAATCATTTTATCCCCTGTATTCAGCAGTTTATAGTTTAAAATCTTCTTGACATTGACCATTAGATTCCAAAGAGTTTCATTTCGGCTTTTAATTGTTAATTAAGTGGGTAGTGAAAGCCTATGATGAACCCACCTTTTTAATTATCGGTTTAAGTTCTTTGAATGCTCAAGACCTCTTGTGGAATATGGTCGCATTTAGAGAAGTTTTGAAGGGAATATAAAAGAAGAACAACGTAAGAAAAAAAAAAAACAGAGACATTGATCATAAAGATCCAAATGTATAAATGCCCTAACGAAAGGATAAGTGGATTATGATCAATCATGCAAGAACATGGCGTTGTCCTAATTAGAAAATCATTAAAGTTTGAGACTTGTCATGTGAAATGGCCAACCTCCAACAGACACCTCTACTCATAAAAAAAAGGAGACAATGCCATGAGATTTTGGATCGTGAAATAATGACAGATAATTTAACTGTTACATGTCGGTGGAGTCACAGTCTCAGTAGCTACTTGCATAATCACCTGTTTCATTTTATTATTTTTAAGTTTGCTCTGTTGCTTACGTGGCTAGTATCGTTTGTTTTCTTCTTGGTGGTTGTGACAAAGCTGATGAAAAATACATGTTTCAGGGATATTCAGATTCCAGCACATGCATGTTTATCCGTTTCTGGACAAAAAGCTTGTCTTATTAACGTTTACAATTTCTGAATTGCAATGCAAGTTTCTAGTGAACACCAATCTTGAGAGAAAATTGAACTAAGTCCGCAAATTCATCTGGGAGTGTCAGTCGTCTTGCATCCAATTTGGTGTTTCATGAAGAGCAAAGGAGCATTTAACAGGACGAGAAGGTTATAGTCAGAGGCCCACAAAACATGACTCTGGATTATGACGATTGAAGAGTTCTGGTGGCGAAACACACTCAAAAACACAATCCACGAACATTTCTGCTGAAGTGCCCGTTTTGCATGGTCCATCGCAAGGAGTTTCAACTAAAACAACGTTAAACACTGTTTTGATTTGTAAATTAAATGTTGCCTCTCCTACAAATCCCTGTTAACCAAAAAAAATTCAAATGGTTATCCAAAATTTCCAAATCATCATTGATGGTCTCACTGGTTTGCTGGTGATGTATTAATATCAAGCAAAAATATCCTCGGTGATAAATGACTGTTCGCCACCGTTCACAAAATCTTCTGGGGGGAATTGAAGCTGCTCATAGTTTAACTGTCTAGAAGCTTCATACAAAGCGATGCCAACACTCACAGAGAGATTTAGGCATCTAACATATGTTTCAACCATAGGTATCCTGATCATCCCACCACCAAACATTTTGCATTTGCAGTCCAACAAGGCTTCAGGCGGTAAGCCAGATGTTTCTGAGCCAAATACTAGATAATCGCCTTTCCTATAGGAGAATTCCTGCAAAAGGAGATACAAATCTGTAGCTCATTTTAAGCATTTATGGGACTGTCATAGATTTTGACACCAATGAGATGCATCCGTTATTCACTCATTGCAAATGAGATCTTTAAGAATGGCAAAATTGCTTAATGAGTCGTGACAAGAAAAAAAGACTTACTGAATGAGTTGTTGTTCCTCTTTTAGTAAATGCCAGCAGACGTTTATCCCCTTCCTGCATGCATCAAGGGACAGTAATATGCTTAATCAAAGAAAGAAAACATGTTTTCCAAAATACACCATCAGAAATGAGCAAAACCTGCTGCCTGAAATAGTCTTGAAACTCTGCCCAGGAGTCATGAACTTTCACAACCACATATCTAAGATTGAGACTTGATAAAAGGAAACACATCCATATGAAGTTAATGCTAATAGAATTTGAATATTAAATGATCTTGCAGAATAATGCTTCTAAGAGATCTACGTTGTTTCTATCTCTAAAATCAGAAACAACTAAAAAAAGCTGGGTCTGGTGCAACGAACAAAAGTCAAGCTCTTACAGCAGTAAACACTATCAAATTACCATTTTTTTGTTTGTTCTTCCATCTTCTTAAGGTTAAAGAAGAAGAAAGTATGCAGTTCCACAAGCAGCTCATTTAGTCAGAACCTTAGAAAGACAGAAACATATAAATCTTTAGTCCCATATCAAGGGATGTTGATGTGGCAGAACAAGTAACTACACTGACAAAATGTCTAGCTAAAAGATCCCTTGACAGAAGATGTGCAAGGATACGGCCAGTAATCTAGTCCAGCACGCTTTAGTTTTGCATCATCAACTTGGAATCCTAAGGGCTGAGAGAGAAAGAGGCATGTCAAATGAGCAATAGGTGATAATCACAAAGTAAAGGATCAATTGCGAATTAGTACCCCAACTAAGTGTAGGCCAACAGCTGTTGCCGCACATGTTCTTGCAATGCAACCTGTATTTCCAGGAATCTGCCAAGGACAACAAAAATGAGGCTGCCTTGAGAAATTGAGGTTGTCTGCAACCCAAAAGAAACAGGAAAAGTATGTTTTAATTGCTATTGAATTTGATGATACCAAAATACTTCTAACATTTGGAGATATTAATAACAGGGAAAATGAATGATTAAAAAAAAATAACTGGGAAAATATATTGAGCTCTCACGTGATGCACAGCCATTTAATTTACTCCATATATGAAAATCTACAGTCGTTAATATTCCTTCCATTTGTGAACACAAACGCACAAGAGTTACTTAGCAAGCAACAAAAGGTTACTTCTTGTCAACACTCAAACAGCATGAGCAAATTCCACAACAGTTTCAAACAAAGGGTACCATAGAGGCACTGTTCACAATGAACAAGCAGAATGCAAACTATATAGTCCAAGCGACCAACCCACAATTTCAAAAGTCAGGTTCAAACAATTGAAGCAACCCAATTTATGAGCAACAACAGATCGTTTTACATGAAACATCAAGTTGACCACAAATTACTAGGAACTTAAGGATTCTGCTCAACTTGTTTTGTGTTTTCTCTTCAACTAACAATGAGAGATAGGAACATCAGATTTCAGAACATTTATAGCAGATAATGCTTACAGACTACACAAAATATATCATATTCAATGGTTGATTTTGGACATATTGAGCAAGCAACAGCAAGAACATCACAAGCTTAACCCGGATGGTTTACAACCCCTAACTCCCAAGCATATATTCTCAATGATCATCTTTTTAATTAAAGGGACTGTCGTAGGCATGCACAGACAGGGCCGTATATGAATGGTTATTTAGTGTTATCAGTTTCAAACTAAATGGCTCTACAACTCTATGCTTTTACTCCATAAAGTACGAAAGATAATGCTCTGGTGATCTTCTTTCTTTTGCTTGAAAGTGAGTCTATTTTTGCATGATTGTCTATAACCATTACTCTAGACTATTAATATTGCATCTTCACCATCACAATTCTCTGGGATGTCAATAGTTACCGGAGGGGTCATCCCTCGTTGTATGGACCATTGTAATTTCCGAACCGAATAACATGAACAGCAACAATAACAAAGATTGAACAATCTAAACTTGCCTCAATTTTAACTGCCCCAATGGCTTACACCAGACATGATATATTGGCAATCTAATTACACCTCAAACTAAAACAATTACATATAATTCACATAAACACGCCCGGATTCCAATGGATTAACTTCGTCTTTAATAAAATCAATGAGTTGACTTAAACAATTAGATAATTAAGAGCCAAAATAACACAAACACTGCATTGAGCCAGCAACGATACTATATCTTGAATAAAAAAGGTGTGAAATTTAGATTATAGATAGTACCTGAGGAGAAACTAGTACCACTTGAAGAAGCTTCTTATTGCGAGAGACTTCGTTAACTCCCTTACCCACTCCATCTGGCAAAGAATTCTCATTTCCTCTTCCAGCTACACCCACAAAATTAAACAATAAGCACCCCCAAAACATTATAAAAAAAAAAAAATCATAAGCATATCGCGAAAGATAGTTAAAGAGGGTATTACATTGAGAGCAAATAGGAGAGTAGCGTTGAGACAGTGGAAGAGAATGGTTGAAATGCTTCTTGAGTTGTGATAAGCAGAAAGGACGTAAAAGAGAGGCTCTTGAACGGAAGTTGAAAGGTAAAGGGGTTGTGATGTTTAAGGTTTTTAAGCTCCTACTTGTGTCCATGGGAACGGAATTCCCTCTGTGTTTTGTTGCGGTAGTGGTGGGTTGTCTAGCCTCTTGCTTTCTGCTGCACTGCTGGGATGGAGCTGTAATGGAACTTGGGGATAGTAATGTTTGTTTTTATTTTATGTTGCTCCTCTAAATTGTTGAATTGGTAGTGTAAGCTCCTTGCTTGTTTTTGTTTTTTCATACAGAAAGAAGATTTTGTTCGTCTATTTAATTGATTTTTTTTAGTATACATCAGAACATGAAAAAAAAAAAAATTAAGTCATGGGAATTCTCTTCCAACATCATGGATTATAGTGTTGAAGAGGGATCTGGTAGTTGATATATAAATGCGTGTATGATTATTTATAATTAGATCTCTTGAAAGTAACAATCACCATTAAATCTGTATCAATTTATTTATCAGCATAGTTAGATATTAAAAAATATTTTTCTATATCACATGTTGTTATAAGAAAATTTAATGTTTTTCTTGCAAAGAAAAAAAAGAGCTTGATTGTTTGTTTAAATAATGTGCATTTATATTAATAAGCATAGAGTCTATTATATGAACAAAAGTTTTCAGCCATGGTCCTACTAATTTTTAGCAATGTAATACAATATTATAATAAATATCTTTATTTTATTTTTTTTTAATATGAAATGTTCGGGTCAGCTTGTACATACATTAGTTAATTCTCACAGGTCCTGAAATTAACGATCATGTAAGTCTCCAGTGATTATCAATATTAGCAATCACATAATTGATAAATTTCTTAGTTCCAAGTTTTTATTATTGAGCCACTTACTTTATAGTTGATTTTATTTTTAATTTTAATTGTATATGATACGTGTGAATATAAATTAAAAAAATTTATGCATGAATAAAGAGTTTGTGAATCTTTATTTTAATAAATCAACATAGTATTTAATACATGTTATAATATTAATATTATATTAAAAATATAATTACCATTCAAAGTTGTTGATATTTTATCCAACAATACATCTTTATAAATGTTATTAAATACTTTTCAACATTTCTTTTTCACATAAACTTTATTAAATGCACTTTCCATTCTCATCACCCAAAACCACTAAAGTGGTAATATGGTCTTTTTCTTGTTTTCTTCTCACATCCAGGGTAGTGTATTTGATATTGTAGTAGTTTTTGTAATTGTGATTTGAAAAAAATTGTTTTATAAAAAGTATTTTTTATTGAGGTTGGTTTGGTATTTATACATATTTGGTTAAACTTGTTGTTGAAATTGAGGTTGAACAAAAAGTTTGACGTGCTTGGTTAAAAAAATATTTTTTAAATTAAGGTTATAAAATAATTAATATATATATATATATATTAATATTGATGGTTTTTATTTTAAATATTGTATATTTAATTACTGCTATTATATTATTAAATAAATAATACTTATATCAAATATTTATTATTGTTCCATTAAACTATCTATAATTTCATCACGTACGAAATCCATCCGACAAGGACTACAATTTTCTTGGTTTCTCAAGCGCATAACAACATCAGATAAATTATCATCATGAACAAAATCAATATTGCAATCAAATTCTGCAAATGCTACGTCATTAAACGATCTCTTTCTAATTTTTCAAATAAAACACAATTAAAAATAAAAATAAAAATTTAATTTTTTCTAACTGGGTCAAACCCATTTCCATACATTTAGTTAGCTTTAGAATTCAATTATAGTATTTGATTTAAATTCAATTCATAAATAAGTTGAATTAAGATGTTTAAAAAATATAAAATTCAATTAATTTTATTTTTTATATTACCTTTATTACTTTTATCATAGTTATTAAACCCGGACCGGCCCGGCGGGTCGACCCGGGACCCGGCCGACCCGGTGGCTTGATCGGTCCGGTTTATCAAAAGACCGGAGGGCGCAATGACCCGGTAAAACCCGGGCGACCCAGCGGGTCGACCCATAACCCAGGCGACCCGAGCAAACCCGGACGAGACCCGGCGTTTTGGAGTTGGGTCTGCTTGAGATGATTGCAGATCTGGGTTTGGAGATCTTGAGAGTTGGCGCTGGGTTCCATTTTTTCCTTCTAGCCCTTACTGTAACTTGAAGGAAATTGAAGGTTAACTGGGACGTTGAAGGGGATGTAAGAAAACCTTATAGCAAGATAACTAAAAATGGCTAAGAAATGGCTGGTAGGAGGACTGAAATTTATTGAATCCACCATCCTTCATAAAGTAAGGATTTGAGGCAGGTCTAACTCATGTTTTGTTTGTTTGCAGCTGGGATGAAAATGCGGATGAGGAGATGCTTCAATGAGAATTTTCCAAACATGCTCCAGTCAAGGATCTTCGACTGGTTAGAGACAAGTTTACTCATGTTTCAAGGGGATTTGCGTTTGTACATTTCCATTCGGTTGATGATGCGACCAATGAAACCACTCTTGAGAAGAACGGGCAGTCAAGCAGCTGCTGCAATTGAGGCGGCGGCATTTAGACAACAGTATGATGCTATTGGATGGGCGCTCAAGATTTTAACCTAAACTGACCCTTAAATAACCTGGGTTTTATGGGTCAACCCATAAAACCCGGGACCCGGCCTTTTAGCCGGGTCAACATCCGAACCGGGTTTAATAACTATGACTTTTATTTTATTTTTTCAAAGGTATTTAAAAAAAAGGCTAGATAGATTTTTTTTTAAAAAATTAATTTTTTTTAATTTTTATGATATTTCTAGAGATTAAATTTATTGTTTATTAAAATCTTTAAATTAAACTTTATTTTAAAGGGCAGAAAACATGTCGTGTAACCTTTTCTTTTGTCAGTATGTGCCAAAGGGTAAAAAACACTTCCTTCTTTAAGTCAAAGGGTAACCATCAAAAGGTAAAAAACAACCACGTGTTTTGATGTCTGAACTTCACCATAAAATAATAAATAGGTTTGTGGAAAGCAGTTCTCAGCTGCTTTTCACAAACCTACACTTAATTCTAAATTTTATGTGAATCCCATATTAATAATAAAGTGCGTTTTATCATAACCAAACATTCAGTTTGCACAATTTGCATAAACAAACGGCTAGGTAAATGAAGTAACGCTACCATAATACATATTTTCTCAAACGCCAAGGACAATAATGTCAATTTACCCAACCATATACAGCAAAGCAAATCCTCTCGCTCATGCGTCTCAAGTCAGCCTCTCACCTCTCTCCTTCCCTTTCCCCAATTTAGAAGGAAAAAAACCTTTCTTTCTTCTTCTCTATCCAGCCCAAAAAATCATCACGATCAATACTTAAATAACTTTCACACATTGACATCAACGCTTCTGATAAATCATTAAGGTATCTATACAAAAGTTTCAAATCTCGTCGAATTTTGATTTTGTGGATTTTAAAGCTTATTGATTATTGTTTGGCAGATTTGAGTTTTAGGGTTTTAGATTATCTGTTTAAATTACTTATTTTTGCGGATCTAAAAAAAATTGGAATTCTTTGGCTCGTATATTTTCTGTGCTTTGAATTGAATTGACTTCATGTCAGTTAATTAGAGTTGG
Organism: Populus alba x Populus glandulosa; assembly: GCA_033617975.1. NCBI lineage: Eukaryota > Viridiplantae > Streptophyta > Magnoliopsida > Malpighiales > Salicaceae > Populus > Populus alba x Populus glandulosa. Next base: position 8,498,395 of record CM066151.1, read on the forward strand.
GGATTGATTACAGTCGTGAGACGATTGGGAAATTTCGTTTCTATATCAATTATAGAATTTCTCAAGTATTTGGGTTCTTCCATGATTTGGAGTTTTATTATTTTCCTGAAAACCTCTGAAGGAGTGATTTTATAATTTGAAAGCTAAACTTTTTTTTTAAAAAAAGTTTTTATAGGGGCTGAAACGAATTTGAGTGTGCTAAAAATGAGATTTGGGCTACAAGCGGTTAGGGTTGAGGGGTTCGGTAGCTATGGAGTAATTGGGCAGGTTTGGTCTAGTTAGTGTGGATTATTAATTTATTATAGGCAGGTTTGGATGGTCGATAATTACCGGTCTTATTTGAGATGCAGAAGATATAATTTTTCTGGTAAAGGATTTGGGTGGATTATTGATAATGTAGTTGTTCATGTTCCTTTTTGTTTACTATCATTGTTATATTAAAAAATGCATGACTCGCAGTCGTAAAGATCAGACCTAAAGGTCTCTACGTATGTCTAAATTGCTTGAAAGCTTACTTGTCAGACAGTAACTTCCTGTAAACAACCCGAGGATATTTGGCTCTTTAGCAAATGGACAAAGGAGCACCATCTAGTCTGTTTGTTAATGATGGTTCATTTATGGAGAAGTTTAAACAACTTCAGCAAGGGAATGAGAAGGAACAGGAAAAGGATAAGGGTGCTGCAGAAAAGGATTCTAAACCCAAAACAATTGTTTCAGGGACTGTGACGCCTAAACCTTCTTTTGGTAAAGTAACTATGCAGTTTAAGGCTAATGATGCATCGAAGACATCCCAGACTGCTTCCAGTGGCAAACTTGCTTTCAGCTTGAAACAGAAGTCAAGGCTTGTGGCACCTGCAGTTAAGTTGGGTGAAGATGACGAGGATGAAGATGAAGCATATGCTGTAAATACTTCAGGTGGTGTGTCTGCAAAGAGGCAGAAGTTGGGTCAACTGGATGCATCTGAACAATCATTGAAACGATTGGCTGTTGGTAATTACTACTAATATAGATATTCTCTGAGCTGGTTGAGTTGCAATGAAAATTCTTGTGATTTATTTGGTGTTTTAACTTCTTGATTGATAGATGATACTTGAGAAGATATTTATCATTTATGAATGCGGCTTTACATTCTGACAAGATGTCTGCTGGTGTAGTGTCAGATATGACCTTAGTTATCACACTTGCACACATAGCTGCTAGAATGCTTCTGCTTATACCTATTTCTTGCTAGATTTTCATACTCTATTCTCTATTGGCTTTTGATTTTTATGGTTTGAATTTATATTAAGGTATTCATGTATGTCACAAGTCTATTTTTCCTTTGATCTACTCACTTGCAAAACAGATGACTAGAGTTAAAATTTTTGTAAAATGATTTTTCTTCTCACCCCTTCCTTCACACACAGTTGGACTGTCAGTAGTTGTCAATCTTCATTATTTCCTATGGTCTTCATGTTTTTAAAGCTTTACATGGACGCATCTCTTTCAAAAAGGAGTCTTTAGCTGTGAAACCATCATCTGGGTAATGCCTACTCTGATCTTGGCCAGCATATGAGGAGAACAAATCGTTCTTGAATGTTTCTTGTCTCATGAATGCAGCTTATATCTTAAGTGCCAATCAACATTGGTGGAAAGAGATGTTCAATGAAAGATTTGCCATATGTGGCACGCCTGCTACAAGAGTAATTTGCATTCCCTTGTTCATGCTCTTGGTATTAATCAGTTTTATAAGTGATGTGCAGCACCACCTCCCCCAAGTGATCCCACAGTGAAGAATGTTGCAGACAAACTAGCAAGTTTTGTTGCTAAACATGGAAGGCAATTTGAGAATGTTACACGCCAAAAGAATCCTGGAGATACACCTTTCAAGTGAGTCATGAGTAACACTGGTCTCATTACACATTGTTTTTCCTTTTAATTCTGATAGCATCCTTTTCCTTTGCTTCAAGTTGTGCATTGGAGACTTAAATGTTTTATTTATAAGTGGTGCTTGTGTTATCTGCAGATTTTTATTTGATGAGAATTGCACAGACTTCAAGTATTATCAGTATAGGCTCGCCGAAGAAGAAAAGGCTCTTTCACAGAACATGGATTCTCATATCTCTTCTAGTGGTCAGTCCTTTGATTGCTATCCTTGTAGCGGTTATATTTATTGTCTGGGAGCTAAGACTGTCTAAAGCTTCCCTGGTTTCATTTTGTTTCTTGCCCTCATGTCTAGTAACAAAGTTCACACTTGAAGATGTTGACACGATGTCATATCTTAAGACTGCATTTATCTGATCTTATGACGGATACAAATGCTCGACATATTAAAGTAGTAATGTAATGTGACTTTAGAAGAAGGATCTTCATTTCTTTGTTTGTATTGTTGGGAGTCTCTGTTTGTGCTGCTTTGTCTAATTTTCCTTCAAATTTTGTTGATATTAGAGTGAAATTTTCATGCCAAACACACTTTGTCTGCATAGGTGGTACAAGTGCTTCGGCATCTAAATCCACAGGTAGCTCTCGAAGGTCACAGCAGCAGCAATCAAATTACCAAATTCCCGCTTCAGCTTTATACGAAGCTGCTGAAGAGCCCAAGGGTTCATTGTCAACATCTTCAGGAAGAGCTGGTAATAGCACATTATCAGTATACAATGGATGTATTTGGAAGTTTATTTCTATTTTTAACCCACGGGAAAAAACAAATCTGTTCTTTAAGTTCTTTTAAAAACAGAAGCTGCTTGAGCACTCTGGAGATGTTCGCACTTGATGAAAGTCAACTGAATGGAGTCTGTAGATTGTATCGAATTAGATCCTTTGAATGTTAGATTACCCAGTTCTGTACCTAGGCAAACCTTTCAGACTCAGGTTCATTCAAATCCATCAATCTCTCTCTACACCAGAATGTCTACCAAACAGACTTCATTTCATGGCTCTTTCACGGCTCTTTTATTGAATTTGTTTGCATAATGTTGAAAGCCAATTAATGCTGGATTAGTCACCCTGTTCCAAAGTCATGGGTCAATGTTTAAAGAATATATGTATTGGTTATATTCTACAATGATTTCCATTTAGAATCAGATCAAAATGATTGTCTAGAAATTGTTGTAGCCTCGCATGATTTTTAGCAGTTGCCTTTTTTGATCATGTCATTGTTGCGTAGAGGTATTGGTGGCTATTTGGTACATCACTGCTTTCTCGTGTGTGAACAGATGAATTGTCTGCATGTTAAGTCCCATATTATGTCAGGAAACACATCGATTATGTGATTTTATGTATAACTGTATCCATCTGTTGGGTGTTGCATTTACTTCTTTTTCATATTGCAGGTGAATCTAGCGCACCAGCAGGTACAGATCCTATAGAAATGATGGAGTTCTACATGAAGAAAGCTGCTCAGGAAGAGAGGAGGAGACAGCCTAAACAGTCCAAGGATGAGATGCCCCCTCCTGCTTCTCTTCAAGGTATATGCTTTATGTGCAGAACAATTGTGGTCTCCAAATGCTTTCTTCATATAATGGTCTTATTTTGAAATTTTGGTGGCACAGCAGCTTCTTCCATAAAAGGTCATCACATGGGTGATTACATCCCACCAGAAGAGCTTGAGAAATTCTTGGCTACTTGTAATGATGTAGCTGCAACAAAAGCTGCTAAAGAGGCTGCAGAAAGGGCTAGAATCCAGGCGGATAATGTTGGCCATAAACTCTTGTCCAAAATGGGTTGGAAAGAAGGTTCTGAGTCTTGTCCCCCCCTCTCTCACACACATGTGCACACATGAAATTCTGATTTTCTCTGAAGTTATAAATCATGAATCAAATAATTCTGTCTTGATGGGATATTCAATTATGTGATTGCTGTGAATGGCAGGATTTGAATTGTTTTCCCTGCTAGAGAATGAATAAATTATTCTTAGTATGTTTCTTCTAGTTCGTTTGGCCTGCATTAGTTTATTTAGCTGTGCCTGATTTGTATCATGTGTTGTACCGATAGCAGTTAATATTACTCTATTAGTAAAACCGTAATTGCTCTTACAGCTACATTTTGCATAATGAGTTAGTTTGGAAATCAGATCAAAGTGTGCTCATGAGTTACTGATAGCAGTTCAGGGAATTTATCAATAGCATTTTGCATTACCTTTCGTGAAAATTGAGATGGGGTTCTAATTAGTTGCTTGAGGGGCTGTTGATGGAACCCTTGATAGGGAGTGTAGAGAACCTGAGATCTGATGTGAACAATCAGTCAAAGGAATAAAATTAGAGCCTTTACTATTCTATTAATAAAGTGTACTTACTCTACAGCTTACCTTTTGCATGATGGTCAGCAAGGAAATGTGAACAAAGTGTGGTCATGAATACTACTTTTTTCTTGAATCAAAACATGAACTAAAGAATTTTGTTGATTTGATCATTATTCACCGAAGGACTAGAAAGCGAGACCACAATGGATCTGCTTGAACATCCTTATAATAACCATAAGTGGTGGAATACTTAGATTTAGATGCATGATATGCATGCTATTCCAGTGCGTTTCTCCTTCTCAAACAGAGCATGAGATTAGAGTTGGAATCATTTGTGGTTTTGTTGAATTCCTCATTTGCAGCCTGACTTGGAATGTGTGTTATACTTGAGCAGATTGTAATTATTTCTGAGAACGTAGTTGGACTTCTCTATTTGCTCTATTTGTTTTTGCTTTGTGATGTGGAGTAGAAGCCTGATAATATTGCGTGTGGCTTTCAGGTGAGGGTCTGGGGAGCTCCAGAAGTGGTATTTCAAATCCGATCATGGCTGGCAATGTAAAGAAGGATCACTTGGGTGTTGGTGCTCACAACCCTGGGGAGGTGTCTCCTGATGATGATATATACGAGCAGTATAAGAAGCGAATGATGCTTGGTTACCGTCACAGGCCAAACCCTCTGGTATTATCCCTTGCTTCTCTTGTCCTTACCTTCATGTGTTTGATATTGGTTATTAGTTTAATAAACTGTCCACCGTATCCTCCGTAGAATTGCAAGTTCAATTATTACAAGGCTAGCCTTGTTCTGATGGTCTACCATTTCATCTTGACAGAACAACCCTCGAAAAGCGTACTACTGATCAATATTCATGCGAGCTGTTTGTTTGTGGACTCTGTCTTCAAGAAATAAACAGAGGTCGTCGAAACTGCTTATTATGCTGAAGAAGAGTATTGGATTGTCCCCGGACTGAATGGAAGTTGTCTAGAGTTTGCTATTTGTGAAATCAGTGTTCAATGATAAATTACTTTTTTTTTTTCCTTTTTTCTGCTTTCATTAGTATTGGGAAGGAAACGATCTGCATTCATTTTAGTTTGCTATTTTTCTTCTTGTTAATCCTCTTACTATTTCGCTCTACGTGCACAAAATAAATTAAGTTATAGAAGAATCTAGACTGGTATGGACTGTGACCTTAGGGACAGAATGGTAGATTGATTGGAGTTCTTTGGGAATATAACATAGTAAATTAAAAAATAAAAAATAAAACTGATAAAATAACACAGGAAAATATCAATTTTGAAAGTCGTAGATGATTTTTGTTATCTACGAGTTGCAATTGTCTTTTACACTCTCAAATTGACAATAAAGAGAGGAGAGAGAAGAAAAGAAAAATAAAGAAAGTATTGAAACTTCAATGATAATATTATCTGATAAAAATATTTGGATGAGATAAATTTAACTATTTGAATAAAATAAATTTAATGATATTATTAACCACAATTGAAGGGGGTTATATGAGTGGTTTAAAGACAATTGAATTTTGTTAGTTATAGTTTATTTAATGTTTGTGATATATTTTGGTGTTATTGAATTTATCTTCTTGAGATATTTTTATTGATATTGATGGTGTTGTCATTGAAGTATTGTTGTGATTTTGGATTATTTTATTTTATTTTTATTTTTTTTATCTTCTATTTCCATCAAAATTACAAAGAGAATAGAGAATAAATGATATTAAAGATACATTGAAGCTTTGATGACAACACTACTATTATTATTAAAACAAAATCTTGATAAAATGAATCTAATAATAAAAAAAATCACAAATAATGACAATAAAAAAATAATAAAAAATAATGAACAAAGTAAGCCTTACAAGCTGTTTAAAAGTATCGAGGTTTATTTATTTTTGAACAATTTATATAACCTATTTTATTTAATATTTATGATTTTTTTTTCTGTTATCACATTTATCTTATCGAATTGCTTTTAATAATATTAATTATGTTATCATAGTAATTTTGGTACGTCTCTTTCTTTCGTTTTTCTGCCCTCTTCAATCTCTCTTTATTGAATCGTGTCCAATAACTTTATAATTTGATAGTAGCATATGATATTTACAGCTGACTTTACGTGATATTTTTGTAGATATTTTTTGCATTTGATATTTTATCATTTTTCTCACCATGATTGAATCCCAAAGAACTCAGATTGATTGTCGTGTCGTCAAGTCGTCCATCCATCAAGAACTTCAATAAAGCACTGCCCTCGGTTATATTTTTTTTTCTTCGCTGGGTAAGTTGAACCTTGGATCTAGGCCCGGACCCCTGGGTAGGTGGGCCTGAAAGTAAGGCTGTCTCATTTTCCGCCGTGTGTTCGATAGTGTTGGCTACTTCTAGTTGGAGGCTCGGAGCAAAGGACTATAGGTACCTCGCGCTATAACCGTGGGGGCCACCGTGTTCAGGGCCACCTCCAGTGTACCGAGCTCGGAACAGCCATCAGCCATGCCCTTTTTCTTTGAGAATGGAGGCATCCGTATTTCATTTCAAATTACCGATCATGGCAACCAAAAGTTAGGGCAATATGCGGAATCCAAACAGTGAATCCTTATCGGCACATGTATACATGACAAGAATCTTAGAACAAATGCCATTATTTGGAATATTATATTACACATTTTTAAGATCCTTAAAAACTGTAATAATACAGGTCAAGTTGCTTCTGAAATTAAGATTAATACCAGAGCACCCAAGGTTCTTGCAAAACTCCTCTCTTCGAGGCAGGAACTTATTCTTCAGAGTTCCTTAAAAAGCTTAATCTTGGAGTGAATAACCAACCATCGAAGCGAAAATACAGTAACGTGTCTCTGTTTCCCTCCACAGAACAAACAGCTGCCACCTTTTTTCCTTTTTGTTTTTTTGGTTTTTGCCATTTAACTTGAAAAGCTTGTTCCTTTCTCTTCATGCTCTTCCAATTATACTAGCATATTCCTTGAAGCTATTTACCAGTGAAAATCCTCACTTAAACCACAGAACTGTTTTCTTTTTTACTAGAACTCTATAGAAGCAAAACGATTTTATTTTGTTAATTAAAATGGCCAATTCTTCATGGACAAACAGTGTACCGAAGGACAGTTAAGAACGAATCATAGGTTCGGATATTCCGGTCTGTGCGCATATCATGAGTATACCTAGATCGTAGTTGCTGCAGATTTTAGAGGCATTATGGTTGGATTCTTTCACACTCTAAAGAATATTATGGTTTTTCTTTTTTATTTTCTTACAGTAAATATTAACTGATAACTTCACAACCATCGGTCATTCACTTTTAAAGACTCGGATTAAAAGAACGCATGAACACAAAAGGCACCATGCATTAAGCCATACAGACCATATGTACAATCCAAACTTAAGCAACCACCAATTAAGAGGTGGACTGGGTTGATACATGTCCAGATTTTCCCGAATAAATTACTCCACAACCTTTTGTTTGGGGCAAATCACACAATAAAGTAGGGTTTGCTTTTTATCCCATTTTATAGTTGTGGATTATTAATTATATCTTACTGGACTTCGCCCACCGAATCTTCGTTTTACACACACACACACACACACACACACACACACACACACACACACACACACACACACATATATATATATATATATTAACTCCATGCTACCGGGAGTTGCCCCTCTTTCCACCAGCTAGAGCACAACTAGCTGATCATAAACAAAGGCTCCTAAGATAAGGAGTTGCCCTTTTATCACCTTATGTTGTGTCCAAATTAATTAGGGGGCTTAAAATGTGCTTATCTAGTACCAAAAGGGGAAGAAAATAAAAGGTTCTTGCACAATAGAAGAATAAAAGAACAATAGTGAAAGGATTTTTCTTCCTTCTTTCTAAAATATTATTCTTTACTTCCATCTAAATCGTATATTCGTCCCTGATGCTTTGGCATTTGAGAACAAAGTATTTATTTGATTCCACACACACACACACGATATACATATATATAGAAAGATTCCAATTTACAAGATCGTACCTTGTTTTTTTTTTTTTTTTAATTATCAAGAACAGCTACCCCGTCTGATAAGAGGGGATGGGTAGATGAAAGTGCATTTCTGTGGTGCTCCAATCAGTGACCCCCAAAATGCCAGTTTTAGGTCAGTGTTGCTGAGAACTGAGAACCACAAGCTTCCAAACGTCTTATGAGGCTCATTTCGCCATTTCGGGTCTTTGGTTGGTGGGAGTGATGATATACGATTTAGCTTTGAAAAGGAAAGGGATATATATAAACTGCACAAAATTAATCAATTATAGAGACCGGTTCCATGATGGGTTTTCCATGAAAATCATCAGTGAAACTAGGAAGATTGCTGAGTCACGTGCTTCTCAAGTAGCTAGGTTTATTTCCTATTAGAATTTACAGCAAGACAGCGACAAAGAAATTTCCCAGATAATTACAAAAAAACGAAATTAGGATCGATGAATTGAAAACCAAGGCAAGTTCTTACTTAATCATTTTCAGCAGCGCTACGCTAACCTGTTTTGGAAGATGGTTGCAAATTATAATGATTTTGTTGAAGAGAAATTACAGTAACAAGAAAGGTTAGGTTATAACACGCCGAAGCCGACATGACGAGGCCAAGCGGGGTAGGGACCAAGGAATAGAGAAGAGATGCTCAGCCCTTGACGGTCATACTGGATCGTCAGCTCCTCCGCTCGAAGGGAATAGTTCTTTAGTGAAAGCATCGGAATGGCCAAATTCTTCCTGTCTTCTATCCACTGGAACAGTCTCTTTTCCCTTTCAGAAGGGAACATTTACCAGTTGCTTGTAATATCTTCTTTATTATGTATATTTTAAAATACATGCAGGTTTAATTAACTAGAAAAAAATCAAGGATTGAAACGAACTTTCTTTAATTCGACTACCCCGTGAAGTTATTAAAAAAATTATTTAATTTTCATGCCTTTTTCTATTTGAACATCCATTTTGACAATATTTCTCTTTCTTTAACCTTGTTTTTTTAGTGTTTTTTTCATTTTCGGCAGCAGTCACCATTTATGCCATTTGACTTGGTTGGGATGGTCGAAGGCCTGTCCACCCCAGGAGGATAAACCTTGTCGACACGAGGCTGGACTTCTTACAAGTCAACTAATTCTATAAAGCAACTGAAATAGGCCGTAGCCGAGGAATTTGATTGCAAATATCTATTTAAATTCATCAAATAATATTTGATTGCTTACATTGCTCGCAGCCTTCCTGTAGCCATGTGTGAATTTGAAGCGGTGGGCACAGCTACCCTGGCTTTGGTCAATATTGCCAGTCATTGAAAGGCTATAATAATATCATAAAACACAATCCAGCTCAGTACATGATGATTATTATTGGATAAAACAATTAGGGTTTTCTTAATTTCTTGACAAAGATGAAAGAAAGAGACTCTGTTCTTGTCTTTATTCCCGAATCTCTGATGCATTCACCGAAAGGAGTTTTTATTTATTTAAAAATGACTTGGCTCCGATGGTTCAACTCCTGGGAAGAGTCAATATTTACACACAGTATGTTCACATTGAAGGAAATTGATATTTAATGCCTTCGGAGTCCCTGCAATTTAAACTACTATGTAGAAAAATCCCATAAACCACGTGCGAAGACAGTTTTGCATGGATTATTTTTTATGTTTTAACCGGAAAAGATTACACGCCGAAAGTTTTGTCGGTAACTACGGTCCAACAATATTTTTAAAAGATTTTAATTTTTTTTAGTTTTAAAATACTCTTTTGATATTTTAATTTTCATCGTTTTCATATGCTTTTTATATGTTAATGTCAAAAAAAAAAAATTTGTTTAAAATTTACTACACTTCCATATACACGAAACCTATAAATAAACCAGAAAAATATTCAAATTCCAAGTCGACCGTTCTCAAAATAAATTTAACAAGGCCATTAATATTCTATTCTTTTCAGGGCACGTGAATGTTAGGGACATAAATAAGTTTACTTTGACCCCAACTTCTCATAATTACAGCATTTGAGGACAAAAGAACTGGTGTCATTCCCATTATTCCACTACTATCTATAATGAATAATATGACCACATTAAATATGTCTTAATCACTTTATAATTTTAATTTTTTTTAATGTTTTTAAAATAACATTAATGATAATAAGGAGTACACAAAAAAAAAAATATTTCAAGAATTTTACGTTATCATCGTTTGGTTCAAATTTTATATTATTTTACAATATAATAATATGTTTTAGAGAATCTAACTCATCAAATAGGGATTATTATCTATACTTGCCATGCCTTTTAGTTTCCAATATATACTTTTTAATAGTAACACACTAACTTTTTTTTTTTCTTGTTTTTTCTAGAATAAAGAAGTCATTTTTAAACTTGTTATTTTAAAGATTTTAACTACATCCAGGAAACACATTAAAAAAGTTGTTTTTGTGTCTATGTAATAAATAATGAAGTGATAATAACAAATTTACTACCATAAAAAACAATTTCTTTTTTATTACTAAAATTATAGTTTTTAGACCCGATCTGGTACAAGATCCGAATTTCAGGTATTGACCGGATCACCTGGTCGTCCAGAGAATTTTTTTTTTAAATCAAAATGATATTGTTTCAATAAAAAAATAATAAAAATTAACGGGTTGCAATTGAGTTTTTGACCGGGTTATATCGAATCACATCGGATTTTTTTTTCCTTTATTTTTTTTTCAATCCTTTTCGGTTCCAGCCCCAGGTTAGCTGGGTCCCGAGTCATCCTATCAAACCGAGCCAGATTTCAAAACTATAGCTAAAATGACATATTTTCTCTCGATTATCATTCAATTCTCATTTGTCCCAATACAAAAACAATCTCAATTGAGTTCCCATCTACTACTAGACGTTATCCAATCAACCCTCATCTTAATTTTTTTTTTTTTTGTCTTTAAAGTCATAAAAGACGAGGTCTGATTTGTCTTAAAATGACGTGGTTTTTGTTATAAATCGGAATGCTAGGGGTTAATTGGGTATTCTCTGATAGACTAGTGATGTAAATGGAAATATATATTTGTTTGGAGACCTAGCCGAGTATCACGTTGCAGTTGGAGGACAAAATGGTCCTTTACCTTTACATTTCTCCGGAGCAGTCACTGTTGCAATTGCGGCTGAAGGACGAGTCAACGTATTGACATGACTTGGATATTTTCATTCTAGTATATTTATTAATATAAAATATTTTTATTTTTATTTTTTTTATATCATAGGATTAATAACAAAAATCAATTTTAAAACATAAAAAATATTATTTTAATATATTTCTAATTAAAAAATATTTTAAAAAAACAAATGTTATATTTTACCAAATTAATCAACTGGTGACAGCATTTTTTTTAGTGTGTAAAATAGATTTTTTATTTTTATTTTTCCAATCATTGAATATTTTAAAATAATGTTTAATTTCAACTCGTTCGACTTGATAGCTTCATCATTGTGCAAAGCAACTAATATTAAATGTAAAGAGCAAAACCAGCATTAGCTGTTTTATTTTACTAATATTTTCATTTTCATATATCAACTAGTTAGCAACTAAAATGTTTATTTATAAAATGAAAACCAATAATATTTCTTGGAAAAAAGAAATTATCAACTTGTATTTCTTTTATTGATAAATTAATCAAGAAACTCCCAGGCTAGTTAATTAGTTTAAACATCCCATTAGCTGGCTAATTAAACTAAACAACTCTCACATTCAGGCCTTCAAAAGAGGTGGGCACATCCAACTTAGCCGAGCCACTTGCCTCTTCCCTTGACCCATAACCAAAAGGGCAGCCACACCATCTGCTACGCCACGTTTAATGCCCCCACCGTCACAGCAGCGCACACACACTGACTTGTCTCTCCATGTCATACTAGAGTCGAAAGCACGCTATACCTTTTTTAAGCCTCACTGGATAATATTGTCAAAAACCCTAAAACCAAAATAAAAAATAAAAATCACTGAAACATTTTTTCAAGGTTTTTTTTTAAAGTTTAAACATTAATCAAGATTAAGTTTTTTTTTCTTTCTAAATGATTGAAACATTAAAAGGATTTAATTAATTATTCGAAATGCTAATTTGAAGATTTGAAACAAAAAATATTTAACCAATAAATCAATAAAATATATAAAAAATATTAATAATTTCATTAACCATCAGGCTAGCTTGGTCAACGGCCATGAATCCATGTCATGAATCCAGGATCAGATGACATCACCGAATGGCATTAATGAAATTATATAAAAAAGTGAGTGCAATGATGTAGCAAAATGGTTCATAAATATACCATGTGGAGAGACAGGAACAAGGCTAAAAGATTGCTCAACTCCTGCAAGACACTCTCTCTCTCTCAGAGTCTGTCTTTGGTTTCTTTGGTTGTTGTTAATTTCTGTGTTTTGCAGGTAAACACGAAACGACTGTGATTTTGGATAAAGACCAAGAAAAAAGCTGAGGTACTTTCCCGATAGCACTCAAAAGCGGTTTTTAATTTGAGGCAAGACTGCACTATTTGTACTGCCTGTCTTTTCCCTCTTGTGGCTTCTTTTGCTTTGATGCCACTTTCAATGCACGTGAACCTAAATCAAGAAATATTCTGAGCTAAAGCAAACTTGGTTTTCTGTTCTTGTCATATTTACATGTCCTAGTAGTATTATCCAACATTTAAAAAGCTGCCTTTTTGGGTTCCTGAATTGTATGTTAAGCAAGAGTTGACCAATTATATCTGTGTAGATGCAAGCTCTGTGTTTTTTCTGAGATGTAATTTTGTAGATTTTTTTCTGTAGATCTTTTGGGTTGTACTTACTTTGAAGGAAAAGTTGATCTTTCTTGGGTTTTATATTCCATATATTGGAGGGCAAGCAACTCTGAAGTTTAAGCCAAGTTTAGACGTCTGAGCACTGCTGCAAGCAAAGCAATTCACTATTTAGAAGTGCTTAAATCTGGTTTTAGATGTCTGAGCACTGCTGCAAGCAAAGCAATTCACTATTTAGAAGTGCTTAAATCTGGTTCTCGTGTTTTTTTTATCAACAATTTGATTAAGCTGAGCCAAAAAGAAATCAATTAGCGATTAAATTGATCAATGATGTATGGTATTGGTGGCTTTCAGGGATCCTCAAAAGAAGACATGAATCTTTTGTACAGTTCTAGTTTCAAGTATTCAGATGGAGAATTGAGAAAGAGCCAAGAATTCATGGATTTGAATCCCTATCATCACCATCAACAACAACAACAAATCCAGCAAAATTCTGGTCTGATGCGTTATCGCTCCGCGCCAAGCTCAATCCTGGAGAGCCTTGTGAATGGTACAAGTGGCCATGATGGTGGCGGCATCGAAAGCGGGGATTATCGGTATCTTCGATCGTCAAGCCCTGAAATGGATACCATGTTGGCGAGGTTTATGTCATCATGTAATGGTTCTGGTGATTCCAGTTCTCAAAATCTGCAAGAATTTGGAGAGAGACCAGCGATAAAGCAAGAAGGAGGAGATTCAGAGATGGTTTATCAAAGTTTACCAGGGCATAATTTGGTTACTGACAATTCAGTGAGTGTCGGGAATTCTATGGATAGCGCATTCAATGTTATGAGTTCAATGGCTTTAGAGAAGTCTATGCAAGCAACTAAGATGAGTACCGCGAACGGATCTAATCTTGCTAGGCAAAACAGCTCCCCAGCTGGACTTTTCTCCGACCTTGGCGTTGACAATGGTATGGCTCTTTTCCTCTCTCTCTCTCTCTCTCTCTCTCTCTCGAATTTCTATATTTCTAATTAATGAATTTTTTCCATGAAAATCGCCTTATTAAATTTGGGAAATGTAGTCAGAACCTTGTGTTGTGTTTTTTATGTTGATTCAGTGTCATCAATTTCTGAAAAACAAAATTGTCTAAAAATTGGAGTCTGTTTAATGGCGTTTTGTTTTGTCAAGTTGAAAACATGATAAAAGATCAAGTTTTTGAAGAAAGGAGAATACACACTCTACCTTTTTCTTCACTTTCTCAGTAATCAAACATGTTGTGGTCTCTTCCTGGATTCGTTCCACTTTCTTTGGCCGGAAAGTTGACGGGATCTCAAGAGTTTTACTTTATACAAGGTTGACTTTTGAAATGTTTCCCATTTCTTTTCTTCTCATTGAATCACTCGTGTTGTCGGTGAAAGAAACAGAGAACCGAGCAGAGTTCTGGAACGAAATTGGTCATTGCAAATGAATTATGTTAAATGATCCGTCCCAAAATCTTAATTTTGATGACAAATTGAGTAGGTCTGCTTATAATTTGGATATTGAATATGTTTCCTTTTAATCTTTAGTTCAATCTCTACGACTCATCAATTATCTTGTGTTCATCTCTTCAAGATTGATTCATTGCTGAATAACTAATGGTTAACAGGCTTTGTTGTAATGAGAGAAGGTGGCAGCTTCAGAGCTGGCAATGGTACGAATGGAGAAGCGAGTCCAACTAACAAGTTAAGAAGGCATGTGAGCTTCTCATCAGGGCAAAGGATGTTGCCTCAGATTGCTGAAATTGGAGAAGAATGTATTGGCGGGAGGAGTCCAGAAGGCGATGTTAGCGAGGCAAGGTACATGTCTAGGTTCTCTAGTGATTCTTGGGACGGTGCTTCTCTGAGTGGTCTCAAGAGACAGAGGGATAATGATGGGAACATGTTTTCTGGCCTAAACACGCTGGACAATCAGGTATCATTTGCAGTATGCAGATAAATTTGTAGCTTTTCTTCATTCTGCTCATGCTCTGTTAAAATGATAATGGTATTATAATTCTCCATCAGGATGGAAATTCTGGAAACCGAGCGACTGGTTTGACTCACCACTTGAGCTTGCCCAAGACTGTTTCAGAAATGGCTACCATCGAGAAGTTTTTGGATTTTCAAGGCAATTCTGTTCCATGTAAGATTCGAGCCAAAAGAGGTTTCGCTACCCACCCACGAAGCATAGCAGAGAGGGTATGTCCCTAATCGCAATTAGTTGATTTAGCCATGGTATCGATGGCCTTTCCTTGTTATTTAGGAAACCCGCTAATCAACTTGTTAAAAAGCTTTTCTTGGGTGTATATTTCAGGTAAGAAGAACTCGGATTAGTGAAAGAATGAGAAAATTGCAAGAACTTTTCCCAAACATGGACAAGGTAGTTCTGACTCTAGATATGTCATTCTCAAACAGTAATTCAAGTTGACATTAGAGATATATGCTAAACAATTATCTATTTCTTCTTGGACAGCAAACAAACACAGCAGATATGTTAGATTTGGCAGTTGAGCACATTAAAGATCTACAGAAACAAGTAAAGGTAACATACAAAAGATACTAATCATCAATCATATTCACATGATCTTTCATGTTTCAAGTGCTACCTCTATCTTCCTTTACCAAAAATCTCTCTTTTTGTGCAGACCCTCACGGATACGAAAGCGAAGTGCACGTGTTCTAGTAAACAGAAGCAATATTCAAGTCCCTCAGCTTGATTCTAGTTTCTGTACAGATAGCACTAGGACAATGGCAAGACAAAAAACAAGCACATAGCTACCTAGTTTTGATCTTCTGTAAAATAATAGGTACCAGGAGACAGTGAGCTTTAAGGGTAATTTGATATACACTTTTCTCTGTAATATTTTGTAGTGCTGGTCTCGGCATTCTACCGAAAGCAATGCCCTTTCAAAATGATAGATCTACAGCTCTTCTTCTGTATGTATTTTCCTGTGTGTAACTTTTGATCTGTCGAGCTGGGCCATTGTTCTTGCATTATCTGTCAATTTCTCAAAACAAACCGCCAGTAGAGTTGCATTTGCTCTTACAACTCTGTCAGTCATACCTCTTTTAGCCTTCGGTCTAAAAAACGCCACCTTGTTTCTTAATCTGAAATCATACCGGTCTTAAAGTCCAAAGGTTCCATTTGGTGATCTAAGAAGACTAGACTGGGTTTGAAGTCAACCAACCAATAAATTTAAGATTTTAAAATCAGAGAGGGCAAATTCGAGACCGGCAACTTCTTTGAATATGAACTTTGCAGCCAGTTTCTGCTCATCTAAAATGATACTGAACTTTATCGAGCCTAGAAACTGCAATTAGTTCTCTGGGTTGGTGTTAGGGCCTCAAGCCCCGTCATTTACCCAAAGCTTGGGCTAATTCTTGTAAATCGGCTGGATGTGGTGTTCTCTAGTTTTATCTTGCAGGTTTGGGCTAATTGCCACCCTTTCTCTTCCCTCTTTCGTTTCGCTGTCTGGTTGTGGTCTCCGGTGGACTTCAGTGATGGTAGAACTTCGGCCTTGTCACGACTCGTGAATCCATTTCACCATAGCCATTTTTTTTTCAATAGGAGAAAACCTTTTATCTATCTGAGGTTGAAAAATATAAGGAATTAAATTTCCTTAAAATCAATCATAGTAGCAAGCCTATCATATTTCTCATTTCTCTTCCATTTAAACAAAGTTAATTTATTATTAATCATCATGGAAACCACATTGAATTATCTTTTCTCAATGAGTTTTAATGCCTATTAATTAATTAAACTGTATTCGAACTCTTAAAAATAAATAAAGAACACGATCTCCTCATCCTCCCTCCAGGTATTAATAAAGAGTGAAAAAATCTATATATATAAAAAAACAGAGTACAAAAGATAAACTAAACAAAATAAACCCACAAAAACAAAAAAAAACAAACAATTTTATGAGCTCACGTCTAACAAACAGAAAACACAACCGTTTTAAGTGGGTCTCGCATACATTGTCTCTCGATGTCCTGCATCAAAAAAACGATTGCGTGCCCTTTTTTTCATCCTTGTAATGATATGGTTTAGAAACCCTAGTTTCGTTCGAGTCGAACGTGAAAAACAAAATACTAGATGGGAGGCGCACCCATGAAAAACACAAGCTAAATTATCTATGAAATACGAGGTGTTTCATTCAACTTGTCAGTGTGACGGATGCTCTACAGGCCACTTCCACTAACTTGGTGGTGTCCCGTCAATGGAATGATATTTCTGAATATTTGTCATTGCCCAGAGTCCATATAGTCACCCCTAGCTGAATTGTTCGCGTAGTTTTCAAATTTTAACTTTTTATCCAAAAAATTTTTTTGATCCATATCCATAATTCTTCTTACTTATTCTATATAGAGATTACATTAATAAAGTAATTAATAAAGAGCAACTTACTTTCATAATTAATAAAGTAATGAATAATATTATTCTAAGAGTTATAGTTCAATTAGTCTTGATTTTGCTCTATAGAGATTATCAATTGAAATTTTATAAATCTCAGGATTACCAAAAACTTACATGATCGTTAATTTAAAGACTCGTGAAATTAGTTGAGATGCAAACAAGTTATCCGGACACCCATGATAATAATAATAAAAAAATTAAATAATGCATATTTAATATAAAAAAATATATATTTTATCTTCAAAAAATCATCAAGACACAATCGAGTTGGGCAAATCGTTTTTCAATGAATATTTGCCAAAAATAAAAGCATACATTTCTTTTATTCATGGGATGGTTATTTTATGACCTTCCACATCATATTGTTGCCATTTACAATAACTAGTGTACGGTGTTACGGTGTGTTGGGTTTCTAGTAATGACACCATGCATTTTTGTTTTTGTTAATATAATGTAATAATAAAGGGATACTTTTATACCACTGTTTGAAGCTTTTTTGGGAAATGCTAAGGTGGCACGAAATCCCTGCTCTGTAATACTGTGCTCTAATCAAACCTGCCCCGCAAATAGATTGAAAGAGTGTTTATATATATTTTTTAAAATATATCTTTATTTATAAATATATTAAAATAATATATTTTTTTAAAAAATTATTTTTAATATTAACACATTAAAATAATCTAAAAACACAAAAAAAATATTAATTTTAAAAAAATAAAAACTATTCAAATTATTTTTAATATTAACACATCAAAACAATTTAAAAATATTCAAAAAAAAATTAATTTTTTAAAAAAAGTTAAAATATTTTTAAAATAAAAAAGATAAACAAGCTCTAGCAAGTATAATCACGAAAATTACCACTGTTTTTATTGGTGCTAACGAAGTAAGAGACACCCTAAAGAATTTGCATGCTCTATTTAATTAACATATATAACTTGCAAATATAAAAAAAGCTGGATCAGATGGGAATGAGATTCTTTATTGCATTTCTTGAACACTGTTTGCCTATACAAGAAATTAAGTTCATTTAATATTCTACATAAAAAGGTTAACTTCGTCCTCTTCAGGGTGTGAGGTTTGAGACTCTTTCATTGACGAGGAAGGATCATTATTATTTTCTATTTGCTTATAAACAAGTGCATAAGAAAAGGTGGTTAAGAACATGCACTTCCAGAGGCAAGGGGCCAAAAAACTGCTTCAGTTCTTGGCTGTAAACTTAATCTGGATGCCATCGCCAAATGAAATGATAGGAGTGCGAGATACGTCTCCTCCCTTGACCTTGGTAAACCTGGCATTACAAAAAAAATCCCTAACAGTTAACAAAAAAAACTCCGTAATAAAAATATATTCCATGTAGTCACCTCAACGTTCAAGTATGACGCCTATCAAGAGAAAGAAAAAACAAATCTACCTGTATTTGGTGACCAAGACATGAAGAAAAGTCGACAAGACGAGCTTGCTGTACTCCGCCCCGGCGCATTGCCTTGTGCCGCCACCGAATGGCATGAAGTTTTTGGAAATGGTAACTTGGTCAAGTTCCTGTTGTAAGGAATTAAAAAAATATATGTGTAAATCAATTAAGAGCAGGAATGGCAAGCGTATATATATATGATTGCGACAGTGAATCGATTTTAATCCTCCCAGAGATCTTGTGAAGGTAGAATTTCTCACCTTCCACCGCCATGGGTTGAATGTAACTGGATCCTTGAATGTCTCAGGATTTAATTGAATAGCAGGAGTAACAATCATTACTGTCCAACCAGCTGGAACAGTGTATCCTGGAGATTTCACAAGCAATCCATCAGATTGAACAGTTTGGAAAAAGAAAGCATAGAAATGTTGAATTAAGAATTGGTTTTGGTGGCATACCTTTGACCTGGAAATCTTTCAATGCCTTTCGGAACAGACCAGGTGGGATGTTGGAAATTCTAAGTGTTTCGTTGACGACCTGTGGATGAGTGACCACATATATATTCCATGAGGATAAAAAAGATTCATCTTAAGAAAAAGGGAGTCGAAATATTGATGTAAAATTGTAACACAAAAGGACCATTTTCAAGAACGTGGAAGCAAACCATTTGGGTAAAAGTCATCGATCTGTACTCTTCCCAAGTGAGGCGGGAGTTTGGATTTTCTCTTTTCTTCACAACTGCGTCGTGCTCAGCCTGATGAAACAATTAGTGCGTGCGGGTGTGAACAGAGTGGCATTTTTAATTTGGAAGCTTAAGAAAAATAATTTGATAATAGGTGAGTGAACACATACCGCTAATTCCTCAACTACTCGAGGGTTCTCTGAAAGAAACTTGAATGTTAGAGTTAGAGTGGTTGACATAGATTCGAAGATGGCAAATAAGATCCCGAACATGAGTTGGGGGATGAAATCCACTGTCAAGAACTTCTCTGTCTCCATATCATCAATGGCTTGATCAAGAAAATCTCCCCGACGCTTTGATGGATCGTCGAGTCTCTCCATCAGTGTATTCTTCAAAATTTTCAACATCTTATCTCGGTCCTGAATCAAAAGAAAGACATGTTATGGATGAATCCTTCTTGATGAGTAGAAATTAAAATAAAAACTTCATGGGATGCTTGGGGGACTCCTCCGTTTACCTGCATGCACTGGTGGAAGGAAGTGCCAGGGATATTCAAGGGCAAGGAGATGAAACTGTTCAAGATCCTTGTGTAATTCTCACTTAGCTTCTCTCTTGAGTTTTCAGCATCATAACCAAATATTTTGTTCGCAGTAAAATTGAAAACCATCTACAGCCAGAAAAAGAAGAAGCAGGTTATAATTAAGCAGACGCATGCATTAGATTTAGAAAATATTGATTAATACTAGTGTGCCAGCTGAAAATGGTGTACTCACAACTGAAATAACTTGTTTGACGTCAACAGGTCCTTGAGTCGCCCATTTTGCTAAGTTGGTGTGCAGCATGTCATCTATTTTAGGAAGCAATGATTCCTTCAGGCACTCAACGCCAAAGTGGTTCAAAGTTATGTTTCTCATGTATCGGTGAACTTTGCCGATAGCGTTGACCCTGGTTTCACCCTCAAGAGCGAAAAACTTGGCAAATGAATCCAAATACCATAGCTCAACCAGAGTTCCTTCATGTTGCAAGATGTACTTGTTCATTTCATAGTCAGTAGACACAATGACAGGCCTACCAACTAAGCTGGTTTTAAAGATCGGTCCGTACCTGAAACAAGGGATAATTCATATATCAATACGGTGGTAGTGAAATTAATAAGCAAGCAAGCAACGCATGGACTTTGTTTCTTTCTCACAATCCACAGACTATGCTAGCATACTTCGTACTTTTGCATCCTTTTCTTGACGAATGGATGGAGGTCTAGAGATCTTCCAGGAATAATGAACTGCAGAGTTTCTCCGATGAGTGGCCAGCCCATGGAGCCTGGAGGGAGAACACCATCAATCTTAGGATTCTTCCATTTGCTAATCAAATGACTGTAGTATACCACAACCAATGCTACAACAACCAATCCAATTGTCAACATCATTTTGCTCTCTCTCCCCCGCCCTCTTGAGGCAATGGATGTAAGCTAGAGAAGGAAAGATAAAGAAGGAAAGATAAAGAGACGGTGCTAGAAGAGAAGAGGTGAATGGAGAGTCGGTGCTAGAAGTGAAGAGGTGAATGGAGAGTCGGGTCACCACAAGCCTTAAATACAACACCAGTTCTGTAGTTGAATTCTTGACTTTTTAGCACCATTTCTAGCGTTTGTTTCCGAAAAATGGTTTCTTAAAAATTATTTTTTTAATTTATTTATTATTAGAAAAGTTAATCAACAAAAAATAATTTTTTGATAAACAAAAAATATTTTTCAGTAAAAATAATTTGACATGGTTTCGAGAAAAGTGTTTTTTTTTTTTATTTTGGGTGAAAAACACCTTCCAAAAATTGTGAAAAATTTAGAAATATCATATTATTTACTAATTATATCAAATTTGATCATCTAACTTTTGATTGCTATATATATTTTGTTTTGAATATTTGTTTTTTAATTTCATCCCTTAGAATTTAATTTTTATATTAACTTTGGTCCTTATTTTTATTTTGCTTTTCCCTTATTATTTTTTAATTGAAATTTTTTATCTATCAAATTTGGTCCTCATTTTTTTTATTGTTACTTATTTTATTTGAAATAATTTATGAAATGTTATCTATTATTATTTTAATTTCTTCATCTTTTAATTTTTTTATTTTTTATTTGATCTCTATTATTTTGATTATTAATTTTTTATTTGAGGTAATTTATGAAATTATATTTTTTTTTAATTTTATTTTTATTTAACTTTTTAATTTATAAGATTTGTTTCTTATTATTTTAGTAAATTTTAAAAAATAAAACATTAATAAGTTATTTTGTAGCTCATTTTTTATGACATAACCAAATACTGGAAAGTGTTTTTCAATTATTTTTTATTACACTATTAAATATTAAAAAATAATTTATTTTTTTAAAATTTAATTTTAAAAAAAAAAAAATAATTTCCAGTAAATGATGTAAACTTGCACCGGTTGTGGTAGAAAAAAAAGAAGAAGAAAAGTAGTCAAGCAATCGAAATGAAAATAAAAGAGAGGCAAAAACCATCCCTTTACCCTCTTTGGTTATAGCAAATGATCGTCTTCTTCGAAGGCCAACGGAGAGATACGTCCCTTTCCATCGGTACATTTTTTTCAAAAACAAAAAACAGTAGTCGGTGGTAAAGGCGGCTTTCTTCTCTCCACCAATGAAAAAGAAAGTAAAAGGAAAAAACATGTAAAGCAGTGATACATCTTGCTCAGAACCCCAGACCAAAAGGTAATTAATAGCAGATCATGATTCATGCATCCACTTATCATGGGCCTGGCCCACAAACCCTAGGTAAATATCTGAAATGTAATGTATTGTGTCTGAAAATATAATAGTTAATTTATTTTTTCATCATAAGATTGTGAGTAGAAAAATAAAATTTTTAATTAAAGAGATGTATTGTTTTCCTCTTTAATTCAAGTTATTAGAATCTTTATTGTAATTGTTATTAGTTTTTATATAAATATATTATTGCCAAAAAAATATTCCATGAATGACATGACAGAAGATAATTTTGACAAAAAATAAACTTGCCTTCAAAATCTTAATTACTTTATTTCTTATGAATATTCGTGCACAATTTATAATTTATATTAAATATACTTTCTAGTTTATCGAAATAATTTATAATTTATAACGTGCGTCACAAAGAGGCACGACTTTAGAATGCACGGAATTATGGAATTAATAAAGCGAGATTATATATATATTGATGTGATGTGCATTAATATTGCCTTTGATATTTATGTGGGTAAAAAAATAATCAGAAACGTGTATTAAAAATCATTTTATATACTTCAAATGTTAATCATTAATTTTGGGTGGGTGGATGTCACACCACATGGCATGGATACAATTAGACAAAATGCGTAAAGACAAAACTATTATTAATTAATTAATTAATTGGGCCAAAGGAAACTTATTAGACGTACGACGATGGGAGATTCTAATGTCAGCAATGCAATTATTGGTCTTGGAAGCATTCTACAGGTTCTGCGTAAGTGCTCTCCACTGCTGAAGATATTTGAAATTAAGGACCTCCATTTCTAAGCAAGAACCCAACCAGATCCACTCTATTTTCGTCTTTCGCCATTTTTGTCGACTTGAGCTATGATTACGAGCCAACAAAACCCGTCTTCATTGGATGATAAACAAAAGCAAAACTGACCTACGATCAAGTCTGGCTGCCGGATAATAAACAAGAGCATCGATCTGCTACTTTCTCCGGCGACGTGCGTTATCGAGTATACATGTGCCGGTGCGTGTGTGTTTATCCATTCAATTTAGATTTAGATTCAATGAACATGACAAAACACGTTACAAAGGATCTAAATTCGATAGCTATAAACATTGCATCCAAACTGTTATTTAAAGTGACAAAATTGCTGATTTGGAGTTAGAAAACTGGATCAAAAGTTTGTCAACAAAAATATTGCATAAAACAGGTAAATACTAACATTAGTAGAAGGTTCAATGAATCCCACCCTAATATAGCTCTCATTCAAATTATCCAAGATTAGTTTTTTTTAAAGATGGATTTGTGTTTGAAATTTTCTCATACATTATTAAGATTGGGAAACCAATGTGTGGAAAGTCTAAAGTATCTATATATTATGGAGATTTGAAGTTATCCTCCTCCTGGATTAGGTCTTTTGCTGCTGCAGGCTGCCTTTGGTAAAATCTTTTTTGGAGAGAACTTAGTTATGTCTTTGCTTTATTTTCTTGCACTTGAAAAAAGAAAACAAAAAGAAAAAGAAAACTGAGGAGCTACATGAAAAAGAAAATGGGATGGCCCCTGTCTTATTTTTTCTTTGCTACCTACAGATGATTGGATACAAATTGTTCTCTTTTTTTTTTCCTGAAAAAGAGATTCATTTATTTTTCAATCAACCTCTGCGAATTCAACCATGCTTTGGTGAAACCTGAATATGAACACCATCTGGGAATTATTTTTTTCCTGAAAAAGAGATTCATTTATTTTTCAATCAACCTCTGCGAATTCAACCATGCTTTGGTGAAACCTGAATATGAACACCATCTGGGAATTATTTTTTTCCTGAAAAAGAGATTCATTTATTTTTCAATCAACCTCTGCGAATTCAACCATGCTTTGGTGAAACCTGAATATGAACACCATCTGGGAATAATAAAATTGGACTTCGAGTGATACGTCCTCCTTTCACCTTTGCCCATCTGTTACATTAATAAACAGGAGCATCATCATCTTAGATTCTCGATCCCCATGGTAGGCTACATTTTTTCTCAAATAAAAAAAAAAAGAAATATATATACCTATATTTGGTGACCAGGACATGGAGGAAGGCCGCCATGTAAACTTTACTGAATTCCGCACCAGCACACTGTCTCGTGCCTCCACCAAATGGCATGAATGACTTGGAAAGAGTGACTTGGTCAAGATCCTGTAGGTTCGGTTAAATAATACAAAAAAATACAGCAAATCAGGACTCGTGCGCAGCATATTCAAAACTCTTGAAAAGACGTGAATTTTCGTTTTTTGTTTTGTTTTTATCCTGAAAGCTTTTCATGATAAAATGGCACACCTTCCAGCGCCATGGATTGAACTTTAGTGGATCCTTGTATGTTTCAGGATTCAGGTGAACAATAGGCGTAACAAGCATGATTGTCCAACCGGCCGGAATTGTGTATCCTGGAAGGTGAAGATCATAAAATGCTAAATCAATCAAATCAAAGAATTAATATTGACAGCAGAGAAAACAAACTAAGAGAGATAGCCTACCTTTGACGTTAATATCTTTCAAAGCCTTTCGCAATAAACCAGGTGGAATATTCATCAACCTAAGCGTCTCGTTGACGACCTGTTCATAGAAAACACATCCAAGCAAGAAACACAAATAACATTTCAATACTTGAAGCTTAGGTAGATTGATTTAACAGGTGAGATTAGGGTACTGACGCTCTGTGTAAAAGTCATTTCTTTGTATTCTTCCCATGTCAGCAGGGAATCCGGATTCTCTCTTTTCCTTAGAACTGCCTCATTCTCGGCCTGGAAAATAAATTACAAGTGTCAGAACATGGATTCATTTTTTGAATATAATGAGTAAGAACTTTGCATGGTTTATTTGGTTATATGGAATTATTATATACACGTACGTACCGTCAACCCTTCTAATACCAGAGGGTTTTCAGCGAGAAACTTGATAGCTAGTGTTAGTGTTGTTGACACAGATTCAAAGGCGGCGAATAAAATCCCAAAAGCGAGTTTAGCAATAAAATCCACTGTCAAAAACTTCTCTGATGCCATATCATTAATAGCTTGATCAAGAAAATCTCCAGGACGTTTATTTCGGAGAATTAAACCTCTCTTTTATTATATGCCTCACCATGCTCGACATCTTCTCTTTGTCCTGGATAAATAAAGGGATGTGAGATGATTACTTTTCTGATAGGTAAGTTTTTCTTACGAAATATCCGTAATAATTTGAGTGGATGATAATTAAACAATATAGCTTGTTGATTAATTTTCTTGAGAATCTTCCGATAAAAAAGAAATTTCAAATTCTAACAAATATTCTCCTTACCTTCATACACTTGTGAAATGTAGTGCCAGGAATATTCAAGGGAAAGGACATGAGACTTTTGATGAAATTGGGCAAGTTTTCAATTTTCTCCCCCTTTGAGTTTTCAACATCATAACCGAATGCAACCTTCGCGGTGAAGTTGAATATCATCTACAAAACGCCAGAAAGCCGAGTCAATCAAGAGCATAAACAACTATTAAACAATGCTGTAATTAAATATTCGCTAAGCCTCGCAACTCAATTGTATATCTCACTTGATGAGTGAGGTTTAGATTTCGAACCCATGAAAAACAAGCTAGTAAGGCTACATCTCACATGATGTGAATCATGTGAGGAATATCAGATCCATTTGCAGTGTTATTCTAAATAGCAGCTCTAAGTGAAAAGGGTAGTTAATTACCCGTGAAATAGCTGATTTAACCTCAACAGGTCCCTGAGTGGACCACCGGCACAAGTTATTGTTTATTGCGACTTCAATTTGAGGAAGCATCTTCTCCCTCAGGCTCTCACCACCGAAGTGATTCAAAGTAATGCCTCTCAAGTATCTGTGCACACGACCAATCGCAGTAACCTTGGATTCACCTTCAAATGCAAACAACTTGGCAAAGGAGTCCAAATACCACATCTCCACTAGGTTGCCTTCCTGGGAAAAGATGTACTTGTTGACTTCAGGATCAGCTGAGACTATGATTGGTCTTCCAACCAGATTTGTCCGAAAAATGGGCCCATACCTGGAACAAGGGAATGTTCAAAAACAATGCAATATATATAGACCAAGATCATCATATTAGTTAGCCATGACAAAGATGTTAGCTGCTATATCTTTAGCGTTATAAAAAAACGGGATATAGACCAAATATGTAGAAATGCAATCCATTTCAGAACAAATTGTGAAAAAAGAAGAAGCTAAGTAACACTTCCTCTCGCTCTTTTTTAAGTGGGACTTGAAAATTCTGAATTTCTGATTCAGTTCCAGGCTTCGACATAAGTTAACTGCTGTGGAATTCTTTTCTCAAATATTCAACCTTAATTAATATCCCTTCTACAATAATTTCATGCGTTCTCTGATGAGTAAAGTAGAGTTTTTTTTTTTTTGTAAAAATAATATGATTCAATAAACCAAAATCGTAATATTTTGAGAAATAATGGAGACCAAAATATTTAACCAAGTTCTGCAGTTTAATTTTCAAACTCTCCAAAATCGTACGTCCATAACCTTACGAAAGAAAGCATAAGCCAAAGATACTACCGAAGGTCAAGAAAGACCAGTAGCCTGAAAGCCCCAAACTGGCTGGAAAAAAGGAGATGTGATATCGTAATCTAAATGAGATGTAATTCGTGGAAAAACATGAAAAATCTAGCCAGGCGTAATTTGCATGTTAGAGTGACAACTAGCGCAGAGACCTGCAATTATGATCGAAAACATGAAAGAAAACCAGCAAAATTAACTTTTAGCAGCTCAGGCATGCTTTGGCTGAAGAGGAAAGAGAATTTTGATGAAGGATTTACACTCTTGCTTATATATATATATATATGTATATGTGTGTGTGTGTGTGTGTGTGTGTGTGTGTGTGATCATGGGACAATCAAATCAGACCAACATATAATAAATATATACTCCCATGTTACCTTTGGATTCGTTTCCTGACGAATGGGTGAATATCTATGGAGTTATGGCTTGGAATGAGTAACTGAATGGTCTCTCCGATGATAGGCAGACCCATAGAACCAGGAGGGAGTTGAACTCGAACTCCATTGATTTTTGGGTATTTCCATTTAATAAGCAAATGAGTGTAATATATGACGAAAAGTGCTACAAGGACCAACCCAATTTCCAACATTTTGTGCCTTTTTTGCTTTATCTCTCCCTCGGAGGATAATGGAAGTGAGGAAGAGAAGCAAAGGACACCACAAGTATTACAAGTGAAGGTTGAGTTTGGAAAAATCAGCGAAGGATGACGCTTAAATAGACCTAAGGGCTGCCTTAAAGAATCTAAGACCCAATTGTTCCACCAAATAAAGCAGCCTCTGTTTTTTTTTGCTTTTCTTTTTTTAATCAGGTACGTTCCTTAAAGCACAAAATACAGTAAATGTTCAGCAGATGGTCTAACCCGCAGGCCGCAGCATCATTCCATGATGGCTTAATTGGCGTCTTGAATCAGAAGTCTAAATGCAAAGCAAGGGCCATACTTTCTTTCATTAGTTATTATCTTCTATGAATTATTATTTCATTTTCTGTACATCTATTATATAGTCAGAAACACTTAATTATTTTCTTAAAACAAAAGAAGTGAAGTAATTATTACTTGAAATATTGGAAAGATTTTTCCTTCGAGTAAATAGCTTTTTTCCTCAATTTGGATGAATACTTGATCTGGTACACACAGTTGCCTTCATAATTCTTTTATCACCGAGGATTAAAAATTTGATTGCAATCCAAAATCTACAAATACTACTACTTAATTAGAAAAATATATAAATAATGCTACAGATATCTAAGTGATGAAGTCCTAAAAAGTCCAAGTCGTCTAGAAATAAAATTTCCAGATTGGATAATCGGTTAATCAATTAGTACTAATAATCCAATCCATTCTTCTTAGCCAAGGAGGATATCAGCTTATACTAGGTGTTTGGTATGTCAAGATGACTTGTATCTAGAACCTGTAAAAAATACTCTTTGGTGGAGGTGGAGACTCTCCGATACTTAAATAAATATATTTTTAGAATCAGAAAATACAAGAATATTCTATACAAAAATGCTATAAAAGTATATATGCAATAAAAAATTAAGATTGTGAACCTTTGTTTTAAAGGTTTCATAGTATATTTATAGCACATGAGTCTTGTTATTTTATAAAGAGGAAGGTCTGAGACATAATTTTATCCTAATAGCATTTAATGAGGTATAAATATCTTTTACATCTATATTAATATTTGATAGAAATGTGATAATTCCCTCGAAGATTTTTGTATACCTAAAAGGTGTAAAAAATTAAGGTCCAAGACATCAAATATAGCTAGTCCTATGAAAGCTAAGCTCTTTCCCTAGGCTAAACTCAAGGAAAGAGGGTCGTTCTCTTATATATGTCTAGGAAGGATGGTCATTCTCTTGTACGTGTCAAGGGAGGATGGTTATTTCTCTAGGTCTATGGAGGCTAAGCTCTTCTCCTAGACTAGATCCGAGGGAGAATGGTCATACCTAAGAAGGATGGTCATTCTTTTGAGCATACCAAAGAGTTTGGCATGATGATGCATTATTTTAAAAAAAATAATCAAAAAATGATAGTGATGTACCTACTTGACTTCTTGTTTTATCTAGTTTCTTTTTTAAACAAGAGCTGTCTTTGTGCCCCTATTACTTGACTTTTCTATTGATTGTAATGAAAAAAACGGAGTTGTTTTTGTATGGCTAGAACAATATTATTGAATGCTTGTATTTGTTAAAACAGTTATTGGGCTATTAAGAGAATTGGAGTCCTATGGGGAGAATAATTACTATTCTATATAATAGTGTCTTATTACCCATGTGAATTTTTTTATAGAAGTTAGAAGAGAATGAAGTAGTTTTTGTTCAGTTTTCCACTAACAAAGTTATTGAAAAAGTTGTGGAAAAACTTCATAAAAAAATAAACTTTCAAGAAAAAGTCTCTCATGAAATGAGTTAATGTTTAAGTTATTATTTGAGTTTGTTTAAGCAAGTGACAAGTATGCAAAAAATTCAAGATGATAAAATATGTGAATTTTATATGTACAGGAAAGATGCTAGATGTAGAGTTATTCAAATGAAACCTATTTGTTCTTTTAAAACCTGAGAATATATCATCTTGAAAAATATTTAAAAAATATCTTAGATAGTTTTTTTTCACAGTATTTTTAATACTAAATATGTTATTTTCCGATAAAAAAACACGAAATAAAGAAAAAAAATAATAAATGCTACCATGATATTTCATTGAGCACATAATGACGTCAAAATCAAAGAAAAGTCTAAAAAATGCTAATAAATATGTTAGATTAGGCACTGATGTTATTCTCATTGAATAAGAATGCTAAAGTTATTGTTGATAGGAAAATGTAATTTTATTAATATATAATAATGACAGAACATTATCATTATAATTTTCATAAGACTTGAAAAAAAAAAACGAAGATTGAATCTATTCGAATGAAAGCAACCCAACATAGTAAGTATTGAAATTTCAAATAGTACTCTTGTCCTCTCCATTTTAAAAACTTTTCAATGAGTTTCCTCTTTCAAATTGTTTACAATTGGAGACTTTTCTACGTGTCTCAATCTTAGAATTTTCTTGTCATGTGTTATTAATTGAACAACGGGTTGCACTACAGATCCCATTGATGGAAGAATTAAAAATTTAATTTTGAGGAATCTAATTTAATTGGTCATATTTTAAATTTATTTTTTAAAATTCATTAATTTAAATCTTATAAATCTCAAAACTATTAAAAACTTATATAATCATTAACTTTAAAACTCGTAAGATTAGTTGAAATAAACACAAATTTTTCTAAACATTTATATTAATAATAATAAAAAAAAAATTATCTTAAGATAATGAAATATCAAATCCTCACGTCAGTATTAAAAGATCAAACAATTTCCCAACTTGAAATCCAAATATAATTATAAATTAATTTATTCTTTAATGCATCATAGATCTTTAAACAAACTTGCAACACACACACAAAACAAAATCAATGATTGAGTATAAAAAAATTAAATTTTAGAATATCATATAACTAGATCTAAGTTCGTGATTATTTGAAGCATTGATCGAGGACATCAAATCTAATAACTAAATTTGAGATTAAAAAAAGAAAGAAAAAAAACAACAGGAGAAAAGTTATTAAGAGTTCTTTATTGAGTTTTTTGTTTTTTTTGTTTTTCATTACAAGTCACGTGTCCATACGTTATAGGTGTATACAACTTTAAAAATGATAAATATATATCACATATCTTGATTTTAAGATTAATGTTTACTAATTATGAATATGTCACATTAGTTAATAACAAGATTTAATAAGAACAGTAATTCGATAAGTATCCTTAGCATTTAAGTGATGTTCACTGTTCGTGTGATCCTAAGATTATTATTAATCATATATTTCACCAAATAATTAGCGCCGCTTTCCATGACCAGTACAAAATCAAAGATTGTT
The DNA here is from genome assembly GCA_033617975.1 of Populus alba x Populus glandulosa. NCBI lineage: Eukaryota > Viridiplantae > Streptophyta > Magnoliopsida > Malpighiales > Salicaceae > Populus > Populus alba x Populus glandulosa. Next base: position 8,529,161 of record CM066151.1, read on the forward strand.
AATTACTAATTATGTAACATGGAAATTCTTTCTCTTCTTTTATTTATTTTGGCTTTCTCTTCTCTGGATGGAGCTGTTTGATAGTGTTATAATTAATAACTGTTATTTTTTAAAATATTTTTTTAATTAAAAATATATTAAATAATATTTTTTATTTTTTAAAAAAATATTTTTAATATCAAATAATTTAAAAATACAAAAAATATAATTAAAAATATATTTTAAAAAAATATTAATTGGACCTAATTACTGTTGTGGTGTTCAGGGGATCACTGTCCAAAACTAATTCGTTCGTTGTTGACTGACTTGATACATCGTCGAAGGACCTTCCAATTAACTATTCAGTTTTTTCTTATATCAGCATATAGATTATTTTTTCTTAGTCAAATTCGAACACTAGACGGGGCTAGCCGCAGTCAAAGGCAGAGCTTCCAGAGGATAATGATAAGATTGTCTTTTAATATGTTTTTTTAAAATATATTAAAATAAAAAAAAAATTATTTCTTAAAATTTATTTTTCACAGATAATTTAAAAAATAAAAAACAATTAATTTAAAATAAAAGATTAAAATTTTAAAAAACTCTTGAATCTTGTGCGAATCACCCCCCTAAATCCTCTGCCAATGCAAGCTACACGTTCTCTGTTCTAGTTTGTTCTGTGTTCTAGATGTGTCATTTGTTTATTTATTTATTTTGTCTGTTAATACTAACATGATCCTTGAAAAAAAATTAACGGAAGTGTTCTTTGCATAAAAATATTTTATAGATAGTTTTTTTGTGTTTATTTTATGTAATTTTTTTTATAATTAAATTAAATATTCTACTTATTTAAAAGAAACATCTTCAATTTCGCAAAATTTTATGTATAAGACATTTTATAAAAAATGATTAATTTATAATATTACTGGACTGAATCTAAGAAATAGGAATTAAAGTATAGGAAAGAAAGAATTTTTGGAAGAAGAGATCACAAACAAACTCTAATCTACAGTTTTATTCATAAACTCTAATTTACAGTTGTATTACTGAATAATTATCTTCTAATAGCCTCAATAATCAAAACTCTGTGTTATAGCTCTTAAGGCTATTTGTGTATCAGTAAAACAACGTAATAAACAAAGTTATAAAAATAATTAAAGAGATGTAAACCAAAAAAAAAAAATAACCTTAGATTAACTAGGAAAAATATGTCAAATATGGAACAATTTATTCAAAGACCTACATGTTCAGGATTGTAATAGTAGTGATAATTGAGAGTATGTTGTTCTCAAACACGTTTTTAAAACTCTTTCTAACCACGTATGGCTATAAAAATTTACACGTATAAGAGACAAAGCTTTAAAAATCTTTTAAGAAACTTTTAGACCATTTCCAATCAAAAGTTAGTGCCTTTACTTTTAATTGGCCTGATGTGGTGTGCTGGTTTCGTAAAGTTAGACACTCGTAAAATATGTCAAGAATCAGTCTCCATAACATTCCCAAGCTCCACGAAACCACATTATTAGTCATCAATGGCTTCTTCCACGCCAATCTCTTTCTCGTATTATTCTCGTTCTCTGTGCTACATTCCTTCTCCATGAACTGGGATAAAAACACCATTTTTACCGTTGTCTGGTTCAGCCTCGACAACTACCCTCTCTCTCTCTCTCTCCTAGATGCCAACACTGCACACTTTCCTTTTTATGATTTTCAATTTCACCAACACCATTTTACCCCTTAGTCATTTTATCTGTATTAACGTTGAAATCACTTCAGCAACCAACATTATCTGTTTTAGCTTTTGGTTCGTTTAGGTCATAGTAAATAATTTTGATGGATATGCACGAACCATGAAAGATGATAAAACAAGGTGTTTTTGATAGATAAGAACGTTGAAAATACTCTGTCGGTGAATTTACAATGATAAAACAAAGAAAGAAAAAATGGCAGAAATCATCCACCAAGGTGTTGGAATTAATTTTGAAATTTTTACTCAATGTATCTTTTATTTCTTCTAGCTATATGCATGTAATTATTAAAAATATATTTATCTTTTAAATTTTTTGAATTATCCTAAACTAGTATAAATATATATTAAGAGTATTGTAAGTTGAAGTCGGAGTCCATTGAAACTTCCTCTCTTAGTTGAGTAATATTTATATAAATGAAATTTATTTTTCACCAAGCTTTTCATGTTTCTATTTTCATTTTTTAAAAAATATTTTTAATATAATGTCAGAGCTAATTCGATTTAATGAGCTTTTAAAAAGAACTTTTTCTACGAGACATGAAAAATGGCCAAAGAGCCATGAAAAGAAAAAGGCAGCAACTTGAAAAAATGAAATGGTCACTTTAAAAGCTAAATATTAAAAAGAAATGTTTAGCTAAAGAATTATGGCAACAACTATAAAACGATAAAAATAACTAGGAATAGCCATGTTCAAATAAACAATAATTGAAGAAAAGCAAATTAAAGAAATGACAATGAAATGTCATTATCTAGTCATGATGAAAGGAGTGGCTAATTAAAAATAAATATAAGAGAGATGAAGATGGAAGTCAACTTCAGAAAATAAATTATGGATGCAATATGATAAAAAATATGAAAGAAAATATTGAAAATTATCTAAGAGAATCCTTAATTGCATTTAAATTTCAAGAATTGTGACACTTTCAAAATTAAGGAGGGGTGTTGGAATTAATTTTGAAGTTTTTATTCAAAGTGTTTTTTAGTTTTCTTTTAGGTATATGCATGTAACTATTAAAAATATATTTATCTTTTAAGTCTTTTGAATATATGTTTGTAGCTTTGTAAGTCTAAGTTCAAGTCTAAGAAAACAATATTTATACAAATAAAATTTATTTTTCATCATGCTTCTCATGTTCCCATTTTCAATTTTCTCCTTAAAATGTTTCTAACACAAGGTACTAAGTACTCATTAACTGGATCAACATGTCAATACTATTATTCTCTCGTTATATTTGAAGTATTTACATCATTTAACAAAAGTATAGACTCTGTAAAAGATCTAAACATGATCTTATAAAGCAAGGGAAAGAGGACAGGTCTCGAATTTGCTTCCTGTGCAAACAACTTGATTGAAAACCTAGAAAACAGAAAATAAAAGATACCAGAACCACTGCTTGGCACAGACAAGGGTGGTGATTTGTATGGAGAGTGGATCCTTAGAATTAAGCAAAAAAAACATATAGCTAGGAAGAACAAATGCATAAAATTGGGTGATTCTTCTCAGAGGATTTAAGCAGAGAACAGGTTGCGGTGGAGAACAGGGTTGGACATGAATGGTTTATCCAAGCTCATAGTCACACCAGCTTTAGTGTCCATGTTAACTTTTGATCCACCTGGGCCATCTCCACCAACAACCTTCCAATCAAAACACTGAACCATAGCTGTAACACTGCCATTGATCAAACTTGAGGACATGTTGGTCCCAGGGCACATTCTCCTTCCCCCGCCAAAAGGGACGTAAACCTGTAGGTTTTGGCCCTTGGTGTTGTCCTGTTCAGTCAAGAACCTCTCTGGAATGAAATCATTAGGGTTGTTCCATATCTTTGGATCCCTCATGATAGAGTATGCGTTCATTATCATTGTGATTCCTTTAGGTATATCATATCCTCCAAGTTTGCAGTCTTCACGGCAAACTCGATCGAACAAAGGCACCGGTGGATGTAGTCTCATTGCTTCCTTCACGCACGCTTGGAAATAAGGCAGGTTTGGGATATCTGCTTCGTCCACAAGTCTCTCTGTCCCGACAACTGAATCGATCTCCTCTCTCAGCTTCTTGAACGCTGCAGGATGGTTGACAAGCTCCCCTAAGATCCATAGTATGGCATCTGCTGTAGTACTGGTACCTCCGGTGAAGAGATCCTGAGAGAAGACAAATTCTCAAGGGACTTAATTTTTGAAGAAAGAAAATAGCAATTTCATTAAAAGGCATATACATCACAATTTTCATATAGATCCAGGGTTTTACGTGATTTATTTAAGACAATTATGTCTTGACTATCTTAATTAATGAAGAAGGGAAAGGGATGAGAAAGTAATTACCAGAAAGAACGTCTTCATTTGCTTCCTGGTTATCCTCATTTCAGCATTTTTGTCATGATACACTTCCAAAAGAATATCCATCAAGTCTTTATTCTCCATGTGAGGACCTTCTCTCTTTGCTTTCTCCTCATGCTCTACCATGACGCTCTCAAACAATTCATCATACCTTCTAGGCACGTCAGCAATTTTCTTTCTCAAGAACCAGATACCTATCCTTTTCAAGGGACCGAACAAGTTACATACAGCAAGCTTTGCAGCCAGATCAAAGGATTCACTCACCAGCGCTCTACACTTATCAGCCTGATTATCTTCCCCTGAACACCTAGCACTCATAATCATCCTGCAAGTACTATTGTTTGCTAGTGTTAATACCTCAGCACTCAAATCTGCACCCTCATTTTTTTGACCCATCTCCAACATTTTACTCAAAAACCTCACAACTTCTTCGCGTCGGACATTCTTTAACTTCTTCATCTGGCTGGTCCCCAACAATTCTGTCATGCAAATTTTCTTCATGAATTTCCAGTAATCCCCATACGGGGCATTGAAAAAGCTTGTTGAGCTTCCAAATAGTAAATTATCCTCAAAAGGGGATTTTATTCTAGAGGCAAAATGGACATCTTGTGCTCTGAAGATTTCTGTAGCCACCGGAGCTGATGAGACGAGAACAGCAGGATATGAGACCAAACGGAGATAGAGGAGAGGACCATATTTATTGTTGAGAGCATGGAATCCTTTGTATGCTACAGGGGTTAGTAAATGGAGGTGGCCGATCAAAGGAAGTGTGGGTGGGCTTGGAGGGGGGCAATAACCGGCAGGTTTCTTGCCGGTTCTCTTGAAGATGTATTGAAGGAAGATTGTGATAAACCAGAGGACAACGAAGGCAAGAAAATATTGAATGACAGTCATGGTGGCTATTTGGCTTAGAGAAAGGTAGCTGACATTCAATGGGTGAAATTATGTTTTGAACTGAATCCTCCTCCATTTATAACTTGTCTCTCAGAATGTTTCATTTCAAGGGTGGAGTCATGTATGTTCTCACGATTTTTTTATTAAAAAAAATACGAGTCATCATTGATTAGTTTGAATTTTGTTTGAATAAGTAGGAGCTTTGTATTGGTCAATGCATACTTTCCATGGATCAATAAAGGATGTGTTTTTGAAAAAATAAATTTTTTTCTTTTTTTTCTTTTTTTTATTCAGTTTAAAGTTTTATCTTTTGTTTTTACTCTTTTATTATGTTTTATTAGTTTTTTCTATTTTTCTTATTTAAAAATAATATTTTTTGTATTTTATTTTTTATTCAATATTATTAGGGTTTTTAATTTTTTTTATACAGTGTTGAAATAAACTTTTAACGAGGAGGACTTTGATAAATAAAAATTAAATATTTCAGATACCAATTTCAATTTATTTAGTTTAGGAGGTTCTTCCCTACAAATATTATATTGGACGTCTTCAGGGTGGTAAGAATGATTTTTAAATTAGAAAATTTTACCCTAAAAATATTACGTTGGAAATGTTCATTGTGGAGAAGGATGATTTATAATTGAGGTCTGAACTGGAAAACAAGGTTTTTTTAATTTAAGGAGACGGACGCAAAAGTTTTGTGGAGAAATAAATATTTTTCTTAGATATTTCTATTTCTTCTTATCCATTTTAGAAATTTAATTTTTTATTTAATTTTTTTTATTTTTTTATACTCAATATTATTAGACTTCTCTAGTTTCCTTATTTATAAAAAAATAGCTTTTTTTTTCTTATCCAATATTATTAGGATTTTTTATTCTTTTTATAAAAAAATGTTGTGGTAATAATCTTTTAAGTAAGGAAAGTTGGATAAATAAAAAATTAAATATTTTAAAAATCTTCTCATGGTTAAAGTTTCTTGATCTTTAAGATTTTTACTTGTAATAAATTTCTTTATCCTTTTGTTTTGATTCGTGTCAATCTACATCCACACTCAATTTTTTTTTTCGAATAGTGAAATTGATAAATACACTTCATACGTACATACATACATAAGGCACACGTAGTTGACTATATTGAAAACGTCAACGTTGTAAATGTCCTTTGAGAATTGTCAAATCTGAACACAGGATTTGGCTTTGAACCTTGTGGTTCAAGAGGTGATTGGTATTATTCTCGATTGGTTATAATAATAAAAAAGAAAGAAAAAAAATACATATAATTCCTCTTTGAATACCTGAAATTCGAGTCCGACATTCTATGCAAATCTTTTAAGATTTCAAGTCAAAAAAACCCGGTCCAATTCCATTGCTTTGCAAGTAATAAAGAAATTATTAAGCACAGAAAAACCAAGTTATTCAAGGTGGACCACTATTATATGTTTTAAATTTTACAATAAAGTACATTTGTTAACCAATTTTCGTGTATCAAAAGACTAAACCTTAACCCATCTCCTTAGTTTAATCGTAGTAAAAAAATCAATCAAAAACCAATCTTTTAGAAAAAACTGTAATTCCATGCACTTGTAACCATAGTCAATTCACAAACTTGTTAATTAATCTTTTCAGGAGGTTTACGATAACGTGGTGAGAATGTCATGTTGATGATTTTTAAAGTGTTTTTTATTATAAAATATATTAAAATAATATTTTTTTTTATTTTTTTAAAATTATTTTTAACATCAACATATTAAAATAATTTAAAAATATTTTTAATTTAAAATAAAAAATAAAATAAATATTTTTAAAACATAATTTTAAACTATTCTATTCTTTTTGTTTTACTTGGGGATCACGAAGAAGAAATCTTCAAGTAAAAACCCAATTAATTTATCAACAAGTAATCCAGGCCATCGAATTGACACAGGATTCATCAAGCACAATCCGTGTACCGTTTGAGTTCCTTTTGGAGTGAAAAAGCTTCGCCTTAATTTCTCATGCATCTGATAAGACTCGAGAGATTTATATAATTGGCTGTTTGTTTTTAGGTTTTAAAAATATTTTTAAAAAAAATTAAATTGTTTTATATTTTTATTAATTTTAAATTAATATATTTTTAGTGTTTTTAAATTATTTTAATATGTTGATATCAAAAAATTAATTTAAAAAATTAAAAAAAATATCATTAACATTTATTTTAACATAAAAAATTATTTAAAAAACAACAAACCATTCTACCTAACAAGTTAAATGCATGTTATTCTTGTTTATAAGCCAGCAAATTGGATAAGCTCCCTGACGATGATTAAAATACAGAAAAGATTCGCAGAAAGCATATTATTGATCATTTGTCACTGTTTCAAGTTCAACATTCACTTCTTTTCCAGCCATCGACGCGCGTTCCAGGTACCTGCTCCCCTGCATGGAGTTCAAACTCCATGGCAATGCCAAGGTCAGGTCAGGCCTTCCTTTTTCCTTTGACTGTATCGTCCGTAGAAAACCAGCTGCGGAAAGTGGAAAACTTCTTTCGTAGAATTTTTGGAGTGCCGTCGATGGAAATTTGTCTGAGGGTCCGCTATTGGCTATAAATATGACTTTTTCTTCTCTCTTTATGGTTTTCGTCAGGATGGTGGAGTTGGGGCCATTGCAGAGTTAACGACGAAGGACCCACCGCCACTTTTGTATTGACCTGTTCTTTTCTCTCCCTGGGGATCATTAATGAGGAAGGAACTGGGCTAGTTCTGAATACAAGGGCGTGTCAGGATTTTTAATGTGTTTTTTATTTAATAATATATTAAAATAATATTTTTTAAAATTTATTCTTCATATTAACCAAATGAAAAAATAATTTAAAAATAAAAAAATAAAAAATCTTCAAAAATACAGTTGTAATACAAACAAGAAATTCATGTCAGTCGTGACAGCTAGTGAGTTTTGAGTCCTGAAAAATGGATATAAAAGCATGTGCTAGGCAGGAAATCCAGTCCTCGAGGACAGATTTAATCAAGGTTATCAATTTCGTTTTGATAAGTATTTTATTTTTTTAATTAGAATGAAATGTTTCAGTTTTGAAGTGTTTCGACGTGCCGTTTCGAGGTTATACTGTTTATATATATATAGAATTCAAATTCAAGATAAATTAATTATAAATTATACAATACAAATATAATTTTAAAATTTAAAATATTTCTAAATAGTCAAGATTAAATAGATCTTTAACTTAAAGTAATTCAACTTAAACAAAATATCAAAATATTATGAAAGTAAAATGTTTTAACAAAAATATTTTAAATATAAAGTTAGGTCAATGTTATCAAGTGGCTAGTGAAATCTAAAACATCCCTTGTTTTGCTCAAATTCCTACAAAATATATAAAAAAAAAAAAAACAACATGAATATAAACCATATATATTAGTGATATATTTAATTTTAAAAAATTAATATTATTGTTAATGAAAATAGTAATAATAATTTTCAATATTATTATTAATATCATTGTTATTAAAAATAGTAATGAAAAAGAGTTTTTTTTTTTATAATCAGGTGGTTTAATTAATGAAATTGAGCAAGGTTCAATTTGATTCAATGACTTTTTAAGAGCGGAACGGAACATGTGGAATGAAACCGAAATGTTTCGGGTAGAATTTAGCTGAAAAATCCGGAACGGACCGAGATTTAAAATGAGATGAAATTTATTCCATTTTGTTTCATTTTTTAAATTAATATGAAATATTTCAGCTATTCCGGACGGAACGGGCAGAATTGACAACCTTGAATTCAATAGCCATGAGTTTGATTGGAGCATAAAATATTTATTTCTTAATTAATTTTAGACGGAGCAAGGCTGCAGTGGGTAAACTCTGTCAGAATTCTTAATTAATGTTATTGTCGCATTTGGCTTGCATTGAATCGCATATAATATAAATCGATCCTAGCTGCCTGTATAATAAAGAACGGCGTTAGACTAAGACCGTATAAATTCATTGACTGCGATTAGCAAAGAATACAGTCTTATTTTTCAAAAGTAGATTTTTTTTTTATATATACCCAGTATAATAAATAATTGAGAAATTCGACTTGGATCACCCATGTTTGCTGAACTGTACACGGAAAAAATAAAACTAATGTAAAAAAAGTATTTAAGTAACAAAATATATATATATATATATATGAATAGGTCAAGTTGACAAATTTAAAAACAAATCAAATAATTAATAAAATATATTTTGACTTTAAAAAAATCAAGATAATATTTGTTTTAAAATATTAAAACAATAACATAATAATTAAAATAAAAAATGAATTTTATCTAAAAAATACATTTTTTATTCTAAGTTTAAATCATTTAAATTCTTATGAATTTTAATTTTAATTATTTTAAGTTTATATTGAAAAACTCAACCGTTGATAAAGAGATCACAATAATTTCATATAAAAATAATAATTAATAAAATAAAATGTTGATGAAATAAATATTTTTTTTTATTTTAGAATTATATCATTAAAAAAATAAATATTTATTTAATGAACCACAAAATCAAATCAATTTGATTTTAAAAAAGATCTCACGGCATCACACGAAAAGAAAAACTAGTGAAAGATAAGTAATAATATCTACCGGGATAGGAAGAAATAATAAAAGATCATCTACGTGTCACCATGACAGAGTGAAGACAACTTCTTTTGTCGTTTTTAATCCAACGGATAACAATAAACAAGTTCCGGATAGATAAATGCCAAATCCTTCAACTTGCCATGGCCTAATCTTCCCCAAGCACCACATGTGCTTTTCTATTTTTATTTTATTTAAAGAAAACGGATGAGGAACGACTATGATTTTTGTCTATATATAATTATTTTATACTTAAATCAAAACAATAACTCAGAACAAAGGGAACTATCTCAACTTAAGATTTCAAAAAATTATTTATATTATTCTCTAATATTTTTCTTTAAATAAAAATATTTTAAATTTAAAACTTATACAGATCTATTTATTTTTTTGTTTAATTTTTTATCAAATAAATAAAAATTATAAAATTCAAACTCGTGATTGCTTGGTCATCAAGACTCTGATACCATGTCAAATAATAATCTCAACCTAAAAATTTAAATTATTAGGTGAGATCCCAATAAATTATTTATATTATTCTCTAACACTACGATTATATTTATTCTCGTATAATTTGGGTTGTTTAATAATTTTAATATTTTAATATTAAAAATATTTTTAAAAAATAAAAAATATTATTTTAATATATTTAATAAAAAAAACTTTAAAAACATCAATATAATCATAGTTTTAAGACTCGGTCCGGTCCAAGGCCCAGGTTACAGGTTTTTTTTTAATCAAAATGATGTAAATCAACTAGTTTGCAGCCGAGTCAACTGGATCGTCAGGTCACACCAAGTCAGGGGCGGAATTAGGGGGAGGCGGGCAGGGGCCCGGGCCCCTGCAAAATATTTTGAAGTTTTGCATTTTTAATGTTTAAATATAGTATAATATAATATATTTTTAATTTAAATAGATAAAATTTTTAATAATAAATTATATTTTGAGTTTAGGCCCTCCTTGACATATCATTTCAGCTCCGCCCCTGCACCAAGTTTTTTCTTTTTATTTTAATCCGGCCCGATTCCAGCCCCGGGTTAACCCGCCGGCCAGTCCTGGTTTCAAAACACAGAATATAACAATACTAAAGCAGCTGTAAAGCCATTATTAGAAAAATGAGATGTAAAGGAGCGGGATGGGTGAGAGAGGATTTGGCGGCGGGAGACTAAAGAAGCGGGATGGATGAGAGAGGATTTTGCGGCGGGAGAGGATGGCGCTGCTCCTTGGTAATGTTATTTTCTATGACGTCACAGGTGTCCAGTCCGATTGAGTGACCAGCTTTTATTATTATTATTATGACCGGGTGTTAATAATTCCTTACAATTAGCAGGTACTGTTGTAATTAACTAAGGATGAAGTACGATGTATAATGTGTCTCCATGATTTTTTTATATAAAACAGTACCATTGAAAAAACTTAAAATTGATTTTTAAAATTAAGAAGATCGGAATCCTCGTAATAATCTTGAATTAAATCCCGTCTGCACTGCACTGAAAGAGGCAAAAGGATTCACCTGAACGGTCCCCAATTAAATATAATAAAATAAAAGAACTAAATTGTCTGCTTTGCCAAAACTCTCAGGCGTCTCTCTTTGACCGGATCCGCCACGAACTCCTTTCACTTCTATTGATACAAGTTGGCTGCTTAGATAACAATTTAGCTTCGGAGTTTACTCAATCATTTGTAATATTTTATAATATCATAGGGTTTACTTTTTAAAATATATATATTAAAACAATATTTTTTATTTTTAAAGATTTGTTTTACATCAGCAGCAAAAACAAACAGTTACTTGAATGTCATGATATTAGTCGATGGACATTTATTTGATGATAATCTTGATCAGAAAATATCGACAATCATTAATTTGAATCCTGACTTTTATTTTGCACCGAATCATAGATATACAAGGATTTCCAGAAACAATTAACAGAATTGAAGCAACAACAATGGAAGCACAAACACGTAATTAACTTGGATCGCCCTTAATCTGTTGCCTGATTATCTTTAGCAGGAGTATCAAATGGGTTGCAATGAACCACAGGAAGACATAGAAGTGGATGGGCCAAGCTCATAGTCACCCCTGGTGTAACTTCCATGTTAACCCTTGCCATGTATTCAGCTCCATCAAGCTTCCAGTCAAAGCATTGAACCATGGCAGCAACAGTAGCATTAATCAAACTGAAGGCCAAGGTTACACCAGGGCACCTTCTCCTTCCCCCACCGAAGGACCAAAAATTGAGGTCTTGGCCCTTTCTTCCCGTTTTGTCATCGTCCTCTTCTTTGGGGATGGCCAACAAGAATCTCTCAGGATAGAACTCGTCTGGTTTATCCCATACTTCTGGGTCCCTCATCACGGAATGCGCGTTGACTACTGCCAGAGTTCCTCTCGGTACATCAAATCCTCCGAATTTACAATCTTCACGGCTTAATCTAGTAATTATAGGAGCTGGTGGGTGTAGTCTAAGTGTTTCTTTCACAACAGCTTGCAAATAATGGAGACTTGGGATGTCTGAATCTTCCACTAGTCTATCTCTTCCAACAACAGAGTCTATCTCCTCTCTAAGCTTCTTGAACACTTCAGGATGATTGACCATCTCTGCCATTAACCATTGCATCGAATGTGCTGTGGTACCAGAGCCTCCAAAGAAGAGATCCTGCACAAGGAAGAAAAAAGTTTCTGAGACAGAATTATTCACTTGATCTCTATTGAAGATGGAAAGACAGAGGAAAATTATATGGTACCAGAAAGAAAGATTTCATCTGATTCCTGCTTATCTTAACCCCTGCATCTTTGTCGTGATATGCTTCCAAGACTATATCCATCAAATCTTTATTTTCTATCTCACCGCCATCTCTTCTTGCCCTCTCTTCATGCTCTTCCATGATCCTCTCCAGCAACTCATCGAACCTTCTTGGTACATCCAAGAGCTGCTCCCGGAAAAAGAAAACACCTACTTTTCTTAAAGGGCCTAGAAGATTTGCTAAAGTCATCTTAGCTACTAGCTGAAAGGATTCTCGCACCAGCCCTACACACTTTTCAACATCATTATCTTGTCCTGAAGAGCTCGCACTCATCACCATCCTGTACGTAATATTGTTTGTTAGTGTCATTATCTCTTTGTTCAAATCTACAACCTCCTTTTTTTTAGCTTTCTCGAACGCTTTTCTCAAAAAACGAACAAGTTCTTCTCGTCTAACGCCCCGCGACCTTTCTAGTTGTCGCGCTCCAAGCAATTCTGTTCGACAAAGTTTCTTCATGAATCTCCAGTAATCTCCATACGGGGCATGAAAAAAACTTGAGGTTCCAAATAGTATACTATCCCCGAAAGGAGATTTTGGTTTGTATGCAAAATTGAGATCGTGTGTCTTGAAGATTTCGTTGGCCATTGAAGCGGATGAGACAAGAAGGACAGGGAAGGAGCCAAGACGAAGATAGAGAAGAGGACCATATTTGGAGCAGAGGTTGTGCAAGCATTTATATGCTGCTGGACTTAGGTAATGAAGGTGACCGATGAGAGGAAGTGCCGGAGGACTTGGAGGGAGGCAAAGATGGGTGCTGTGCTTTGTTAGTCTCCTTAAGATGTACTGGAGAATAAAGGTTGAGGTGAGCGCAAGGAGGAAGGTAATGAAGTAGTTTTCGACATCAGTCATGGCAGCCATTGTTAGAACCTTGTGGTGTGTATGTATCCCTTTGCAAATTATTGCCCGTATAGTAACTACGATAGCAAACAACTAATAGCAAATAATTAGTCGAGGTTTGCGCTGGCCAGACACAGACACCTGTGTTACTTAAGAAAAAAAAAATCTGTGGTGATTATTTTACTTTTCTTTTGAGAAATATGGAGCCAGTACAGTAAGTCAACTGAAGAAAAAACCATATTCAAGCTTAAAACAGATTTAGAAACGAAGACAAACTAACAGATATACAAAGAAATCTATGCATAAAAGAATCAGCTATAGTCTGCAAATGACACGTCTCAGGAAACTTGGAATTGAACAAGGCTTCCTTCGAGATTGTGGTATTATGTGATTACCTACACTGAACAGCTTGGACAGTGTTCTTCAGTGTTAAATCTATAGTGAAAACTCCAACAAGAGATTCTCATCAGCACAGCAACAAAAAGAAAAGAAAAGAAAACAATTCTTCTGAAGCATTTGCTTAGCCCAATAGAACTGATCATAAACCGATAGCCTACTTGCTTGTCCACTTTGCATAAAACCAGTAATTCCTGTCAATTGTGATTTCAGATATAAAGTTTCCAAAATCTAGACACAAAAGTGGTTTAAGTTTGCGGGCTGCTCAAGCAGCAAATGGTTGGAGTTCATCACATGAAGACATAAAAGTGGACGAGAATGCTCAAAGTGGTCATGCCTGATATGTTAACCTTCTCCCCATCTACACCAAAAACCTTCACATCAAAGATGCAATTGTTTCTTCATTGAACCGAAGGCCATGTTTGAACCGGTACACATTCTCCTTCCCCAGCCAAATGGAACGAAATTAAAATATTTCTTCTTTTTAGTTCCCCTTCGATTATCCCTTTCGTTCAGGGAAACCAAGAACCTCTCTGGACATTAATATTTAGGAGTTTAAATGTTAAGGAAGAAGAATGTACAATTTTACATTCAATTGATCATCTGTTGTGGATGAAAACGATAGATAAAACGCCATCGTTATTGCTAGTAATATATGCAGTTATATACTGATTTGCCATCCATGTTCGCATCATTTCTGGTTGGACTTGGGGCTTTAACTCTCTGGTAATGTGCTTCTGCCTCCTTCTGTTTTATTGTTTGTTACCTTCTTTATCTTCCTCTGGGCTCTTGCTATTGTTCTGGCTTTTGTGTGATTTTCAGCCCAGGTTCCCAGGCATTTTCTTTCATTAGACATTAGGCTTGACATAATAGTAACGGTTGACCTAACGGTTTCTTGATGTTTATGATATTAGATGATATCTGATAGTAGGACTCAAATCATTGCCTAATAAGCTATGTTTGTTTTGATTTATGATTAGAAAGCTAACTAACAAAGAAAGCAAATGCCTACATCAGAAAATCATGACATTCATGTATTTGATTATTTAAGCAGTAAAGGGACAAAAAATTAGCAGAAAATGGGTTGAAGTGAACCACAGAAACAAGCACAATTGGATTGTGTTGGGGATTTTGACTGGTGATATTTTAATAGTTGTTTATTGAAAATTAAGCATATTGACACAATTTTAACATGGTTCGGCAAATTACTTACATCAACGGAAAATATTCATATTATTAGAGATAAAAAAATGATACAAAACTAATACATGTAGGAGGAAGATTACATCCACTCAAACTCAACTCCAAGCTTTTACTGCTGCACTTGCTACAATGGCAGCCTTTTTCTTTTCTTCTCTTTTATTCTCACTCTCTCACTTTTACTCTTAAATAATACCTTTTTTATAGGCTTCAATGGTAGAACAAGAAAACTATCAAACATGACACTAATTGTGATACAAAATATGCTTCCACTTTGTACCAAATGGGTGATGAGTTGTTCCACTTGTACAAAGTGAAAGTAGGGTATTTGCCACAATAATAACAATATCCTAACAGATTGGCCAAGTGCATAGTCATGCCTGATTTTTCTTGCATCATTGCATGTTAACCTTTGCTCCATCTTTATCTGTACCAATCTTCCAAACAAGCATTGAACCATAGCTGCAACTGTAGTGTTCATCAAAATGAAGGCCAATTTTGCACCAGGACACCTTCTCCTTCCTCCGCCAAACAGAACAAAACCAAAATTTCGCCCCTTCTTAGTTTCCATTTGGTTACCTTGTTCCACAGGGCAAACCAGGAATCTCTCTGGGCAAAACTCATCAGGATTATCCCAAGCCTCTGGATCCCTCGGATGGAATACAAATTGATTAGCACTGCAGTCTCTTCAGGTAAACCGGGTTCTCCAATTTTACAACCATCGCCGCACAGCCTACGCGTTATGGGTATTGGAGGGTGTAGACGTAGCCCTCCCTTCACCGGCTGCTTGCAAACAATGGAGGCTTGGGTGTCTGTAGTATTCATCATAAACACCATAAAATAGTTAAGTAAAGTATATTGTACTGCAAATTTCAAAGCTGATTGTTTGGGATTCAACACATTCGTTCGCGGCTACAAGTCTCTGAGTTACATTTAACAATGGAAGAAGTCATGGTGGCTTAATTTGCAAGAAGTGATTGGAAAAGATTAGCAAAGAATTAAGCTTGACTAATCCCAATTGCTAAATCACTAACCAGGCGAGCTCAAAGAAAACAATCTTTTTAGCAGCATTATTTTGCAAATGTTGAGAAATCATGCCTACGGGAGCGACTGGGAAAAAAGCCGGGATTCCATTGATAAGATTTGAGCTGGAAAATTTTATCGTGTGCAGGGAAATAAAATAGCTCGTGATATCCTTTTAGATATTTTACCGTGACCACTTTGCAAAAAAAAGAAACAGATGAACACCATAAAATTACTCGAAAATGGATACAGTTGGTAAATTCAAAACTCGTGACTGCAAACGCATGAGGCTCAATTTTCGGACAACATTGTAACAAATCATAATAAGAACACGGTTAAAACTAACAAAGAAATCATTAATTAACCTCTCAATTATTTAATATACAACCAGTATTTCTGGTCATATATATATATGTATACAAGTTATTTGAAGAGATTAAGCAATTAAACCTAATACATTATTAACACAAAGAAAATGCAAAACATTACAAGAACATGCAGCAACATGGAAGCGGGATCCCTTGCAACAGGTACAGAACCTGAATTCCCTCCAGCATGATCAGAACCCCTCAGTACTGGCCCACCACCACCTGCAGCTCCACCAGGAACAGTACTGGTACCGCCGCCTCCAACGTTGCGTGTCCCAGGGCTACTTCCTTTTGCTGGGGTACCCCCACCTCTTGCAGGACTACCACCTTTACCCCCACCACCACCTCTACCTCCACCACCTCCGCCTCCTCTTCCACCACCACCACCCCCGCCTCCTCTTCCACCACCACCTCCACCTCCACCTGCGGCTGCTATTGATGTTACCAGTAGGGTAATGATCGTGACAACTATGAGTATCTTGGTCACTTTATTGAGCTTCATCTTCACTTTTACACCAGAGAAAATATTGAAAGAAAATTCGTAATTTAAATCTGGAGATTTTATTTTATTTATTTGATTTGATGAACAACGAGAAGAATAGGCCTATATATAGGTGAAAGAGAGAAGAGAGATAATCAAGAAGCCGCGTAGCTAAAGGCAACCATGCCAGGAAATTATAGGAAGGCGAGTTTCTGCAAAACTTCACCTTTGAGAATTTTGCATTGGTAGCGCGGTTGAAAATTGAAATCATGTTTTTAAAATGTTTTAATTTTTTTAAAAAAAAAATTTATTATTTTTTAGATTATTTTAATATATTAATATTAAAAATAATTTTTTTAAAATAAAAAATATATTATTTTAATATATTTTTAAATAACAAATATTTTAAATGTGAGTATTTGAAAACGCAGTTATACGTGTATTTTTAAAAAATTTTAATTTTTTTTTATTTAAAATTAAATGTTTTTAGTATGTTCTGTATCGTTTTGATGTATTAATCATAAAAATAATTTTTTAAAAATAAAAATATATATTTTAATAATTTTAATAATTTTAATTTAAAAAATAATTACAATTATAATTTTTAATCAATAACACCATCTTTGGAAATTCAATAATAATCAAGATTGTAAAATTTCTTTTAAATGATTACAGCGTACTATATTTGTATGACCTTTCAATTCCTTCAGCTTGACATGTAATTAAAATCAAACATTTAACACCATCTTTGAAATTTCAAGAATAACCAAGATTGTGAAATTTCTTTTAAATGATTACAGCGTACTATATATTTGTATGACCTTTCAATTCCTTCAGCTTGACATGTAATTAAAATCAAACATTTTATATTTCACTTTATTTTATTTTACTTTTTCAGGGTTAACTAGAAAACTCCAATTAATTTATATAATAATTAGGATTAAGTCTGGTTTTCTGAATAATTTTAAAAACATAATCCACATCGATATTATATATTCAAGAAATTTAATAAATTTTTAGAGATACTAATTAAGAGATTTGAACTTAAAAAATAAATTAAATAAGTAAGCATGTTTTTTCATTTGGAGGACAGTCAGGAGAAGTTGATTTGACTTTATTAATTTCTCACATATGACAAGTGACAAAAATCTCCTTCAAAAACAATGGGCAGGATACTTTGACCCTTGACTTTTAATAATAAAATTTAGCACCAGGTTCTAAAGGAACTATGGACCTTTATTGGGCCCGCCCTACATGTTTTGAGGCTGGAAAGCCCATAGGGTTTGTTGTTTGTGGAAGTAATTTGTCGGCTGGTTAAATTGGCCCAGAGCTGTACTGGTAGCGAATTTTACAGTAAAATAGATTTTTATATATTTTATCATTAAAATATATTCCATTTATTTCCAATAATACACACACATAATTTCCTTATTATTTCACAAAAGCAATCCTTTAATAAAAACTTTGTAAAAATATAAGCTAGTTGATGTTCTCTTCTTACAAACTCAAGTACAATATATTTTATCATATCATCTTTTAAAAAGTGATATTTCACTTCAATATATTTTATATGTGAGTGTTTTGTAAGATTTTTAAACATACTTATTATATTAGTGCTGTCACATTTAATAAGTATATGATCAAAATTAAATTCAAAATCTTATAAGGTTTATTTCATATATAAGTTTTGTACACCGACTATTATATATTCTGCTTTAGTTATAGATAAGGCTGGTGATTTTTGTTTCTTACTTGCCTTAAATACTAGTAATGATCCTATAAAATAATATGTTTTACTAGTATTTTTTTTTATCAAACTTACACTTAGCAAAATCAGCATCCAGATAGTTAATCAAACTCAACTCGTTTCATTTCGAATACCACAACCATGGGAGTGGAATTATGAAGCTCAAAACAAAAATCAAATTGAAAAAAATATAAAACTCAATTATCAAACAAATCAATATTAAAAAATAAAATTAAAAAAAAACATGTAAAAAAATATTGAATTGTTGGGGTGAAATTGAAAAAAAATTATATTTGATTAAAAATGATAAAAATAAAATAAAAATCAACCTAGTCAACCAGAGTCAACTTATCAAATGAAAAAAATTACAAAATCCAATTAAAAAAGACACATTCAAGGCCGAAGAAGCTCTATCGTATGGATTAACATTGAAGGTCGGATAATTAAACGGCTTGTAGTTTGCGATAACACAATCTTTAAATAATTATTCAAAACTGAAGAAGATCATATCTCCAGGTAATGAATCTCAAACAACTTTAAATCTATCTATCAAGATCCTAAAGACTCTAAAATAATTTAGTTATATTGTCTTCATTACATGTATATTATTCAGGAAACCCAGCAGAAGTTTAGACACTTCCAACACTACAATGAAAGGTGGCTTTTCATCATCGCTTGATGCCTCATGCGCTATTTAAAAATAGCGGAGGTTCTCCACATATTGGCACAAGTTCTATACATACCAGTCATTTTTTATTTTTAAATTATATTTATATTTATCATAGCATTAGCATTCTTTTATTCAATTTAAATTTTCTTGCTTTAGTGCTAAAAATAGATCAACGAGAATAGATTAGAAAACAGGAACATAGACAGAATAATAAGTTAAATAACATGTTTCATAAGAGAAGTAAACACATCCTTGGACAAATCAAAACCAAAACCAATTGCGGCCATTTCAGCAACAACCTGATAAAAGCATGGTATGGAGAACTCTACAATAGATAATAGGCAACAAATGCAATCATGCCACCAAACCACATTAACAGAATACCTCTATTTCAGAGATCATTTTGCGACCTTGTGAGTCCATGGTGTCTTTCAATTCATGAAAACCTTCAGCTATTACAGGTTCTAAATTAATTTCCACGCTTCTTGGAACTTCCACTCCCGCAAGAGTCACATTGCCATTCATATAAAAGATTCATTTATCTCTCTTTTTTCAAAAAATTAACTAAAATACAATTTGAGGCAGTAGAAAATCCTTCTAACCCTTGCTTTTCCTTCATGACCCAGAAAGATAAAACCTATATTTACTTTCTAAAACATAAAATTAGGTAGAGAAGGTAACTTTATGAACAAAACACTTTTAAGCATCTACCTTTTCATTTCTTTGATCTCTACAAAAAGCAACAATCTTAAGCTACTGGATACCAAACAGAGTCCCTCCCTGCAACGACAACAGTGTAGAGGTTCATCTATCATGATGTGCTATTTTTAGAATGGTGTTTCCATATCAAATCCATACAAACAATCCTAGTCACCATCAATGATCCCACAACCTAATGAAACACATCTATTTTCAGCTAGCAAACAAGAACCAGAAGAATAAACCAATAGTTCGTTCACTTCAAGCAATTAGCATTAGAATTCACATAAGCAGTGTTTATTTCTATTTTTATTTTTTTCTATGGAACTCGATGAGTAAAAAACAAAAGAATCCACAAACAATTCTTAGAAACCAAAGGAATCACAATTGTCCAACCCCGACTACGTAAAGCAAGAACGGTACCCAAAACATAAATAGCAAAAGATTTAGATAGTGATAAATGTTCTATACTCTTTCCCTTTTCATTTCTCACACTTTCTCAGCAACCAAACAAATGCGTTCCCCGAAGTGGTAGTGCAAATCCAATCTAATAACCAAAACCAATACAAGCAGTCAAGTACTAATCAAAGTTCCAAATTTTCCCTTTTATCATCAAAACCAATTTGACAAAAAATTCACTTTTCCCACCACTCTCGGAAACCAAAATATTTTATCTCCCTACAATATCCTAAAACGTCCCCTTATTTTTACACACTTTCTCGATAACCAGACATCACAAGCCCGAAAACACAAAAAAACCCAATTCCCAAAATTTATCATCCAATACAGACATCCATATTAACACCTTCATGTCCTCAAAATCCTCATCTTCCAAACTAAGACTCTTTTTTCTCTTATTTTCTCTAAATATCTCGAGAGATCAATCACTGGTATCTCTATTATTTGATTGATTCTGGTTTTTTGGATTGTTTTCTCTTTTGGAATTTATATAAAAGGTTAGAGAGGGGGGGAGAGTGATGACACTCCTGGCAGTGGCGGGATGATGGGTTATTTCTTTTATTTTTATCAAGGGAAAACTACATTCAAGCCATCAAACTATTATATATTTTTTATTAGGTCCTTAAGAGTTTCTATTGCGCATTGTCGAGGCACAATTTTTTTTTACTGACCAGCTTGGTAATAAATTTTATATCAGCACATTAAGATTATATATAAAAAATCAATTTATATATTTTTAAGCTGAGAATACTGTTAAAAAACACTAAATTATATATTTTCAAACCCAACTTATTTTTAAAAAGCATTTAAAAATACTTAAACAAATATATTTCATGTACATTGAATAATTCGTGACTTCTAAAAAAAAAAAACGCGTAAGAAGCATTTGTGTTCATCATCTCATATCCTGCTATTTATAGTGTTGCGCCTTCCACATCCCTTTAATTTTAAACATTACTTGTTTAGGTCATTGAACTTTATTTTCCCATAGGTTGTGTTTTCACGGTCCTGTATTTTTTTTTTCTTCAAGGCAAATGCTATAGCCTTCGTGACACGTCAAATAATGGCACGTCATTAAATAAGAGTTTGATTTGACATAATGGAATTTTTAGTTATTACAAAAAAATCAAAAGAACAAAATTAACTTACATAAATTAATAGCCTTTCCCCATCTCTATTGTACAAAAAGGCACGTAAAACTACACTTTCATCCTTCAAGTTTTGATATTTTTATATTCAATCCTTGTTTCTAGACTTTACATCCAATATTTAGTTTTTTTATGTTTTAGCCATAAATAGGAAGTGAAAGTCAATGGGAAGGTAAAAACAAAGAAGAAAAAAATTTGATTAACCACATTTCAATCGTGATCTCAAGCTTGTCCTAGAAAAGAGAATTTAGTAGTTGTGTTGTTTTTCCTAAAACATATCATGAAAAGAATACCAAGAGCTGCGAGGTTTTTTAAATTTGATTTAAATTCTGGTTTTTACAGTATTTACAGCGTGTTTTAGAGTTACAAATGAATTTACTAAAGTTTGTATGATATTTTTATCATATGCTTTAAAGTAAAAACGATATAAAAATCAGGGGTTTTAGGATTAAAAATCCAATTTATAATCTATTGATGACTGGAGGTGATATATTTTTTGCCTATATAATATGTTGTTAGCTCAATTAAAAAATGATAATTGAAGGATAATGCATCATCCTCCACTCATATAAAAAAACAAGAAAATTAAGCGCTCGACCTTGGTTTTTAGACCCATCAATCTATAGACTTTTAAATTGGTTTTTGTCTTTCTTGATTTTTTGAATTAATATTCTTGCTCTCATTTTTAAAATTGTCTAGTTTAGTTATTTTTAAAATAATATAGATATTTTTGATGGTTTAAATGATTTCATAATATCTTTAATAGATTATTGTCAATTATCTTTATTTTATTTTGCTCTTGCATTTAGAATAGATATGCTGTAGATGCATTTTAAAAAACAAGGATCACATAACAACCATATGCATTAAAAAAAAAACAAAAATCACATGACAACCATAATAAATCTCCAAGTTAAATAAAAAAATGCATATAATAAAAATGATACCCATAATAAAATATTTGCATTTATATTTATCTTTCATTTCATGTGGGAAAATTAACTTTCTATTTCAGCTACCAGCAAAGGTTAAATATTTTTTTTACTTACCCATTAATATATATTTTTTCACCCGTATTGTTAAAAAAAGGAATCATCTTTCTATATACTATTCAACAAATTTCATGTTATGAAAAAATACATATATAATAACGTCACCTTCTTTTTTATTTTTATTTTTCATGTGCAGAATTAACCTGGAATCCTATCAACAGTGCAAGAAGAGTACATTCTATACATCACCTGTTCGGACCTTAGATTTAAATAGGAAGATTTAAGATCTAATTCACCGCACGGTGGAATTGCCACCGGAGACAAGGAGTGAAAATCTAGCCCCGAAGGCCGAAGTTGCGAGTGGAATTGCCCTTAATAATTTACACTCCACAGAAACATCTTTTTTTTTTTTTTTCTTCTCTTTAAATATTACACAATCAAGCATGCATAATAATCAATTTGTTTACAGAAATCAAGGAATTTCAATTAATCATGTCCATCCAAAACCACAACGAAAGGTCAGTGACCTTTTACCCGATGGCCCCTTCCGGTCGCCGATAGGGCAAGGAGGGTTCAACGCCTCTACATGGACAAACAAGACATGACAGTTGACATGGTTGGAAAATGGGCACTGACATCGAATCAGCAGACAACTTCAATAATAGTAATTTCAAGGCTCGTTTATTTTTATGTTTTTAAAATATTTTTATTTTAAATTAATTTATTTTAATATTTTTAAATTATTTTAATATATTTTAAAATAAAAGTAATAACCATTATCACAATTTCAAATCTCTATAATAAATTTCATCGAAACACTGACTTTACGAAGTTCTTGACTAATTTTCATTTCCGAAAAAGAATGAAACATTCCTTCAAAGCAAGTACAGGTCCTTAACAATATCTCTAACTCGTGTTTAAAGTTTTTGTTTTATTACAGTCAAGAACAACTAAAACTCAAACACTGTTTAGAGGTAATATATACTCGAAAATGTTTTTTTTTCCTTCCAGGATACATGCTAAAAGAAATAATGGAGGTAATTTGATACCATCTCCTGTATTTTGTGTTTTTGAAAACTACTTATTTTTAATGAAAAATATATGAAGGAAAAATCCTGAAACGTGTTTATTTTAAGAAATATATTTCTACTTTTTGTTTTTATAAAAAAAACAAAAAATCAAGGCAATACCTAACAAGACCTGAAAAAGAAGAAGAAAAAAAAGACTCCTTCAAGAAATCAAGTACGAAGCCCAAGCCCAGTAAAATTGGGTCTCTACAAAGCAAAGCAATTAAAATAAAAAGGGAGAAATTTCGCCGCCTCTCAGCCACTTCCTGAGTTGTTAGCCCTCCTGCTAAAACCTCAGCCTCTCTCTTTCTCTCTCTAAAACCCTTCCCCTCCCCTCCTCCTCTCTCCACATTTCTACTAACATATACTTGCACACCCTCACAACCACCAACAATATACCCACGTGTGTATCGGCTTGTTGATATAGAGCTACGATTTGTTCAAGCTTTTTTCGTCACTTAATTGGTAATAATAATAATCAATGAAGTTCGAGTCTTTTTGTGTTCTGGTTCTTTTCCTTTGCATTTTGCATGTTTTTCCACGAACCCCTTTTCTTTTATTGGTCGTGATTTGTTTGATATTTCTGTGTGTAGAATTAGTGTTTAGAGGGCAAAGTTTTGATTTCTGGTTACGGAATTTGATTATTTTAATTCTTAATGTAACCTGAAATCTGTTGTATGTATTTTCGGGCTGTGAATTAATTGATTTTTATGTTTATCGACACGGGGGTGGGATTGTGGCGTTTCTTAAAACCGGTCTCACAGTTTTAATCTGAAAGTGAAAATAGAATCATCAAAGTGAGTTGATGCCACAGGATTAAAGTTTGTTTACGAGTGTCTGTTGCTTCTGCGATAGACACTGTAACTGAATGGCGGCTTTAGTTCATTTTTTAATGATTGAAACTTGAAAGTGCCTTTTGGCTTTTAAGCTACAAGGTTTGAAACTGATCGAGTGCATCTCTGTTGAGTTGGTAATCTTGTTCTCTGGCTCTACACCAGAAGCTTTCCAAGATAAGTAAGTGAGGGAATATTGAAAGTCTCACATCACTGTTTTCTAAATGAAATATGCATTCATTTATATGCCAGAGTACTTACAGATGCACACACACAGACATATCAATGAATGACTGCATTCTCTTGTGGGTATTCTGATTCTTTGATATACTGATAGTGTTTCCAGCTATCGCTGAACTGGATAGTTTCTTTTTGAAAGCTAGTGAACCCTGTTAAAGTTTTCGACCTAGGAGGCGAGAATGGCTGGGAAATCTAATAAAGGGAGAAACCGGAGAGGATCCAATAGCACAACAAATTCTTCAGAGCCAACAGCGTCATCTGATGCTCCTGTGAAAGATGACATAACCGCTTCTGAAGCTGCTTCAGAAGTTGGTGTAGCTATTGTTAATGGAGCACCAGCTGGGGGTGAACCTGCTAATGGCACCTCAGAGATAAAGGAGTCTCAAACAGCAGATTCTACGAGTGAAGCAAAGCAAGGTTGCCTTCATGATAGTTATTTTTTGCTTTCCAAAATCTCATTGCTTTCCACCAACAGCTTGGTTTTGTAACATTACTATTTATGTGCCAACCCAACTTAGCAAAATGACCATGCCAATTATTTGTTGAACTTGAACTTAATTAAATGCTGCATTACTGGTTTGTAATCTTTGTCTTTTGTTTTGTCACACCTCTCATGTTGTGTTATCCCTGTGAGCGCAGGTGATCTTCATCTTTACCCCGTCTCTGTCAAAACACAAAGTAGCGAGAAGCTTGAGTTACAAGTGAGCTAAGTTGTTCATTAAAATAATGTTATTGTTTGACAATTTCAATGGGAATGATACTTGTGCATTTGATTTTACCCTCATAGTACCTTTTTTTCTGTCCCCGTTCTGCAACACAAGTTTTTTTTGTCAACAAATTAATTACCTCTAGTTTTAAACATGCTCTTTCTCTTGGTACGCCATTTGCTTATTCACATCAATCAAATGATAAATAATAAACAATTGCAGTTGAACCCAGGAGATTCCGTCATGGATGTAAGACAATTCCTTCTCGATGCTCCTGAAACATGTTTCTTTACATGCTATGATTTGTTGCTGCACACAAAGGATGGTTCAACTCTTCAACTGGAAGATTATAATGAAATATCTGAAGTAGCTGACATTACTTCTGGTGGTTGCTCCTTGGAGATGGTTGCTGGTCTGTTAGCATTACTTGTTCTTTTGGTAGTAGAGATCCATTTATGGACACGTCTAACGTGGAAACTTTATTGGCAGCACCTTATGATGATAGATCGATCAGGGCTCATGTTCACCGCACAAGAGAATTGCTGTCACTTTCTACACTTCATGCTTCATTATCAACGTCCCTTGCGTTAGAGTATGAAAAAGCACAAAACAAAGCTCTAGGTTCAGGTGGCTTGTGATATTCATCCTACAGTCATTCTCCTTTAATTATTTATGAAGTAGTTCTTAACACTTCATTTAATGCGAAAGGTGTTTATACAGTGCATTTCACTTTAATGTAGATACTGGAAAAACTGAGGTCCCTGAGCTTGATGGGATGGGATTTATGGAGGATGTTGCAGGTTCGGTTGGTAAATTGTTGTCATTCCCAACAAAGGAGATCACATGTGTGGACAGTATTATATTTTCATCCTTCAATCCTCCCCCAAGCCATAGAAGGTTTGGCCCTCTCACTCTTTCTCCTCTTTGACTATTGCACAAATAATTTGACATTTCCCTAGGAATGTGTTTTGGCAAAATAATGTTTTCTTGGTTGCCTCTCCAGGCTCGTTGGGGATTTGATTTATTTGGATGTAATAACATTGGAGGGCAACAAATATTGTATTACTGGAACCACAAAGATGTTCTATGTCAATTCAAGCACAGGGAATGTCCTTGACCCTAGGCCAGGTAAAGCTACCTCTGAAGCAACTACCCTTGTTGGACTCCTGCAGAGAATCAGTCCCAAGTTCAAAAAAGGTAAAGGAAGGTGACTGAGAATTTATGGTTTATTGAGGCTTGAAGTAGATTTCTTAGTGCTGACTTTTGAATGATATGGTTCCCCACATGTTCCTGTTTTGAAGCTCTTCGTGAAATTTTGGAGCATAAGGGCTCTGCACACCCTTTTGAAAATGTTCAATCTCTCCTGCCACCATGTTCATGGCTAGGATTATACCCAGTTCCTGGTAAGTGTAACTTTGTATATTCATGCAATTTAGTCCTCATGAAGTTGCGAAACCTTGCTGTGTTAACTTGAATGAACTCCTTTTCCTTGCCATTTCTAGAGTAAATCAACTCAATGTATTTTGGCTTCTTTGAGATAAGGCCTGAGCTGTAATTCTAATTTTGATTAGATTTTTTTTCGTTGCTCACTCTCAAACTCGTCCAGTTCCATCCAAGCTTCAAACTCTTCCTTCATTTGTATCATTCTTTTGTTCATTTAGTAACGCGGTCCACCCATCATAGGTATCAAGGAAGTTTATGTTAACGTTTTTCAAGTGAAGTAACTTTACAGATTGTTTATTTCTCTAAGTTGTGAATTATCATCCATCTCTCATCATTGCTGGTGACAAATCTGAAATTCAAGCTTTAGTAAGTTTTGATGAGGCATCTGATTTGGGAGTTTTTTTTTTTGTTGGGGGGGGGGGGTTGAGGATGTTACAGTGGTGTAGCTACATTGAAAACATTGTAGTGCAAGAAGTGGGAGGGTTAATCAGAGAACAGAGAGATGAAAAGAGGCAATTGAAGAGAAAAAATTGAAAGGTGGAATTGTAGTTCGAGGAGAGGAGAGCTTTTCTTCAGAGTCTTTTCAAGCTTAACATAAATAACAACCAAAAGGAATCAGATAAAATCAACCTTGCCCTGTATCTCCTCACGCTTCTTTTATCAGTCTTTATTTGTTATTCCTACCATAGTTTTTAGATAATGCTTTTCTTAATAGATTAAATTTGGAAAAAAAATTACTTATTTAGGGCCCATGTGATTTTGTCGTATTTCAGGCCTGAAATGTAAGAACAGTCTGCTACAACTAATTGATTGTTCTGGAATAGTTTTTGTTTTGAGAAGATAATTAGAACTTCATTTAGTGGTGAAATTTTATAATAAATATATTGACATGTGCTACTAAAATGAAGATCAAAACAAAACAAAGAAAATGGTTTTGAAGTACCAATTCAAGGCACTGCAGCATGTTATAGCATGGCAGAAATACGCACCTTCATATGAATCGGGTACTATCCATAAGAATGACAAATCTGTGGAACTTAGAGGTTCTTTTGACATTTCACCCTCATGTTTTTTTGTCAGATCACAGACGTGATGCGGCCAGAGCAGAGGATGCACTGACTCTTTCATATGGTAGTGAGCTGATTGGCATGCAAAGAGATTGGAATGAGGAGTTGCAATCCTGTCGGGAGTTTCCCCATTCAACTCCTCAGGAAAGGTATATTTGTCATCTGTGCTAGCAACTTTATAAAGTTATGCATGTTGTGTGCTGTTTTGTTTCTTCAATGTACAATTCCTTTATATAATTTCATGCCCTATCCCTTATCAGGAATTTTTTGTTGCAGGATTTTGCGTGATAGGGCTCTCTACAAAGTGACTTCGGACTTTGTTGATGCAGCAGTTAAAGGTGCTATTGGAGTAATCAACAGATGTATTCCCCCCATAAATCCAACTGATCCAGAGTGCTTTCATATGTTAGTGAACCTTTAAAAATTCTGAATTTCTATTCCATCCTTATGAGAAGTCCATGCTATTTTTATTTGGCTGAGCATTGCATGATATAATTCTGCATCGTTTTTTTTAATGATGATGGGCTATGCTAGCCAAAATGCTATTTCTTTGAGAGGTTTGTGATCATCATTAAACCTTTTCATAATAGCTTGTTCTTGTTTATTCTTGTTCTAGGTATGTTCACAACAATATATTCTTCAGTTTTGCTGTGGACGTGGACCTTGAACAGCTCTCCAAGAAATGTAATTCAGATACTAGTTCAAAGACGGAGAACACTAGCTCTTCAATTAATTCTTCTGAAAAGGTCACCAGTGATTTGCATGGGGATGGTGGAATTGCCAATGGGGTGAAATCTGATGGATCAACCGTTGAAGTGGTGGAATTGCATCCCGAGTCATCTTCTGAGCCGCAGTTGGCTGAGAGTGAACAAGCTACATATGCTTCGGCAAATAATGATCTGAAAGGCACCAAAGCCTACCAAGAAGCTGATGTCCCTGGTTTATATAATCTTGCCATGGCCATAATTGATTACAGGGGTCACAGAGTGGTAGCCCAGGTGTGTATCATAGATGGGATTCTCTCTCACACTCACTCACTCTCACACTTACACTCACAACCACGACCACTTATACAGAAACACAAACTCGTGTGTGACGCTTTAGTTTAACATGTATGCATCTAGTTGTCATTGAAATTCTTTTAAAAAGGAATGCAATTTTAGGCAAATGGCCCTTTTTTGTTGCTCTACAAAATTGGTTGCCTCCTTTTCCTTTTCCAGCATAAGTTATTTTACAACTTGTTTGCTAATGAAGACTACTTATCTCTGACATTAGGGGAAAAAGAACAATATTGCAAATCCTATTCCATTTTGTGTTCCCTATTGCATTGAACTCCTTGCCTCACTTGACGGCCAGTAGTCATTTTTGTTATTCCTGTCTGTTCTTTCTTAGACTTATTTTTAATGTTTTTGGACATATTACCATCCCACTCTTTTGAATTTTGTTGTAGAGTGTCTTACCTGGCATTCTTCAAGGGGATAAATCAGACTCTCTTCTGTATGGTTCTGTTGATAATGGAAAGAAAATATGCTGGAATGAAGATTTTCATTCTAAGGTGAGAAAGAATTTAAGTTATCATGTTATGGGTTGATGGTGATGCAAACATTAATTGAGCATATCTTGTATTCAAGGTAGATAGTTTTGTTAATGTTCGTTAATATATAAACATCAGTATGTTCTTAGATGTGTATATGAGACACTTATTCATTAAGTACTGATCTTTGTGTGTCTCAGGTAGTTGAAGCTGCTAAACGCCTTCATCTAAAGGAACACACTGTCCTAGATGGATCCGGGGATGCTTTCAAATTAGCCGCTCCAGTAGAATGCAAGGGCATTGTGGGTAGTGATGACAGGTGAGGTGATTGTCTTATTGGGTTATTATCCTTTTAAGTTCTCCACTTCTATCATTTTGTAGCCCTTTCTCGTTGTCATCTCTATTGCCTTTGTTTGTTATAGTATACTTAGGCTTGACACTTATATGGTGACTGGCATCAGTCTGAGAACTGCCTTAATTGACTGCTGATCATTCTGTAGCTGTGTTCTTTTCTCACTAAAACATGAAATGAAAATCAAAGAAATAAATCAGCATCTGCATTACTGTATACTTCTGTATATTTAATTAACTTCCAGCTTCAAACTGCTGTTGGTGTTGAGTTAGGCAGTATCACATTATTAACATCCCCATAGTATTTAATCTTCTATGCCATTCTTCACCATGTTATTCTATGGGTCTTTTGTTTCTTCTATCCAGGCATTATCTACTAGACTTGATGAGAGCAACTCCTCGTGATGCAAACTATACTGGACCTGGCTCGCGGTTTTGCATATTGAGACCAGAATTAATTTCTGCCTTCTGTCAGGTATGTTCTTATGGACAAAATTATTTTATCTTAGGCTTGTTTGCTCATGTTCTTTATTTTTTATCGGAGAAGGCTGAAGCTGTGGCAAGATTGAAGAGTAGACCAAAATCCGAGGGAGGGGCTCACATTGCTGCAGATTCTACAGAAGTTGCTGCTGGTGATGAGCAAGTTAAACCTGAGGAAGCTGCAGCTTCCATCAACAATCAAGTAAGCATTGTTTGCTAACCTTTTTTTCACTTCTGGCTCCATGCTTAAGCTAGCATAAATTGCACCCCATGAGGTTCATGGGATTGAAAAGTGTGCACGTGTGGAGTAATCTGGAGGGTTCCTGTGCAAATGAAATGTTTTTTCTTATTATGGTCGTAAATGCTTCAACATGGCACGATTGTGCCTGAGTGTGGAAATTCTCTTATTATATCAGAAGCAATACATGGTCACAGTAATATGTTCAATTAGGTAACATATAGTTATGGATTTCTTTGGAGGGCTAGTGTATACTAAATTTTGCAATAAATGCCAAGTGATTTATTGTGATATGTATATGAACATAACTTCCCCACAATTGTGTGAGCAACCATTTGAATCATGTGGCTCTTTGCATTGGTCACAGGAGATTGCTAAAGAAGGGAAAGCTGACACTGTAGAAGAAAGTGCTCCTGCTCTTGCTGGAAGCTCTGAATCTTCTGAAGAAATACTTTTTAACCCTAATGTTTTTACCGAGTTCAAGTTGTCTGGAGATCCAGAGGTGAACACCTAACCTCTCATTTTTCTTTTTGTAAATCTCATTAAAGTATCCATTTGAATTTGCTCGGTTTCTTGGTTACCAATCATGGCCCAAAAGCTGTTGCGGTAGCCACACAGTAACACCAACCAGCTAGGAGTTCATAGTTCTATTTTCATTGCCATTTATCAGGAGATTGCAGCAGATGAAGAAAATGTGAAGAAAGTGGGTTCATATCTTGCAAATACTGTGCTTCCAAAGTTCATCCAAGATCTTTGCACACTTGAAGTCTCGCCCATGGATGGACAAACTCTTACCGAAGCACTACATGCTCATGGAATTAATGTTCGCTACATGGGAAAGGTAAGCATATACGTTTATTTAATGCTCTGGCAATTTGAGGCGCTAAGATTCCAACACAATTATTTTGTTAAATGACAAGTTTTGTAGTTCAACTTTAATTAGTGATCATGGAAGTCACTCTTGTCTATTATTTAATATGTGTTCTGTTGGGTAGTGTTTGACACAAATCAATGATTTCTTCAGGTAGCTGAAGGGATAAAACACTTACCTCATCTATGGGATCTTTGTTCCAATGAGATAGTTGTCCGATCTGCAAAGCACATCCTCAAGGTGACCACCTTTAACTGACCTCCTTAAATGCCACATATTGCTTTGGAAATTTCTTTGTTCTATTTTTCTAATAACTTTTGAAGGTCTTTAAATTAATACAATGCGTATTACATGTGCATGTTGACAGCATTTTCTGTTGTGTCTTGGCAAATGGGCTGCCCAGGTTTCTTAAGAGAGGCATTTTGTACTTCTCTGAAGTGTTTTTCAGGATTTTATTGTTCCAGTTAATCACTAGTTAGATGATATCTGAAACTTCTAATCATGGAATTATTTAGTCAGTCCAGGCCAGGCATCTAACCTTCAAGCGATTAAGTTGCTTGTGCAAACCTGTTTGGGACCGAAGTAGCTTTGGCACATTCTTTTCTAATGAATTATATTTGCGTCCATTAATTGGCAATGGATCTTTGATGCAAATTGTGGAACAATGCTACTGAAGAACACAACGCGGACGCATTCCAAAAAAAAAATTAACTTAATTGCATCTCATTTGATATTCAAATTTAACTTCCCTTTTCTAGTTACGGGGATTGGTGGCTGTTTTGGTGCTATCAATTTTATTATACATGGGAAAGTGCAACCAGCTGTTATTGTGTAATCATAATAAGAAATTCTGATTTTTTTATTGGCATTTGCAGAGGGTGCTTAATATGAAAAAGTGTGCACACAGACAAATATATTGTCCTTTAAACTTTTGCGTCTGGTACTAAGTAATTGTCTTTCTCCCACCATTTTTCTGGTGATGCAGGATCTTCTCAGGGATACAGATGATAATGATCTAGGGCCAGCAATTTCTCATTTTTTCAACTGTTTCTTTGGAAGCTGTCAAGCTGTTGGCATAAAAGTTTCAGCTAATGGTCCGCATTCAAGAGCAGCAAAGAAAGTATGTCCTCAAAAGATTAATAGTCATAGTTTTTTGGTTACTGTATTATGCATTATATTTGGTCCCAAGATGTTATCAGCTACTTCTCAAGGCCCCATGTGCTATGTTTTTCACTCTGACCATACCATGTCTCAGATTTGATAGGTCAAATCTCACAGGGAGAGGAAGAGTTGCGTCTAAAAGTTGAAATATGTTTAATGCTATAGATACTCTCTCTCATCATTGTTTATTTCTTATTTTGAAACGCTTACAGGAACAATCTGGCAATCAGTCTTCAGGAAAATCCTCTAGGGGACAAACAAGGTGGAAAGGAGCATCTGCAAGAAAAAACCAATCCTCATATATGAATGTTAGCTCAGAAACTCTATGGTCTGACATTCAGGAACTTGCAGAGCTCAAATATCAGGTATCTTTTACCATTTCGTGGGGTATATGCACTACAGGAATAATCAGAGATTCTCTGGAAGTTGAATTAGTCCATTTTATTACATTGCTATCTATTTGTCGTATGGGAAACATTGCTACCATATCATTTGTGTGGGGTCCCTTATTTTATTGCCTCTGCTAAAATAAAACATTTAAGTGATCTTCTGTACTGTAGCATATCCTGAATCTAATGTTCTTCTGTGTTTAGTTTGAGTTACCAGAGGATGCGAGGTCACAAGTGAAGAAAGTCTCGGTTATTCGGAATCTTTGCCAAAAGGTCAGCTTCAGTTCCTATCTCGTCCATTAATATTGATATAACTGTATTTGTAATTTCAGAGTTTTCACAATGATTGATTTTTGGTAAATGTCTCTCATCCTGTGATGCCTGGAACAGTGCTTTTTTATAAAGTATATGTTCAGCAGTGGCCGTAAATACCCATGCTACTTATTTCCTCAACCAATCTGACCGTTGTTTGCTTTTACTGTTTTCTTGCAAAAAAATAAAAATAAAAAACAGCTCATGTTTGCCTTTTTGGATGCTAACTGTAATTATATTCTGATGGTTCAGAATAGACCAATGAATTTCTTTTTGGTTTATGGTTGACATTCTAAATGGTTATTTTTTTTTTTGTGGTTTCCATAACAGATGGGCATTACCATTGCAGCTCGCAAATATGATCTCAATGCTGCAATGCCATTCCAACTGTCAGATATCTTGAATCTCCAACCCGTGGTAAAGCATTCAGTTCCTCTATGTTCAGAAGCTAAGGATATTGTGGAAACCGGAAAGGTTCAACTAGCTGAGGTATGCCCTAGACATGCTCATAAGTGATCTCGCATGACCATACCATGTTGATCATCAAGAATTAAAATTTGTTATTGGATAATGTTTCTTCTAGGACAGGTATAGGTTTCAGCTTCAAATTTTATTTTCGGTAAAGACTATCTGAAAAATTAGAGTATCATTCATGGGTAGCACTATTTTCAAGTAGAATAGCCTTTCACGTTGCCAAGTTGCAAGCCTATCATATGATCTTTGACGTTGTGGAATGTAAAAAGATGTTGGAGTATATGCTATTTGTTTCTTGAACTGCATTAGATGGTTATTAAGTACTGTTTCTTTCTTTTGCTTCAGGGGATGCTTAGTGAAGCCTACACGTCATTTTCCGAGGCATTTTCCATTCTTCAACAGGTATGTCATTCTTTTTTTCTCCATTCAGTTAGCAAGTGTCTGAGATACATATCTTGACCATTTTGTATCATGTTTTAGGTGACTGGTCCAATGCATCGGGAGGTTGCCAACTGTTGTCGGTAGGCATCGTAACTCAATAACCAAATTATGCTGGGTTTCTGATTCTGTTTCTTAGGAACATTTAAAATTATGCTTATTTTAACTATTCTGGGTATAAATTAAAACTGCAATGTCATCTACAATAATTCAACCAACTTCAACTAATTTTTCTGGTTACAAAGCGGTTCTCTGTTAATTTCATTTGCACTTGACCTCAAATTTTCAGGTACCTGGCCATGGTTTTGTATCATGCTGGTGATATGGCTGGAGCAATCATCCAACAGCACAAGGAGTTGATCATAAATGAACGTTGCCTGGGATTAGACCACCCAGATACTGCCCACAGGCATTATTTCCTTGTCACTGTGTCCTTGACATTAAGTTCCTTTTCTTTTGTGGTGTTATTTTGCTATGCACTGACAATTGTCTGGCATAATCTGCATTCTTAAATTCTTTCAAAATTGAGATATCTTTGTTTAAATTGCTGTAATTAACAGTTGGCAACCTGTTTAAAATTTGGTAGGTTGAATTGCTGGCTCACTGTGTGTTTTGCAATTATGCAGTTATGGAAACATGGCTCTCTTTTACCATGGACTAAACCAAACAGAACTTGCACTGCGACATATGTCCCGTGCACTGCTCTTACTGAGTTTGTCTTCTGGGCCAGACCACCCTGATGTGGCTGCAACCTTCATTAATGTTGCAATGATGTACCAGGACATTGGAAAGATGAATACAGCTCTTCGCTATCTGCAAGAGGCTTTGAAAAAGAACGAGAGGCTTTTAGGAGAGGAGCATATTCAAACTGCTGTATGCTACCATGCTCTTGCAATTGCATTTAACTGTATGGGCGCATTCAAGCTATCACACCAGGCATGGTTTTGCATGACATTTCTTTAGCATTAATTTATTCTGATATGAAGGAAATACACATTACTGAATTAGCTTTTTCTTGTGCACAGCATGAGAAGAAAACCTATGACATACTTGTCAAACAGCTTGGTGAGGAGGACTCAAGGACTCGAGACTCCCAAAACTGGATGAAGACATTTAAGATGCGAGAGCTGCAGGTTGATGCATAGTGTTACAAAAATGCTCTCATTTTTCTGTTTCTCTCGAGTTTTCTGAATTTCTAATTTTTCTTTTACCGATGAATGCACAGAAGCAGAAAGGTCAGGCATTGAATGCAGCTTCTGCTCAAAAGGCGATTGATATATTGAAGGCAAGTGTTATTTACCTTTTCTTTGATTAAATCTGATGAGATGATTAATTGATATATGGATATGGGCATTTTGTCATTCTGTGCTTGTGGAAATGGTTCCCCATAACAATGGCATTAAGCATGCCCAAGTAGTTCTGTTATTCATTCTGTGCTGAAAAACCTTGTGTGTTCTTTCATCCTTCTTTGTTTTTCTGATGCATCTCTAATTACATGAATAAATTTAATTAACTAGATGTAACTGTCTGTAAATATGGCATGTCCAAGTATATGTTGCTGAAGTCTCTTATGCAACTGTCTGCTGGTGTCTATTGATGATCGGATTTTCTGACATTGATTTGTGTGACAGGCTAATCCTGACCTGTTGCATGCATTCCAAGCTGCTGCGGTTGCTGGAGGATCTGGATCCGGGAGTTCCAGTGGTTCCATGAACAAATCCCTGAATGCAGCATTTGCTGGTGAGACACTTCCACGGGGAAGGGGAGTAGATGAACGAGCTGCTCGTGCAGCAGCAGAAGTTAGGAAGAAAGCAGCTGCTAGGGGGCTCTTGACTCGTCCACATGGTGTTCCTGTTCAAGCTTTGCCACCTCTCACTCAGCTCCTCAACATCATTAATTCAGGGGAAACTCCAGATACAGTCAGCAACGAGGAAGCAGCAGGTGGAGTGAAGGAAACTAATGGACAATCTTCTAATGACCCGGTAGATACTCAAAAAGACCAAACATCAGGGCAAGATCAGGCTCCTGTTGGATTGGGCAAAGGCTTAGCATCATTAGATGCCAAGAAACAGAAAGCCAAAGCCAAAGTTGCAGCTTAAAGTTTAGAGATAGAGATTGGATTGATTGGTAGCAAGGCTTAAACTTCTTGCCATCTGTGGGAGAGGCAACATTTCTTAATGAATTTCAGTGGTGACCAGCCATCTACTACTCTTGAGAAACAGGAGGTACTGAGGCGTGCCAAAGAAACCATCTGTATTCCTCTATTTGCCCAGTAAGCAAAGCTCTTAGATATAGTCGAGGGAGCGCGCATGGGTACAGTGAGGTGCAAGGTAGATGATTTGTGACCTGTTCTCATGTAGGCACACCAAATAAATTGGTGATTAATTTTCCAGCCAGTTAGTTCTGTAACTTCAACTCAAAATTAGTTTTGTAGTTGATTTTGTAGGCATTTTTGTTTTGATTCAGTTCTTGAATTTTATTTTATTTTTGATATTTTAAATTTATGTTGTTTTCAATGGTGGCTTGCTATTGGCTCCTTTGTTTTGTTAGGGACAAGGGATTGTTACTGATTTCACATGTCAGTGAAAATATTATTTATTTTGCTTTAGTAGCCTTTTAATGGAAATTAACAGAGGCAATTGCTGTTGCTACACTGAAATATTGAAAGATTAATAGCCCGCAACTAATTTTTTTATTACATACATATGCTTCGTTATGATTCAGAAACTTTTAATTTTTTATAATTTTTTTCATAATTACTGTAACTCTTTCAAAGTGAACTTGAAGTTCTAAAATTTAACAGATGCTTCGTTATGCTTCAGAAAACTTCCTAGCAAAATTTTGCTGGAATTATTTTTTAAAGCATGTTGGACAACACTATCATGGCTAGAAGAAGAAAAAACTTCAACTTAACATATAATAAATATTATTGAGAGAATAAGAAAAAAACTAAAATGTTAAAATGACTTGAAGAAGTTAAAGAATTGAAAAATAAATGATAGACAAATCAACAATAATATTCATTTGAGCAAGAGAAAACAACTCAAATCACGTGTGTAACGCATGGCATACCTAAAACTATTATTTAAACCTTTAGTTTTAGATGTAAGATGAAATAATAAAAAGATTTAATAAGACCATATAATATTAAATCAAATAAAAAAACAAATACGACCGTATAGAGCGGAACTCACAAGAGATGAATTCATGTGCCCGGCGCTTTGACTTGAGCTTGATATCTGGGCTTTTGGTTCCCTGAAACGATCTTGCTGCGTTGCTGCTCTGCAAAATCTAACTCTCTTCTCTACAACGCAACAAGCAAAAGATGCTGGGTGGGAAGTGTTCTCGTGCTTGGGAGCGATGAAACCTTTGCAAACTGCCAGCGGGAACCATCCAGCTGAATTGAATTGGACGGAGGTAACAGCTAGCAAGGGCATGGGCTCGTTTTACCACCCCACCAGGCTGGCGATGCACTGAAGTGCCTTCATGCAATCGATCATCGGCTCTGAAGGAAGTTTCTCCGATAACTCAGGTGCCTCTTTTGTTATGACCACAACGCCCCT
Source organism: Populus alba x Populus glandulosa (assembly GCA_033617975.1). Taxonomy (NCBI): domain Eukaryota; kingdom Viridiplantae; phylum Streptophyta; class Magnoliopsida; order Malpighiales; family Salicaceae; genus Populus; species Populus alba x Populus glandulosa. Next base: position 8,566,722 of record CM066151.1, read on the forward strand.
CGTATTGGAATTTTTCCCAGTTCTCTTCTAATAAAAGATCCATCTTCTCATGGCTTGCTTTCAGGTAGAATATGCGAAGAGCACCAGATGAAAATGCCTATACCTGGTTTTTCGCTATTCTTCGAGATTTTTCTTTTCCTAGGCCTAGATTTGATGAATGATAAGAAAGGGAACGCGAAGTAGTTTATAAAGTAAAAAAAAAAGATTCGAATTCTAAAAACATATCGTTAAGTTCCCTAAGGTTTTCATTTACAATTTCTTCATTGGTTTTCAAACGAAAAAAAATCAACTGATACAATACTTTTCTTTTATATACAAATACTATTTTGTGATGTAAGACTTTTTATTTCAATTTTATTAGTGTCATAATTTCAAATTTTATTACAAATCTAGTGCACTTTTTTTAGTTCATAAATATAACATTTCTTATGGTAATTTTTAAATTGAACAGAAAAAAATAAATAGATTATCACAAATATAAAATATTAAAATAACTATTATAAATTATAACTTTGATTCTTTATGAAAAATAATAACGATTTTTTTTTCCGGTGAAAAAATTCTTCTTCATTCTCAACAAATAAACATTTTTTTTTTAATTTTTATATAAAAAAGAAAAGAGTGAAGAAAGCTATATAAAAAGAGGGAGCTTTTCTGTCCCAGAAAAACCTCTCATTACAAACAGATAACCCATTTAATCTCCTAATGAAGCCAGAATTAAATTATCCCAACAGCTGAATCTTATCACTTACTATGCAGAAGAGCAAGCACAGATGCAGCTACATACATTTACACATCATAAAAATAGGTTCCCTAACAACGTGCAATCTATGATGAAGGTGCGTTCCATTTCTTATTGAATTGCGAAAAAGTTTAAATTAGCAAGTGGGAAATAATTCAAGAATTAAACCTTTTGGATAACGCGTTAGAACAAACGAGTTTCTATCACAGACAAGTAAACGGGGAGTAGAATACTCTCAAGTCTCAGCTTCAAAAGGTGTACGGGGAGTAGAATACTCTCAAGTCTCAGCTTCAAAAGGTGTACGGGGAGTAGAATACTCTCAAGTCTCAGCTTCAAAAGGTGTTTACATGTAAAATATAAATAAGCACGTGTTTCCACAAGCTTAGCTTGATCAATTTAATGAAACGCCGGATCCATAGGTTCACCCACATAACAATCATTGCAGTAATTCATCCAAAAAAGAACCAACCATTGTAGTACAAAGTATAATTATATACAAAACTAAGCTATTGAAATTGAAAGCGATCATTTTGTCTCAGATGGGGTATCATGCGATGGTTGATTTGGTGGGGAAAAATGTACCCTTCCAGGATAAATAAGAAGTCAGGCCCATCTCAACATTTCTCCTACAAAACTCTGAAACAGGTCGGTTATTACAATTGATCTTTTTCCTATTCTTTATCATTCTCCTTTGTTGAATAATCTTCTTCTAAGCAGTAATATGGGATGATCACGATAAGAAAAATATTACCATGGCCTCACCCAGATGCTCCAGCAGCACGTTTGTCACATTCACCTTGTTCTTCTTTGGCAAACTCCTCAATCAATTCACACTGTCTTGGGGTCAAAGTCCTGTAGCAAACATATTTTCTGTAAGGCATTGTCTATAACACAAGGAACTATCCGGCCAAATAGATGGCTATATTTACAATATATATTGTGTTGTCCATATGAACCCTTTGTGGATTATGGGCAAAACACAATGACATGGGATAATCACCAGCAAAGATCTTTCTTGAAGAAAACATTTCGACATATCATTCATCCATTTCTGGTAGTAGTGGACAGGCAGCAAATACATATAAAAGTTAAGCATGGTGAAATAAACTGACAAAGGAATGAAAACTCACGTTGGAATTTTGACATTGAAGTGCACAAACTGATCACCAAATGAGTAAGAGGCCCGTGCTTTAATCCCTGTCAGAAAACACCAAGAAGTTCTTCCTTTATTTCAGACTAGGGCAGAGTAGTAGAGACTGACCAAAGAATACAAAACACACAGCACAACTGCACATATGAAGGAATAAAGAACATCACCGAGAAACACAACAAAAACTGCTGAGGCTTTTCCAAATTTATCGTCATTAATTCCATATTTTACAAAAAATTACAGCAGATTTGAATAAGATGTGAAAAGTGGAAACAAAGGCCAGTTTAAAAAATTTTAAGTCTAAATATCCAGAATGCAAGTACAAGAAGCCTAACAAGAGGGATCCAGCCAAATACTAATCTTTAAAGGAAAATCTCAGATAATTTTTTCCCCCAATATTCTAGTTATCCCTCATCATATTGAATACCAAAATGTGCATAAATCTATATATCTTAGGATTAGGGCTTCATTTAGTAGTAGTAATTAACCACAAGACCACAAAAATCATATCTTGTAAAGCAAGAGAAAGAAGAAATATATATGCATGTGCGCATGTGCAGTTATCAATGTGAAACATCTACTAAAAAGGGAATGCATAAAAAAAACCACATGCTTACAGTATAGATAACCAGAAAACCTTGAGCAGACATATAGCAAAGAAAGATATCTAAGGCAGGAGTAAGGAGAGCAAAAATTGCATTCATCTCACCTTTATTCTTCAGAACCACCTTCTGACCCGGTTGGGTGCCAGGGCGGACCTGAAAATATAAAACATGTTAAGGTGAACAATGAATTGATTTATTTTTTAGCATAATCAAATCAAGCAAAAAGATTACAACCTTGAGTACAACATCTCCTGTGAGAGTTGGAACTTGGATGGTTCCCCCCAAAATTGCCTGCAAAAGAGCAATCGAAATAAATTTTGCATCTGGCATGGATGCTAAATGGGATTTTATGTTACGACTTGTGACTTAGGTCTATAACAAAAAAATCTGCAAGATTTATATGTTTCAACAAGAAGACCATCTGAACTGAGTACTACATTTTGTTTAACAAGTATACAAATAAAGCATTACCCATAACTTAAAATAATGAAAGAATTTGTAAATGAGAACCTTGAAATGCACTGAAACACATAGATAACAGGAATGAATTCCGTTCATTAGAATCTTAGTGTTTTTCTAAAACCATGAAAAAAAAAGTTTTTACCTGGGTAATGCCTAGAACAGCATCAACATGAATGTTAGAGCCTTCTCTTCGGAAAACAGGGTCTTCCCGGACCTGTGGAGGAGGGAGGAGGAAATTCATAATGACTTTAATAACAAAATGGGATAGATGCAATAGGATCGGGGGAAGTTGACAAGTATCGGATGGGAACGGAGTCCAAGCACACAAAAAGTAAACAAGCAGCAGAAAGAATGAAATGGAAGAAAGTAAACCACCTAAAAGCAAAATTTTCAAAGAACAATCAATTACAGTGGAAAAGGACAGCTACAAAAAAATGTTCCTTAAAATGTCAACTTTCTACATATCCAATGGGGACTTCACTATTTCAAATGTTGTCATTACCCTGCATTAAATCCAGCAGACAAGGTGGATCAATCCTCCATGTCACACTACTCTTCTATTTCTTGATTCCCACATCCAGCTTGCTAGGCAAGCAATGACTATTGCATAACCATTTAAAATTCAATAAGATAACAAAACTCATCCAAGAGTTTGCCAGCAGCAAGGCAATTTGAAAACTAAAATGCTACAGGCTTCTTGTTATAATGTGAGAATGCAGTAAGATTGACAACCATCCATGCAAATGAAAAGGGAAAAAATCACAAAAAACCATGCCATGCTAAATAATGCTGCAAGGAAATGACCTTGACCTTTTTCTCCATAACAAATTAGAAGAGGACTTGATGTCAAATTACTAATTATTAAAAAAAAATTATCTTTGTCGATAATGCATTGTAAAACATCACACAAGCTAGCAAAGAAATAATTAACACAACATGCAAATATAGCAGCACAACAATATTAAATAAGGAGGGAGTTGAATTACCTTGATTGTAACATAGAGATCCCCAGGTTGATTTTTCTCTGGATCTGCTCCGCCACTTCTAGGGAGCTTCATAGTCTCATTGTCATCCACTCCTGCAGATGCCAAGAAACTCAAAGTCAGTCACCAAAACCAGTAAAAAGTTCTACGCAGGAAAATGGACAACCATATCTATAGACCATTTTCATGATGTTTCCAGAAATCAGAAGTTGAGTTCATTTGAGGATGTCACTATATTCCATCCCTAATACATATCTGGAAGTAAAAATTAGGACTGGACAGTAATTGATTGTTTAACACAGGGAATGCGGTGGACAAGTAGCTCGCTTTATCCCCATTTATTGTTTTCTCTGGTTGTCAAAATGGTTCTTGTTTAGAATTGAATTTAGCCTTGCCTAATCAAGTTTTTTTCTTTTGTCAAAGGAAATATGTCAATTTTGTATATTAGTTCATAAATGGTGTGAGGATCTCAGTGGAGTTTATTTTTCAAAGATTAAATCAGAGCCCTGACTCAAAGCTATTATTGATACCTAGATCTAATGTTTGGCACTAATCTAGCTTTCAGTTTTGATTTCTTGAACTTTATGGTTCAGTCTAGCACCCAAGAACTCAGGGTTGAGAGAGACATTGAATTTTATCTCTGGCTTATTTAGCTTCTAACTGCTTTGGGTACCATAAGGAACAGATCTAGAAAAGCATTCAAAGAAACGAGCACATTGTTCCTGTTTCATATGAAATGCCTAATTGAGAGAAAGAGCAAAAAAAAAAAAAAAAACTGTGATGTGCCATTGTAAGACCATGTTGTGTGGAGCATGTGAGAGTGCTGACCAAAGACAGATAATAAGGCCACAAAATCATACAAGGCGGGAAATTCAACAAGATGCTTCAAGATCTACAGACAAACCTGTTGGAATGTTCAATGAAATTGTCTTTGATCCTCTCACTACTTTGCGTCCATGGCAAGACCTGCAAAAACTCTGGCACCAAGAGTAGAGAAGCATATGCATTAAATTAAAAGATAAAATCAAAGGACTAGGTCCCATTAAATAATCAAATTTTGGAAGAATAATTTAATAAATCACATTAATAGGCTGTCTACTGAAGAATTTCCAGGCTAGCTGTGGTTCATATAGAAGACTAGAGGTAAACCATAAACCCACAATTAAAAACTTCAACAAAGTTGCAATTTCCTCAAATTTTCTTATCAAGAAAGCAAGGTTTCCTAAAGTTTTTGAAAAAAGGGGTTGCCACAGTATATCAAATCTGCCAGATTGCAGAATTCAGAAGCCAAAATTAATGCAACTATATACAACACTTTAAAATAAAAATTTCTACACTGGTGCCAACGTACAAAGCAATACCTCTTCAGGTTGCTTCATGAAGAAAGAACAAGTTTTATTGCTTCCCAAAATTTTGCTTATAAAAAATCAATATTTCCTAAAATTATTTAAAGATGACTTGCAGAACCCAGAGGAAAACAAACATCGAGTACCATACCGAAACAGTTTGCCCAGTTCCACCACACTGATCACATGTCTGCTGAAAACTGAAAAATCCCTTTTGTGTAGATATCTGCAAATGTAGGAAATGTGATTTGTTACATAGGGAAAGCACCCAGTATTTCCAGAATACATAACACCATCAAACACTTCTGCAAGTGAAACTAACCACGCCTCTGCCTTTACAGCGTTTACACATTTGAGGTTTTACTCCTGGAGGAACACCTTCTCCACCTGGGAAAATGAACAGAAAAAATCAGACCAGGCCCACTCTCTTAAGAAAATACAAGAGCAGAGCTACAGTTATGAACTAACAAACCCCCCCCCCCAAAAAAAAAAAATGGGAAAGCTTAAGCTTAAGCGAGGAAAATAGCCATACCACAAGCTTCACAAGCCACATCAGTCTGAAATGTAATAGTTTTGGTGCATCCCTGAACAGCTTCCATGAAGGAAAGTTCAATGGAAACCTACACATGATGGTTTTAAAAAGAAAATGGAAGTCAAAATTAACTCTAGACCAAAGGAGAGAGCACCAATCAACATGAAAGGAATTTATAAGAACCTTGACATCTTGGCCAGCAACATTCTGTCTAAATATATTGCTGAATATCTGATCTCCATCGACACAAGTGGTGGCATCATGCACATAAAGACAGCATGTTAATTTCAACTATGAAGGTCAAATGTTTAAAAGACCCCCCCCCCCACCTGAAAAAAAAAAGTTACTAGCAAATATATTTCTCCTTGTATTGCATTAAACAGCCATTTTGTGGAAATTTTATAAGAAAGCATACTACATAAAGTCTTATACTACAAAGCAGCAACAACAGTTTAATTGTACTGCTGGCTTAATTGTTATAGAGGCATAACAATGACAGCCCCGCTCATTTCAGCCAACAATTTCAATTTCAACCCCAGTAGTTTGCAACTCCACGGAATGTAAGCTCTTGCCCTAAGAAAAAGGCCACCCTTATTTAATTTAAGCTTCAGATATGAGGAATTAAACCATGAGATAATTCACAGTTGAAGAGAAACTATTGAGTTTGAGAGAATCAAAACAAAGAAAAAGGAGCTAGAGAGTAATTACATCTTCCATTCTGAAGAAGTCACCAAATGGACTCTCAAATCCTGGTCCGCCAGGCTGATAATTATCTTGGTTTTCAAATGCGTCATGGCCTAGCTATAAGTTTGCAAATATAATGCAAATCAGTACAGATATAAATAGATGAGGGACATTAAATTATGTATTGTATAAAAAAGCGCTTGCAATGAAGAGAATTTCAATGTATTCTATGGATAGAGTGCCTTCAAAAAAGGGGGAAAAAAGGGGGCAGAGATAGAGAGAATATAGCAGATGTGTGCATGCAAAGGTTGGTGTTCTTTTTCTCTTAAAAAATATAGTTTGCAAAGTATGTGAACTTCAAACCCTAACAGGATCTTACATTCTTTTAGTGAAGGAATGCAGGCCAAAATGAATAATAAAATTTAAAGACAACAAGAGAATATTCGCATATTGTATAGAATAGAAAGACAAGCACACAAGAGAATGTTTAACATACACCACCGAGATGGTATGGTTTCAAGTAAACTGAGCAAAAAGAATGACCTTACCATATGCTTGGGTTCCAGTACATGGAAACTTAAAAAAAAATGTAATTGTCCCACCAACTAACCTATCTGCCCACTAAAATCCCCTAGTGTTCCAGATTAAGCCCAATTTTCAAGCTAGAGCAGATGCAATTATTCTTCTGCAAGAATGAGATCCTTAATTGTTTTTGTGGTAAGAAGTTAGCAACTCCTATTTGAAAATAAAACTTCATGTGGGCTGGTTCAGAGACAAGGCTTGACAGTTCTCAAAAATACAGATAGAAATTGCTTTCGCAGGTTGACAGTTGACAACTCAAGCAAAATTATCATGGCAATGGATGCTACAAAACGAAATTCTAGATTATTCTAACAATGACCTATCCACTACAAACTAGAACCTTTCAATTTAAACCATGAGAGAGCTTCTGGATGTGCTAATTAGTTCTTTCCCTGCCTAAACTTTCAATTTTATTTCACCACTTGACCTTAACTAAACATTACTCCAGCACTCTCACACTACTAGAAGCACCCACCCAACCTCCCAAAAAAATAAAAGCTGCCAGGTGAACACTTTAGCTTGTTCCAACCATCTGGCTTTTTTTTTACTAACATTCTCATTTACAAATCCTAAATCTAAAAACATAGCTAAAGTAAAAGTAATTGTTGAGATCAACTAATGAAAAAATGGATTGCTACATTCATCACCAGACTCTGTATAATGGGATTGCTAATTGCATCCCCAGACTATTTATGTAAACAACTACATATGTCACCTTTCCCTATTGGCTAATTGTAGTTTATGGATTGGAGGATTTCAACATGCATGCATGTCATCCCAGTTAAGAGCTATAAATCCTCTTTCAGTTATTGCATGTTTTCAATCATTCATTGATATTGTATGCAACTTGGTCATGAGCTATAAAGGCATTCATTTTCCACTTATTCAACAAATACACAATTAAAATTAAATATGAAACCTGATCATATTGTTCCCGCTTTTGATCATCTTTCAAAACCTACAACATAACCAACAAAATTTATCCATTCAGTATTCTATGTAACTTTGAGGAAGAGGCAAAATTCTGTTCAGCAAAATTTACCTCATAGGCCTTTGAAACTTCTTGAAACTTCTTTTCAGCTTCAGGGTCATCTTTGTTTGTATCAGGATGGAGCTTCTTTGCCAGCTGCAGAGTGGTACTAAAGTAAAATCAGAAAACATAAATGAAGCTTAAAAAAAAAAGTTGTCAAGTAACAGCTGCATTGTTGCAATCTTATCACGATACAGAGTAAAAACATGAATGCATGGACCAAACACCCAAATTACAGAAAAAATAATGCGGGAGAGTTGCAGTATTTGTGCTGACATATGCAAAGATTAAGACAGGTAATGAAGAGAAAACCTACCCCATAATAAGCTTTCTTTATATCAGATGCACTAGCATTCTTGCTAATGCCAAGCACGTCATAATAATCTTTGGACATATGAGCTGGGCCAGAAAAAAAAAAAAAAAAAGTCCATTGTTAGCTACACAAAATGCCCAGGAAATATTTTAGAATACAACACTAGTAATTAGTAACATCACAAATGTTGCAGCAATTTCAGCGTCAACAAAACAAAACTTGTACCAAAAAAACACAGTGAGGTTAGATTTAAAAAGAAAAATACTAAAAGCAGAGCAAGTAAAATACCAGAGCCATGAATTGACCTCGCAGCACCAAAATTTGCATTTAAAGCTCCCAATAGCAACCAATTTTTTTGGTTAACTGCAAATTTCAAAGCACACAAATCAGAACACGCACCCCCAAAAAAAAATTGTTGCAAAGAAAACGAACAGATTAGAGAAACGCATGCATAATTCAGACTCTCTAAAGCTTAATCCACCACAATTTTATAGCTTTTGAAGCCCAAGTCGTTGAAACAACTCAAGAGTCCAAAACTTTAACCTTTCCAGCTAACCAAACAAAGAATCTTAAAACAACCCATAAAATTAAATAAAACACGAAGAAAGCAAATAAAACAAGTGCAAGCTACCATTTTTATGAGTGTGATTGCCAATAGACCTAATAGGATTATAAACCCCAGCAGTACCGCTCAATCTCCTAAAACTCCCACTTAGTACACTCTTGTATACCTGCACTTAAAACAAAATTACACAAATTAGAAATGTACATTAAAGCAATTCGAAAAGAATTGCAAATAAATAATCAAAGTCATACGGAATCAGCAGGATCTTCGAGGAGGTTGAAGGGGAGAGAACGGCGAGCGAGCCAACCAACAAGCTTGACGCCACGAGACCGAACCATTTGGTGGGTTCTTTACTAGGGTTTCAAAAGTCTTTATTTTTCTAGCAATTTATGGGAATTGGGGAATTATTAGAAAGTTCGGTTCTTTTTTGGTTTTGGGATTTTTTGGGTGGGGGCTTAAACCCTACAATAGCCCTGGTTTTTTAGATTGGAAAGGTTCTCGGAGTTTGAGAGGAAGGGAGAGGGTTGTTTTTATTGGTTTTTTTAAAGGAATCTAGAAACTGGAAAGACAAAACCCTACGGCTACGAGGGCACGGGCCAATCTTGTTGGAGACAGGCACCTTTTTGTGGTGCATTTGGTCCCTTCCGTGATACTTTTGTTATATTTTAGTCCTTTTTTACTCGTTCTGACATCATCATCTTATTTTCTATTTTGTAAACATTTGCTTTTTCTTCGGTGAATCATAAGATGTGTTTTAATATTTTAATATAAAAATATTTTTTAAAATATATATATATATATTATTTTAATATATTTTTAGATAAAAAATAATTTTTTTAAAAATCGTTATCATATTATAAAATAAGCTATATTTATTTAAGAGAAATACTATATTTAGAATTTGTTTGAAAATATGGTACAAATCACATTTTTTAAATTTTAATTTTTTTATTAAAAACTGTTATTATTTTATATTTTAGATTGTTTTGATATAATGTTATTAAAAATAATTTTTTAAAATAAAAAATATATATTATTTTAATATATTTATAAATAAAAAATATTTTCAACCCAATCATAATTACAATCTCAAATATAATAGGGATTTAGCCTCATTCTGATTAAAGGATCATGATTAGACAAGTAAAAGTAAAGAGACTAAACTAAAAGTGTGTTGAGGGAGAGGTCCAGGTGCACCAATAATCTGCTACGACCAACAAGTGTGTTGATATTTGCACTCGTGCTTCTCGTGTCACATATGAGGTGCTGTATGTGTCAATAAACCTTAAAATATTTATTTTATACCTTCATTTTCTCCTCTTCTTTTTTCTAAATTATAATTTCTTCTCGATAGTTTCTTTTCTTTGGATTGTACGATTCAAATTGTCCGGCGCTGTGTTGCCAGTGGGGTTTTTAGTTGATTTTTAATATAAAATAAAAGGGTATCAATAGTGTTATGGATGCATTTTTTATATTAATAATTTCTTTAATTGAAGAATATAAATTTAGTATTTGAACTTAATAAAATTAATTTTAAAATAAATAAACTATTAAATTATGAATAAAATTATTCACGCTGGTTGGATATCTAAGCAAAATGCTACATTCTCATTAAAAAAAATAAAAAATAAGTATTCATGCAAATATTTTACGTCATGTATTCTTTTTATTTTTAAATGTTTTCTTTTATTTATTTTAAAGGTTAAGTTTGGATGTGATTTTGGTAATGTAAATGTATTATTCAAATACAACTTGTTAATCTAAAATTTAATAGAAAAAGATCAAGTATAAATTATAATAATTTTTTAAAGGAGAAATTATATAAATGATCGAAAAGATTAATTATAGTTTATAAAATTAAACCAAACATTTTAAAACAAATAGAGAGAGTATTGATGAAAATAAATTTTAATAAAAAATAAAAAGTCATGTATTGATTTTAAAACATTTCTTTAATTGAATACAATGAAACTTCGTGAATGAAGTTTTTCCACCCTCTTTCGACAATGTAATAAAAATGGGCCCAGTTTTTATGTTAATTTTGGTTTATGAATTAAATTACCCATGTAAATTCATATAACCTTTTTTTAAACTCCCAAAAAATTGAGATAATTCTAGCTTTTTTTTCTTTATTTTTCATTGTTTAGAAAATAAAAAATATATTTTACAACTTTAAGATATTTTAAAATCATTTATGAAAGTGGATTGAATTTTCACAAGCATCCGTGGAAAATATAGTTGAAAGTATCAAAATAAGAATTATTAAAAAGGGGTTTATCCATCAATGTTAACGGTCAAATCAAACAAAGGGGGATAGTATTTTCCTAAAACATGATAACTAAAAAAAAAATCCCTTTTAAAATTACAAAAAATGGCCATTAAACCCAATTTAAGGCCATGTTTGTTTCTCGAAAAGCAGTTTCTGAGAAACTATTTTTCAAACTTTCATGTGTTTGTTTGTCATTAGAAAAGTTGATCAACGAAAAACACTTTCTAATCAACGGAAAACGCTTTCCTGTCAATTTCAGTCAAAGAAAAATTTGACTTAGTTTTCAGGAAAATATTTTCCATTTAGCTGTGTTTGTTTTCCGGCAAGTAGTTTCCGGGAAATCACTTTCCAAACTTTCTTGTGTTTGTTTGCCAGTAGGAAAGTTGATCAATGGAAAACACTTTCCAGTAAAAAGAAAGTTTGGCTTGGTTTTCAGGAAAGTGTTTTCCTGAAAAATTTGAGGGGAAAACACTTTCCGGAAGTTGTGAAAAATTTAGAAATATCATTATTTGCTGATTATATCAAATTTGATCCTCAAACTTTTGATTGCTATATATATATATATATATATATTATTTTGAATATTTATTTTTCAATTTCATCTCTTAAAATTTTATTTTAATATTAACATTGGTCCTTATTTTTATAATTGCTATTTGCTTTTTCCTTATCATTTTTTTATTGAAAATTTGTATCTATCAAATTTGGTCTTCATTCTTTTGATTGTTACTTATTTTATTTGAAATAATTTATGAAATGTTGATTATTATTATTTTAATTTCTTCATCTTTCATTTTTTTTAATTTTTAGATTTGATCTTTATTATTTTGATTATTATTTATTTTATTTGAGATAATTTATGAAATTATATTTTTGTTTTCAATTTCATTCTCATTCAACTTTTTAATTTGTAAGATTTGTTCCTCATTATTTTAATAAAATTGAGAAAAATAAAATATTAATAAGTTATTTTCCAGCTCCTTTTTCATGACATAACCAAACACTGGAAAGTGTTTTTCAACTCATTTTCCATTACACTACCAAACATCGAAAAATATTTTCTCGAAATTCACTTTCCAAAAAAAAACTACTTTCCAGCAAACAAATGGAGTCTAAATTTTAACAAGACGAGAGGTTATCATAGGATAAAAAACAGGGGTAATCAATTTCAGATTAAATCGATTTTTATTAAAAAAAACAACTAAATTGATTATTTTTTAAAATAAAAAACTAAAATCGGTTCAAACCGACTTGTTTCGGTTATTTTAGAACAAAAACAAGTTTTTTTTTGTTTGGCTTAATTTTTCTCGGTTTTTCTGGTTTGGCTCGGTTTTTTCCAGTTTAGTTTGGTTTTTTCAGTTTCAGGTTTATAAAACTAAATTAATTAGTTTTAAAAATTTTTAATTGATTTAATTAATATTTTTTTTCAATTTAATTTAATAAACTTATAATTGATTTTTTTATTCCTCCCTAATAAAAGAGAAAATCAGAGCATCGGCAATACAGGGGAGATCCATCTCATAGCCATTCAAAGTTTTCATAACTAATAATCCCAGACCTCGTGCCTCAAATTTAGACAGGTCAACCCTCGTACTTTCAATATATGGTCCGTTTAATCCCCTTAGAATTTAGATGTGCATGCACGGAAACACGTGATGGACATGCGACGAACACGAGTCATGTGGATGGACTGATACTTTCTTGATGCATTCCAAACGAAAAATATTTTAAACCACAACAGTTATTACAATTCTGAACAATCTGCTCAGCAAAAAATCATACCAGTGTTCCTGTCGATGAAGGCCTTTCCGGTGCTAGGATCCTTCCTTTCCTTGTGCGTTTATATTTTGTGTGATTCTGACGAGGAGCTAATTGCGTGTTCAAAGACAAGAACTATAAGAGCTTAGAGCTCCGAGGAGCCATAATTCAAATCCAGACCATCCCTTAAAATTTCAAGTGGCAAAGCTAGAACAATGATGTCAGCTTTCGATGTTCTCATCAATGCGCTGTTTGTTGCGCTTCATGAAAATTATTTTTTTTTTTTCTTAAAATTATTATCTAGCCTTTGAATCTTACATATCCACAAATCAAAGCATCTATCTCCATCAAAATCACCAAAATGGCCAAGCAAAAGTTGCACAGCTGCAGACTAATTAAGCTTTATTTCATAAAAGTCAAAACAGAAAAGATTTCAAGTTAATAGTTCAGAGAAGCACTGGAATTACTTCCTTCTATCCTCTTCTTCTTCGACAAAGAGGCCCTAACTTCCAAAAGTACCATGATTACCCTGACTAATAAGATATAACTTGTAAAGGGCTTGTTTTTATGGTCCAGGAAAATGGAGCACAAAATCATCCAGTGGATGCATCATTTCAGGGCTCCGGCCGGTGACCCACATGGAAGATCAAAAGAGTATTCGTTAAAAACACACGTTCTAGCCTTTTCTTTCATCTGCTCTCGACATAAAGTGCAGATATCCAGTAATTCAGGGTAGCATTCATGGTGATCTTTGATCAAAGAGAACTTGTGTGCGATTGTTTATTTCAGGTCAAGAGACATAAGTGCAGCTCGAGGCCCTCTATTGCATCTTAAAGTGGAATGCCAAAATTGAGAAAAGTATTTGTAATTAAAATAGTAGCCTGAAACTTTACTAGTCCATCGGAGCAACTACAGATCCTCCCTAACACGGCCATTCTTTCCGAGGCTCCCTTTTCTTCTCCAGGCAAAACCGATACGGATTTTGTTATATATTTTGGACTAAGCAAAACAGTAGGAAACTCGAATCAAATCCAGCAATAGGGTATTGCAGAGTTCCTAGCCCTAGATAGATACCCTCCTCTTTACTCTTTAGTGTTTCTTTTCCTTTTCATTTTTTTATACCCTCCATTTTGATTGTTTTCTAAGAGGGAATTGATATGTTTAGCAGGAGTAAATATCTTACCTTTGTTTTGTTTTGTTTTTTTTATCAGGGAAAAACTTGAGTTTCAAATAGTATTTTAGAATGAAATTGAGCTCTAGCAGATAAAGTTTTGTCAAAGAAGCTATTTAAAAAATAAAAGAAATAAAAAGTTGGTTTAGAGGTTTCAAAACACTATTTTTTAAGTTGTTTATTTGTTTCATTTAGAAATAACTTCTTTAGAATATAACTAATCCTTCAAAATTTCTAAAAAATTTAAAAACAAAAATAAATATGTTTTATATCTTGTATATCTTGTATGTTTGTTCTCTGTATAGTAATACTTAAAAATTAAAACATTATATTTGTTAATATTATGATATAATAAATTTATATTATTGTTAATAAAATAATTATATTTTAAATTAAACTAAATAACTACAACTCAGTTTTATTCTAATGATTATAAATATCAAAATTAATTATAAAAATTCATAAAATAAATCAATTTCATTGTCTATTAATTCATCATGATTTTCACTTAATTTATTATATATAATAAAAATCCGCACTTATAAAAAAGGTATTTCTTTTCAAAATGAAATAGTTTTGTTTTTTTATTCATTTACAAACTTGTCACTTTAACATAAAACTGACTAAACGAAGGGATACAGCAATAACAAATACGGTTTAAAGCAAATGAAAGAATAATGCGTAGGAAAGGCATCTTTCACCAAGGTCACATGAGTTCCCTCCCGAGCTTGAGGTTATACTTTTGCTTTCTTTCAGCTCTGTCACTGACCTTTAACTCATTCTATTTTTCTCCCTTTAGTGTTTCTTCACATGGGTGTTGCTGACTACCGAAGAAAGGCATGTCCTTATTACATTACAAATTTCCAGCTCTAACAATCGGCGTGCAGGGCCTTATGCAATGTTCTCAGCTGGAAGCATGAGAAGTATATATTCCCAAGGAACTGGCACTAGACAATAAAGTGTTACATAATATTATAAATTTCATTTAAAAATTTAAATTATTCGGTAAGATAGTTCTTTGACATGGTATCAGAGTCTTAATGATCATATAATCATGAGTTTGATTCTCATTTCTTCATTTATATAACAAAAATTAAGCACAAGATAATATAGATTTATATAAGTTTTAAACTCGAAAAGATTTCATTTAAAATGGTGTGTTAGAGAATAATATAGCTTTCATTTAAAAAAATGTGTTAGAGAATAATATAGATAATATTTTGAAACCTTACTTAAAAATTTAAGTTATTGAATTGAGATAATTTTTTGATATAAAAATTATTCGAGGCGTGACACAAGTTATCTTTTTTAGGTGAAAGAATAAGTGAAATGCATGAAAATCAGATCAACATGAAAACAAAGAAGTTAATCCCTCACCAATGAACAAATCTTAAGATCCACATTTTCCAAATGTTAATACCAGCTTCATGTAGCTACATCGAGAGGTATTAGATTATCCTCAAAAAAAGAAGAAAAAATGGAGAGAGAGATACCGGACTGATCCCTTTCTTGACAAAGATGTCAAACTTTTGAGTGTAGAAAGGAAAAGAAAACAAGAGAAGACTAGACCGCTAACATGCACTAGTTCATCCTATCAAAATCTTACTTCCATTTTACTTTTTCTTCTAGTTCTTAATAACATTCAGGGCAACAGTTTATAATATTTCATGGAGAAATAAGCTTATATTTGTTAGTTTATTACTTTCACGAACTAAAAGAATGGTCTATATTCACTTCCCCACTTTAAAATAAAGCTTATTCTTTCCCTCCATTTTGCTCTTCTTGCCCATCCTAGTTTTTCTACAAAACTCAAAGGTAGCTTCTCCATCAAAGCATTCCTTTCTTCAACAAGCAATTCAAAGCTAGTACAGTGAGTGAGAAAGAACCTTAACAGTTATTCTTTCCATTTATACTGTAACTTGGTGACCAGAACTTCTTTGCTTCAACTTTGAGTTTCAGATATCTTGCAGGTAGCCACTTCCTTGTAGCTTCCGACACCAGCAAAGTAACCAAAACAAAAGGAGTATGAAGCTAGTGGTAGAAGTAGTAGATGCTCATAATCTTATGCCCAAAGACTGCGAAGGGTCAACTAGTCCATTTGTAGAAATCGATTTCCAAAACCAACCAAGTAGAACCAAAACCATCCCAAAGAACCTCAACCCTGTTTGGAACCAGAAACTTCTCTTTGATCTGGACGAAACTAAAAACCGCCATCACCAATCCATTGAGGTCTCCGTTTACAACAAGAGGAGACCAATCCCTGGCCGAAACTTCCTTGGTATAACTAGAATTTCGTGTTCAAGTGTTATCAAGAAAGGTGACGAAGTTTATCAAACTTTCAAATTAGAAAAGAAGTGGTTTTCTTCAACTGTTGTCGAAGGTGAAATTGGCCTTAAAATCTGTACCTCACCAGAATCTGAAACAAAAGTTCCTCCTCTTCCCTCTCCACCACTACCTCCACCATCTTATACACCACAACCATTAAAAACCTCTGCTTCTTGTTCTCTTCCCCCCAATATTACTCATATTGCAGAAAATACCGACCTTTATTTCAAAACACTAGCTGCTCTTCCTAAAGCAGGGACTCTTCATACCTCAAAACCTATTACAGAACAACCTGAGAAAAAGATTTCTGCAATTGCCGAAACCAATGGTGGTGTTCCTGAAAAAGAGCCAAAGAAGAGCAATAAAGAACCTGTCAAAATAAGAGCTGACACCACTCAACACGCACATCAACACCAAATACTGCAGCAACCCAGCCCATCGGTGGAGAAACTACCAAACGGCACCCCTTGCACAATGCATCCTGCTAATCCACCAGCCCATTCTAGCGATCCAGATGACTTTGACTTGAAGGACACCAACCCCAAGTTAGGGGAACGGTGGCCAAGTGGTGGAGCATATGGAGGAAGAGGGTGGATGAATGGCGAGAGATATGCAAGCACTTTTGACCTTGTTGAGCAGATGTCTTACCTATATGTTCGAGTTGTGAAAGCCAAAGACCTTCCTCCGAGCTCCATCACTGGAAGTTGCGATCCTTACGTGGAGGTGAAGCTTGGGAACTACAAGGGCAGGACAAGGCATTTCGAGAAGAAAGTGAACCCAGAGTGGAACCAGGTCTTTGCTTTCTCAAAAGAGCGAATGCAGTCATTAACGCTTGAAGTTTTTGTCAAAGACAAAGAAATGGTGGGCAGAGATGATTATCTTGGAAGAGTAGTTTTCGATTTGAATGAAGTTCCAACTAGAGTTCCACCAGACAGTCCACTGGCTCCTCAATGGTATAGACTGGGGGACCGACGAGGAGAAGGGAAGGTGAGGGGAGACATTATGCTTGCGGTGTGGATGGGAACGCAGGCAGATGAAGCCTTTCCAGAAGCATGGCACTCTGATGCTGCCTCGGTATATGGAGAGGGTGCACTCAACATCCGCTCAAAAGTCTATGTATCACCAAAATTGTGGTACCTAAGAGTGAACGTGATTGAAGCTCAGGACGTGGTGTCAAATGACAGAGGCCGCTTCCCAGAAGTATTTGTAAAAGTTCAAGTTGGGAATCAAGTTCTCAGGACAAAGATTCATCCAACTAAAACAGCTAATCCACTCTGGAATGAAGATTTGGTGTTTGTAGTGGCTGAGCCTTTTGAGGAGCAGCTCTTCCTGACTATCGAGGATCGAGTGACCCCATTAAAAGATGATGTCTTGGGGAAATTAAGCCTGCCCCTCAACATTTTTGAGAAGAGATTGGATCACCGGCCTGTTCATTCTCGCTGGTTCAATTTAGAAAAATTTGGTTTTGGTGTCTTGGAAGCTGACAGGAGGAGAGAGCTTCAGTTTTCAAGCCGGATTCACCTAAGAGTTTGTCTTGAAGGTGGATACCATGTACTGGATGAATCGACAATGTACATCAGCGATCAAAGACCAACAGCAAGGCAGCTGTGGAAGCAACCGGTTGGGATATTAGAAGTGGGAATCTTGGGTGCACAAGGTCTTCTTCCAATGAAGATGAAGGATGGCCGAGGGAGTACAGATGCCTACTGTGTGGCTAAGTACGGCCAGAAATGGGTTCGCACAAGAACAATCGTCGACACTTTCAATCCAAAATGGAATGAGCAGTACACTTGGGAAGTTTACGATCCCTGCACGGTGATAACATTGGGAGTTTTCGACAACTGCAATTTAAGAGGAGGCGAGAAACCAAATGCTGCAAATGCAGCCCGGGATTCAAGAATTGGAAAGGTAAGAATTAGACTGTCAACTCTAGAAGCTTACAGGATTTACACACATTCTTATCCACTTCTTGTTCTGCACCCACATGGTGTGAAGAAAATGGGGGAGCTTCAATTGGCTGTTAGATTCACCACCCTCTCTCTAGCTAACATGATATATGTCTACGGGCATCCTTTGCTGCCTAAAATGCACTACTTGCACCCATTCACAGTCAACCAGGTAGACAGTTTGAGATACCAAGCCATGAATATTGTAGCTGTGAGGCTCGGCCGAGCCGAACCACCTCTGAGAAAAGAGGTGGTGGAGTACATGTTAGATGTGGATTCTCACATGTGGAGTATGAGAAGAAGCAAAGCCAACTTCTTCAGAATCATGTCACTTATTTCGGGTTTGTTCACCATGAGCCATTGGTTTGGGGACATTTGCCAATGGAGGAACCCAATCACATCAGTGTTGGTTCATATCCTCTTTCTGATATTGATTTGGTACCCAGAGTTGATCCTTCCAACTCTCTTTCTCTACATGTTCCTCATTGGATTATGGAACTATAGGTTCCGACCAAGACACCCATCTCACATGGACACTAAACTTTCATGGGCAGAAGCAGTGCACCCCGATGAACTTGATGAAGAATTTGACACGTTCCCAACTTCTAAATCCCACGACATAGTTCGAATGAGGTACGACAGGCTTAGAGGAGTTGCAGGAAGGATCCAAACCGTAGTTGGAGACATAGCAACACAGGGGGAGAGATTTCAGTCTCTACTCAGCTGGAGAGATCCAAGAGCAACCAGTCTTTTCATTGTGTTCTGTCTTTGTGCAGCTGTAGTGCTCTATGCAACTCCCTTCAGAGCGGTGGCTCTAGTTGCTGGTTTGTATTATTTGCGGCATCCTAGGTTTCGAAGCAAGCTACCTTCTGTGCCCAGCAATTTCTTCAAGAGATTGACAGCTCGTACAGACAGCTTACTGTGATCCTGTTAGTAGTGCTCAAGTTCTCATAGCACATATCTTGCTTTCTGTTAACCAACCCGCTTCTTTCTTCTTTCGTTGTAAGTTACAATAATTGCCTTTCTAGGATTTCGCAATAAGCTGTCCTTTGAAAAAGGGATGATTGCTGTGAGTGTTGATCCGTAAAGGATACCAAGTGCTCAGGGTGGCATAGAGCCTGGTAGTACTCATGGATGAACCATGAAATGCATCCTTCCGATTGTACATTTCTTTTACAGAAATTCTGCTTTCCTATTCCTACTTCCGATCGCCTCAATGTTGTTAATTTTATTTTGTTCCGCCCGGAATGGCCGAAACATTTCATACCAATTTAAAAAACAAAACAAAACGAAACAAATTTCATCTCATTTTAAATCTCGGCCCGTTCTAGATTTTTCGACCAAATTCCGGTCGAAACGTTCCGGTTTCATTCCGGTTGTTCCGTTTCGGCCAAAAAATATTATTTTTAAAAAACTAATATATGATTTATATTATTTTAAGTTAAAAATCTATTTAATCTTTACTATTTAAAAATATTTTAAATTTTAAAATTATATTTATTTGGCATTATGTTTGTATTGCATAATTTATAATTAATTTATCTTGATTTTTAAATTATATTTGTAGAATATATATATATATATATATATATATATATATATATATATAAACAGTACAACCCCGAAACGACACGGAAACACTTCGAAATTAAAACATTTCGTTTCAATTTAAAAAAACAAAACAACTACCAAAACAAAACAGAATTAACAACCTTGTCACCGTGCTATCATAATGAAAAAAATAATAGTGGTTTATTGGGTGGTTTCTTTTTCAACTAGTCTGATTTTGAAAGACGACCTGTAACAAAGCAAGAGAGTTCACCTGGCATCGCACAAAGGCGAAACAGAGAACAAGCAATATCCTAAAGGCAAATACTGAATCATTTTCTTCATTTTTTATATTTCTGAGAAGGTAGAAACCCAGTAGCATCTCAAAAAAGTGCACATTTAAACTCTCTAATACCAATCCCAACACCAAACTAAGAAACCAACAGCATTCTAAGTTTCAAACGAGGAAACATGTCATTGACGAACAGCTAAAGGCCACAACAAACAGTTAACATCTTGAAAAACCAAGCACAACTTGAAAAAGCTGTTTCGGGAATTTTCAGTTTCATGCATTCTCCATACCCATAGATAATGTTAATTATCTATTGATTGCTCCAGCTGATCCAAAGCAGAAAATGTTCACAGCACCAGGGAAAGCTGGGTGTTCTATATCACTAGGACAACAGCAAAAACAACCACTACTAACAAGGCAAAGATAATAACATGGCTCATTCATGGCAACTTCAATCCAAAACAGAGACTAACAATTCAAAAGAACCGAATCACATGAAAAATAAATAGCAGTCACTTGCGCCACAAAATGAAAAATGGGAAACAAAAATCACTTGCACAAAACATTGCCTTGCAAGGGTTCATATATTGCCAAAAACACTAGGAAAGTGCAGCTGCTAAGATAAAGTTCAAACAAAATACAATAAGAAAGTAGCTCAAGAGAAATGATCCGAATTTTTTCCTTTAGAACACAAGCTCGTGAGGTTTCATTCCATCCTTGAGAGAAAACCTTGCGCCCAAGTATGCCTTCAAATCTGGAACACACTCGAGTGATTTCATGAGTGGTGCATCCACTGCCTTCTGGTCATCCTTCTTCTCTTGTGGGAGAGTATTCTCACCCTGTAATTTGGGAATAGAAGATCATAAATATCAGAATGAAACAGAGAACATAAATAAATAGAATGAAACAGCATATAACTAATGACCACCAGCAAACACACCTCTTTATCTGCCTCAAAGAAGTTGCCCTCTCCCTTTTTCTTCTTCTTCTCAGCCTTCTTGCCAAAATATTTATCATCAAACTTCTCCACATTAACACCAGAGATGTCAACCTTAGTGGAAGTTCCAATCACATAAGATTGGTTGACTCTCCTAAGAGGAACACCATTGATCTTAAATGGTCCTGCAGCAATGGTAAACAGTATCATAATTTTAGGCAGGAAAACAATTTCACAGCAATATCAATTCAAAGAATTTCCAAATTACGCCAAATCGTGAATTTTTTTACACAACAATATAGAGCATCCAATATGAAAATGATCAAGTACTGCTGTGAAGCCAATATCACAGACATTATCACAAATTCAAACTTCAAGTCACAAGCTTTGAGATCATCAGTAATGTAATTTCTGTTCCCCAACCAAAATCAGCAAGGCACATGCTCAGAGATACTTGATGAACGAAAACACAGGTTTCAATAGATGCTATTACAAGGGGACACCATTCGATTTAAAAGACAAAACAAATCAAGCTCACCAGTGACTAGAAGCAGTCCTGAAGGAAGCTGCTTGAGGAACACAACTCTCTTGCCCTTGAACCTTCCAACAAGAATGATCAAAACAGTCCCTGGAGTAATACTACCCCTACAACATCAAATAAACAACAAAGAAAATATAGATTACAGCATGCCTTAACAACACATCGCTGATGCTTCAGCAGCTAAAACTACCCATAAACGAACCTTTCTAGTACAATAAATCTCTACCATTTCAAAATGAAATAGTCAATAGGAAACACATAACTCAAAACCGCATTATACACAAACTCGAAAAGAGAGCAAAACAAAGCCACGAAATAGACTAAAAAGCAACCGATAAAACAATTTAAAATTCAATAAATGAATCCATAAAGAAAGCAATATAGCTAAAGGTAAAGACCTGAGCTTGGTGGGCTTAGGCTTGCGCCTGTTAGGCAGTGGCTTCTTGACATCATCAGCCGGGTAAAACTTAGGTGGTTTCTCAGCAGGGGCGGCGTCTTTAACTTTAGGAGCGTGTTTAGGGAAAACACCGCCGTTTTTGGCCTTGATAGCCCACAACCCTCTCTTGTGGTACATCTGTGACCTCGAGTACTTACCGATCCCTCGAACCAGATCTGGGTTTCTGGATACCTGTGGTGTCTTCCTGGGAGCCATTGATTCCGAATGAGGTTTCTCACTCTCTCTCTCTCTCTCTCTCTATCTGTGAAAAATGGCCACAAACCCTAGCGGGGAGAATTTTGAGGGGTTATATATGCGGCGTTTTATATAGGGATGGATCAGTGAGAGGGGAAAAACCCTAGAAACCCTAATTCCGGTTATTGGGTAATGGGCTTCGGTTTGGGTTGGCGGGTGTCGTTGGTTTCTGGCTTTGCGGTGAGCCTGAATTTTTCTTGAAATACACCCTATTTTTATAAAGGCCGTGGCCCATATCATAGTTTTCTTCTTATGGACGGAGTTAGCAACACAATTGTTTTACTTTTTCTATTTAAATATCTTAACTTTTATTTTTGATATCTAATTGTGTGAACTTTTTATTTATTTTTTATAAAGTAATTTTTGTTTGAATTTGTTGTCTATATATACTGACGTTGTTATTGAATTGACGTTTGAAATGTTCGTGATATGTTCAGTTTTTATTTCCTAGTTTTAATATTTTTTTATTTGAATTTGATAATATTTAATATTTTTTTGCAAGAGTATTTTTTAATTAAAATTATAAAAAATATTTTTTTATAATTTTTAATATTTATAAATTAAAATGATTCAAAAATATATAAAAATATATTTATTAATTTAATATTTTTTATATAAAAAAATAATTTTAAAAACACTATAAATTGAATCCCATTACAAATCACTGAAGTATATCCCATACTAACAGACTCTTTATGCTGTACTTTGGTCTTTAAAAATTAATCACTCAATTTAAATTAGAGGTGGATTTATTTAAATTCAATAAAAAAAATGTGAAAAAAATTTAAAAAATTATTATGTAGCACCAAATCCAATCCATCAGGAGGGCAGGATGGTAACTTGAGAGAAAGTTTCCGGATATGCTATCCAACCCTTCCACTCTGCTACAAAACCCTCTCATTCTCGTCCCTCCCATTCCATAGAGAAAAAATGGCAACAATCTCATCTCTTACAACGCCACTACCCACGTCCACAAAACTTGCTCTTTCAACAAACCAATCAAAACCCTCTTTCCAAATCCTCAAACCAGGAACCCCTTTTAACCATTTCCCTAAATTCACACATTTACATAAAATTCTGAACACCAAAGCCCCCCAAAGGCTCTTTGCAGTAACTGAAGAAACAGCACCGGCTGCTGCAGTAGACCCTTCGTCAGAGGCTGCTAGGAGGCTGTACGTTGGAAATATTCCCAGGACTCTGACTAATGAGGAGCTGACAAAGATTGTTGAAGAACATGGTGCTGTTGAAAAAGCTGAGGTAAATTATGGACTAATGGTTTCTTAATTGGTTTGTTTCCTCTTAAAGCATGGAAATTAGATGGACAGAGAGTTGTGCGGAGCTGCATTAGCATGGAATGAGTGTTGGATTTTTTTTCCTGATGGCAATTTTCTTGGTTCATAGTGGTTGAGTATGGGGAAGTGATATAAATAGAACAATTCCTAAATCTTCTTTTCCGATTTTTTCTAGGGTTGAAACTTGATGCGGCTTGTTTCTTTTGGTTTTGGAAATTTTTTAAAAGGATTGCAGCTAAGCATCGAAAAAGAATGTTGATTTTTTCTAGAATTCATCTAATTTACTATAATTTATATTATTGCTCTAGCCTGTGGGTTGATGATTTTTCCTTGTTGTTTGCTAAGGCTGTTGGTTCGATCAAACTGTGATTTCTTTCTATTGGAATGCCTGAACTTGATTGAGAAGTCAAAGAAATGTGATAATTTTGCGCAAACAGTATCATTCCTTTTAGAGACGGCTTCTTTTCAGAGTTAAAAAGGTATCCTGAGATTATCCAAAATAAATGGAGAGTATCAGAATAACGTCCTAAATCTGTAATCTGTGCACAAAATCATGAAATGGGCACGGGACTCATTCTTTAAAGCACTCCACAGAAAACAATTTCTGAACAAGCAATTGCTTTTTTTTCTTAGAGGTCATTGAGCCTCATCTCAGCATACCTTTCACAAGTTATGAGTCCATTATCACCAAATCTTGGGAGAGAACTATTGAGGTTGAGTATTCCTATAACCAATTTTGGATAGGCTTCGACCTTAATTTTAAATTACCAGTAAGTCAACTCCTCTAATCATTCTTTCAGTTATCTACACCAAGCAAACATCATTCCCTCACTTATTTCTTCTACCAAGCAATCTGCTTTTACGCTATCAGGTCAATCCATTATATTCCTCTGCTTGCCATTATTATTTTCAAAACGATTAATATCACACGGTAGCACCCTGAGAAGATGTGTCAGTTTCTCCATTTAGTGTGCCACTGGACATTTTTATCAGTTGTATCCATGTGTCAAAAAATAGCTCGACCGTAATAACTAGAACTTAAATGGTAAGTTTAAACTGGTCAACCTGAATTTAACCTATTGGAAGAAAAGTGGGGAGGGAAGATGCAATTATGAATTATGTGTGCACCTATGCGCTTGCATGTGAGTATAACTTCATTATAGGTTATGAATGTCTGTATAGGTCAGTTAAAACTCTGCACATAACTTCTACCATTTGAAATCCTTTTTTTTTTTACTTCATGCATAATTCTGGCACTCCCATTAAGAGAATTTGACGTGCAGGATTCCTATTCTCAAGATAACTTCATTTTCTTGTTTCCTTTATAGGTTATGTATGATAAGTACTCGGGTAGGAGTCGCCGATTTGCATTTGTTACTATGAAAACTGCTGAGGATGCAAATGTGGCAATTGAGAAACTGAATGGCACTGTAAGCATTGCTGATTCTCGATCTAATTGAAAGTGCAAGGAAACATTTTGTTTCTTTATATGACTTCACAATCACTGAATGATTCTTTATGTTGGTTTTCCATTGCAGGAAATTGGAGGCCGTGAGATCAAAGTAAACATCACGGAGAAGCCTTTGCAGTCGTTGGATCTGCCTTCTCTCCAATCAGACGAATCCCAATTTGTTGACAGCCCTTATAAGGTTTATGTGGGAAATCTTGCTAAAACAGTAGCAACCGATACACTCCAGAACTTTTTTTCTAAGAAGGGAAAGGTTCTTAGTGCAAAGGTTTCACGAGTTCCAGGGACCTCAAAATCTAGTGGGTTTGGGTTTGTAACATTCTCTTCAGAGGAGGATGTAGAAGTTGCCATCTCATCTTTTAACAATTCTGTAAGTTACTTGCAGCCTTGCTATATTTAACTAGTGATTGAGTTTCTAGATCACAGAAACTTCATGCACGTGCATTAACACTCTGTTCATCTAAGGCATACACTCCCATCATGCTTTCTTGTTTATAGTTATTTATTTATTACAAAGGCAGTATCCTGCATGCTTCGTCCTTTCAAATCACTAGCCAATTATCAGGACCTTTTAGCACAATTAGACCCTTGCTGTATATTTTTATCACTTACTTGGCTGTTTCATTGATCTGATACTTGTTGGTCACTGCAGTTGTTGGAAGGGCAACCTATTCGTGTAAACAAGGCCTAGTATAGTTTGCGCATTTTTGGATTTGAGGAGTTGAATACTGTATTTTGAAAATCTCTTGCAAGCTAGTGGTTTAGTCATGTATTCATCTGATTGTCATGATCTTGTGATTCTGCTGTATGGTCTGTAATTGTTGTAACTTCTAGTTCACTGCTAGTTATAATCGAATGCAACTTTTTTTAAAAAAAAATTGTTCTAGCCTGAAAATGGTGCTTCTATTTATGAATGTTGCTTCAAAAGGATTAAACGAGTCAAGCTAGGCTGAAAGCTGTGTTCCTGGGGCATGGTGAGTTAGACATAGATTGAGTTTCAGACTCAAACTTTTTATATTTAACCATGTTGAAATCGAAATCAAATCAACTTGCCTATAATCTTATGTAAGGACCTGGTTTATAATTTGACAGAAGTGATAGGTATAGTAGGTTTGATACGCACTTCCAGATTGCAGTGAAAGCTTCCCTTCTATGAGCTTATATGCCTTTTGATCTTCTCGTCTAGAATCAATTCACCAGTGCAGCGAGTTTTGTTTTGAAAGAATTACTAGCAAGATGAGAAAAATTATTTGGAAGCACGAAATGACAATTTCATTAGAAATTATCCGGGGCAACATTGCTGGCATAAACTAGTTTGAAACCCGCTTAACGCTGTGGGCATTTTTGTCATCTATTTTATCAGCAAATAAATTTATATAATCATGTGATGGTTCATGTTGAAATAAGAACAATCTGAATAATTTGTATATTTTATAAATAATAATAGATGAGTTAATGATGAGATAAGATTAATGTTTTGCATGTAAAAAAATCAGCTAACAATGTGTTGTAAAGCAATGCCTCTTCTTTAATCAAGATAATTCGTACACTGAGAATAAACTCTTTGAGAAGAAAATTCTTTGATGTTATTACTCCATCAATCATGGAGGATCGCTATTTACTTGATTTGGTCCGGCCTGTGTAGAGAT
Source organism: Populus alba x Populus glandulosa (assembly GCA_033617975.1). Taxonomy (NCBI): domain Eukaryota; kingdom Viridiplantae; phylum Streptophyta; class Magnoliopsida; order Malpighiales; family Salicaceae; genus Populus; species Populus alba x Populus glandulosa. The sequence goes on from CM066151.1 coordinate 8,593,603, forward strand.
TAAAAAAAAATGGACAATTCTCTATAATTAATTTCGATTCTTAATTTGCAATGTGAAATACATGATTAGCAGAGATTATATGATGTTATAATCATAAAAGAAACTAAGTTGTGTGATGTTTCCACCGTAGCTAAAAACACTTTTCACCCTCTTATAGTTTACCAGCTGTGAGTTTTTTTTTTTTTCATCATCAAACTTTTTTTTTTCTTTGATTTGATCCTTACAAGGCAGAATTGGTGGTCAATTATTTATAATTTATTATGTAAGATCAGGGTTTAAAAACAGAGAACCGGTGTGAAAAATACAGGGAAAATAAGCAATTCTTGGAAAATTATTGCAAGAAGTTTACTTTGGTCCTTCATCTTAACCTTCAATTGGATACATTATTGTCCTGTAGTTTTTAAAAAAATATTTTTAACACGCAACTTAATTTTAAAGTTCTTGTATTGGAGAGGAGAAAAAGAAAATCACTAGATCTCAATGGAAAAAAAAGAGAAAATTGATTAACACTGATTCTATCCACACAAAAATCAGTATTGGTGTCAACAAATCCATTTGATGAAAGGAGTTCTGCTAAAGCATTCTTCGACCTTCACTTTTTATGAGGGATTAGATCTAGACCCGGGAAAGTTTTTAAATTCAAGTTGATTTTTGGTTTTTGAAAGATTTTTTAGTTATTTAAAGCTAAGAATTAGTTTATCTAGGTCTATATGATGTATTTTTTTAAGTGTTTTTAGTAAAAAAATATTGAAAAAATAATTTTCTCAACCTTCAATTATCAATTTTTTAGTCAAAAGACACGTATCGTTTATATTTAAAACAAAACAAAATTATAAGATAAATTACGTAACATTTGCCCTCCAATATAAATAATAATAAAAAAAACATGGGAAGATTTAGCGTGTGAATAAGAGGCACTGCAAGCAGCAAAAAATACCTATTAGCAAACCTTAAAGCATGTTTGGCAATAGCCGTAGGTTGGAGCACCCATAAGCTAATAGATGTATTTATAACCTGATAGTTTAATTACTTAAGCCCCGTTTGTTTGCTGGAAAGTAGTTTTTTTTTTTAAAGTAAATTTCAAGAAAGTGAATTCTGAGAAAGTATTTTTCAATATTTGATAGTGTAATGGAAAATAAACTGGAAAACACTTTCCAGTGTTTGGTTATGTCATGAAAAATGAGCTGGAAATAACTTATTAACATTTTATTTTTCTCAAATTTATTAAAATAATAAGAAATAAATCTTACAAATTAAAAAGTTGAATGAGAATGAAATTGAAAAAAAAATATAATTTCATAAATTATCTCAAATAAAATAAATAATAATCAAAATAATAGAGATCAAATCTAAAAAATTAAAAAAATAAAAGATGAAGAAATTAAAATAATAATAATCAACATTTCATAAATTATTTCAAATAAAATAAGTAACAATCAAAAGAATAAGGACCAAATCTGATAGATAAAAATTTTCAATAAAAAAAATGATAAGAAAAAAGCAAATAACAATTATAAAAATAAAGACCAAAATTAATATAAAAATAAAATTTTAAGAGATGAAATTGAAAATAAATATTAAAAACAAAATATATATATAGCGATCAAAAGTTTAAGGATCAAATTTGATATAATCAGCAAATAATGATATTTCTAAATTTTTCACAACTTCCGGAAAGTGTTTTCCCTCAAATTTTTTAGGAAAACACTTTCCTGAAAACCAAACCAAATTTTCCTTTTACTGGAAAGTGTTTTCCATTGACCAACTTTCCTAATGCCAAACAAACATAAGAAAGTTTGGAAAGTGATTTCCCGAAAATCACTTTTCGGAAAACAAACACAGCTAAAAGAAAAATACTTTCCTGAAAAACAAACCAAATTTTTCATTGACTAAAATTAACTGGAAAATGTTTTTCGTTGACTAGAAAGTATTTTCCGTTAACTAATTTTTTTAATGACAAACAAATACAAGAAAATTTAGAAACTGATTTCTAAAAACCAGTTTTCAAGGAAACAAACGAGGGCTTAGTTCCACTTTGTATTCCAATCAAATTCTGTAATCTCCTAGACAATCACCCGACATTGAATTCCTAAATCAACACCATGTCTAGAGTGAGAAAGCTTGTGATTTTCCTTTTTAATCTTGCATTCTTGTTATGATTCTTCCTTCTCTATCACACCATATCATGTACATATGTTTTAATATGGAGAAAAAACAGGAAAAACATGAATTACTTTTGTGCTTGGTATAAAATATTTTTTAGAAGATTTTTTTAATATCAATACATTAAAATTATATAAAAAAAATATTTTAAAAAATAAATTTAATCCACTTTAAAAACAAAAATCAAAGTTTTTAGACAAACATTAAGGGTGAGTTTGTTTTGCACATGTTTTTATGTTTGTGGTCCAAAAAACACAGGAAGGTGTTTGGTAACTGTAAAAACTGTGTTCTATATTGTAGGATCCACTAAAAAAAATTGAGTTTAAAACACAGTTCCCATAAAACAGTTTTTACATGTTTTTTTAACTGAGTTTCATAAAATATTATTTGTTTTTGCGTTTTAAAAGCGTATTTGAAAAAAACTGATATTTTTTTTATTTTTTTCTTTATTTCAAATTAATATTTTTTTATTTTTAAAATTATTTTGATGCTCTAGTATCAAAAATAATTTTTTAAAAATAAAAATATATTATTTTATTGCATTTCATAGTAAAAAACACTTTAAAAAGCAACCACAACTATATAACTATCAAATATTTTATGTATATTTTCTGCAGTATATAAATCTCATCCATAATTTTTACTAAATATATATTTAAATCCAACTAACTAAATTCTTTTAAATTTTATTTTTTTTAATTTTAATGATAAAAACTATTTTAAAAACAAACACGAGACACCCAGATAAGAGCAAGATTGTCAATTCCGTTTCGGTAGGTGTTTCGTTTTTTCAATTGGAACGAAATGTTTTGGTTTCGGAGTGTTTCGGCGTGCCGTTTCGGGGTTGTACTGTTCATATATATATTCCACAAACATAATTCAAATTCAAGATAAATTAATTATAAATTATGCAATACAAACATAATGCCAAACAAATATAATTTTAAAATTTAAAATATTTTTAAATAGTAAAGATTAAATAGATCTTTAACTTAAAATAATATAAACCATATATTAATTTTTTAAAAATAATATTTTTTAGCCGAAACGGAACAACCGGAATGAAACCGGAACGTTTCGGCCGGAATTTGGCCGGAATTTCCGGAACAGGCCGAGATTTAAAATGAGATGGAATTTGTTCTGTTTTGTTCCGTTTTTTGAATTGGTATGGAATGTTTCGACCATTTCGGGCGGAACGAAACGGAATTGAGGATAAGAGTAGCACTCCAACGTCCCAACCGGCCTCCTGCCCACAAAAGAGGAGGGGCCACAAGGCTAAAACAACCGTTCGAACGGCAATTCTCACTACCTCTGTATGTTTTAGCAATTCCTGTAAAATCTGCCGCCACTGATAGAGAATCATAAATGGACGGTATGGCCTTAAAATTCCCTTCTTTCAAATTCCTAAACCATAACACCTCCACCATTCGAAGCCCACTTCTTCTCCGCAAATTCTCCTCCTCCTCTTCTTCACTTCCGGTATCAGCATCGGGTACTACTCTCAGAGAAGCGGGCCCGGCTTCCAACTCCGTTTCACTCGGTCAGTTAACCCGACCCGACTTCCCCATCCTCCACCAGGTAAATCATCACAACCCCATGTTATTTTATGCTTCTTGTTTATGAAAAACGATTCGCAATTCTGATTTTATCATTTCGTGTGTGTTTGCAGAAGATAAATAACGGGTCAAATCTTGTTTACTTGGACAACGCAGCTACTTCACAGAAACCAATTTCAGTGCTAAAAGCCCTGCAAGATTATTATGAATCTTACAATTCCAATGTTCATCGAGGAATTCATTACTTAAGGTACCCAAAAAAAAATTAATTCTGTCATTTTTTTCCTCCAAATTTTGGTGTTTTATGGTGATTTTAATTGAAAATGTGTACTTATTTGAAAATAAAATAAAATTTGGGGAATTGTAGTGCAAAGGCAACAGAAAAATATGAACTGGCGAGGGAGAAAATTGCAGCATTTATAAACGCAGAAGAATCTAGGGAGATTGTATTTACCAGAAATGCCACTGAAGCTATCAATTTGGTTGCTTATACCTGGGGGTTTGCAAATTTAAAATCAGGAGATGAGGTGGGCGCTTCTTTCTAGCCGTTTCCTGTTGTTCAATTTTCTGCGTTCAGTTATGCTCTCTTCAATTCTAACGAGGCGTCAAATTAGGCACTTACATAGTATTGTGTGTGTGTTTAGGTTTTATTGACCATCGCGGAACACCATAGTGCGATTGTTCCATGGCAATTCGTGGCTCAGAAGACCGGAGCAGTTTTGAAGTTTGTTGATTTAAATGAGGATGAAGTTCCGGATGTACTTAAGTTGAAAGAAATGATTTCTAGCAAGACAAAACTTGTTGTGGTGCACCATATATCAAATACACTCGGTATGTTTGTTCGCCTCAGTATCTGCATGCTCATAGACCATGTTTGAAATTGTGTTTGATTTTGCTCATGAACAAATAGGAATTGGTTTTTCTAAATTTTAGTGCATGATATGAAATTCTCTTTTGCCTATTCAGTAGCCCAATTTGACCAAGATGTAATATCCATATGGACCATCATGAATAAGAGGAATGGTTACTTCCAGTAAAATCTTTGAAGGATATTGGTGAAATTTTGCTTAACACGGTAGTCTTTTAGCTATATAACTGAGCTTTTATGCCACAACGTGATTTTGATTAGCTGCTGATGTGGTTTCAAATACTTGCTTAAAATGCCATGAAATATATAATGGATTGCTTCTGTTTTTACACAGTTTGACAACCAGCTAGTGTATTTCATATGCAATATTGGGCTAGAATGCATAGACCCTCCTTAAACTTTCACTTATTTTGATTGATCCCCACCCACCCACCCACTCCCACACACACATGTATGTTTGTTTTGACTTTAATACATGAATTATGGGGTGTTTGGGTTGGGACATCCTCTGTTAGGCTTTGGCCAAAACTTGCAGTGATACTACCACTGAATGAAATGTCTCATTGCCGCGAGTCATCCATACTAATCTTGGACCCTGCTACCACCAGATTTGGGTGTTTTAAGGTTTGAAATTTGGATCTAAAAATTTAAACTTAAATTCTTGTGTCTGATTTGAGCTTGAAAATGGTTTTTGATATTGGAATGTTATTTATGAGGTTGAAAGGAATTTTTGATGGTCTTTTGGGGTGATGTGGTGCCTTGAATAGTGGAGTTCCTGGTCTGAACATGGACTGAGGTGTTCCAATCCAAACGTGCTATAGTTCATGTTTTAAAATCTAAACAAAGAAAAGGGTTTCAATCAAAATGGTGGATAGTTCAGGGGGCATTAAGTTTTACCCTGCATTATTGTATAAGCTCAACCCTCCCCTCCCTCCCTCCTCATCTCCAACATTCCAGCTGGCATCTTCCTTCTTTGCTTCCCTTCTCTTTCTCCTCACTTTCTAGTAGTTTCATAGTATATGTTTACATTCTTGCAGAATGTGCAAGTGAGAAAAGTATCATCATCCTTTATCATATAAAATTTGACAACATTTTTCATAATGAATTGTCGTAGATCTTGGCCTTCTTGTTGATATAAACTTTATTGTCCTTGATTGACTTATATATTTAGCTTGGAAAACCTCACACACTGTCATTATACTTGTTGATTTATCATATTGATGTTTGCTTTTATGCACTAATGACACATTATTACTGTAATAAGGATTTTACATGTCAACTTAATTCAAGTAAGAAAATATACTTAGTCTGATGTTTAATTGCATTTTCTGTTAGCTGTTTGCAACACATTATGTTTTCCATATCACTATTGTCTATGCCCTTGCAGGTCTTTTAAAGACTTGAACAAGCCACAATATTATGTTTACCTTATGAATCACTCTCCGAGAATCATTACGAGGAAGAAATAGCTAATAACATAGTCCATAAATTTTTTTTCTGTAGCTTCTTCTCTTCCTATCGAAGACATAGTCCATTGGGCACATGCTGTTGAGGCAAAAGTTCTTGTAGATGCTTGTCAAAGTATTCCGCACATGCCGGTCGATGTCCGGGACCTTGATGCTGATTTTCTTGTTGCTTCTTCACACAAGGTTAGGTTATTGCCTTGTACAATGAAATATAAGCTTTAGGCATGTATATAAAGTTAAAGAGATAACGATGCTCCAGATGTGTGGGCCTACAGGCGTTGGATTTTTATATGGTAAAAGTGACATCCTGTCTACCATGCCTCCATTTTTGGGTAAGTTACTTTTAGAACCTAGAGTTGTTTACGTCCATAGGCCTAGGAAAACAGTTGTATGAAATGATACTTTCAAGCTTGTCTTAATGTTTTGTTTTGCTTTTCATAGGTGGCGGAGAAATGATCTCTGATGTATTTTTGGATCATTCCACATATGCAGAACCTCCATCAAGGTTGGTTAAGTTGTTTACTTGTTGAACAATTGGATCTCATAAATCATTGCAAGGGGCTAAAGGATGTGGTGCAAATTTGCTCCTCTCTTCTCACTTGCTGTCATTCTTGCTTGAACATCTGATTAAAACGAAATTTTATTAAGGTACTTATTGTTAGATTTTGTTTCATATTAATGATCTAGTTTCGAATTCACTCTTTTTTACGGAGTAGATTTGAGGCTGGAACACCAGCAATTGGAGAAGCAATTGGATTAGGAGCAGCAATCGATTATTTGCATGGAATTGGCATGCAAAAGATTCATGAGTATGAGGTGAGTTATCGAAACCCAATGGTCATCAAAACAAAATGCTACCAATATTATTAACCATGTTGATTTTACCAACAGATGCGGATTTGAGTTTAAAATAACAAAGCAACATTAAACAAACAGCATTAAATTCAAGGAAAGTAAAACAAAACAAAACAAAGGCCAGTTTAATTAATCCATTACATTAATACACAAACAATTATAATAATACTATTCAGTCTGAAATGATGGGTGATATCTATTCTTATATCTTGTCCGTTTACCTCTTCTTCTTGTTTTTTGAGGCAGATGGAGCTGGCTAATTATCTATATGAAAACCTCTCTACTGTTCCTAACATACGTATCTATGGCCCGAAACCTTCCAAAGGAGTTGATCGTGCTGCGCTTTGTTCTTTCAATGTGAAGAATATTCACCCCACGGATCTTGCAACTTGTCTTGACCAACTGGTATGAGTACAAATGAGGTCTTCATTACTAGTAAACCTGTCAAGTATGCATTCTTAAAGATGTTATTGGACCTTTGTCTGTTTATAATGAGCCGTAGAAGAATCTAAGGCCATAAATGCTATATATAATTTGAGAGGTTTTGTGACTGTTCATTGATGATGAGATTATCTTGATGGAAACTAACACACTTGCCCTCAGCATGGAGTAGCTATCAGATCGGGTCACCACTGTGCTCAACCTCTCCATCGGTATCTAGGAATCAATGCAAGTGCACGTGCCAGCCTCCATTTTTACAACACTAAAGAGGATGTTGATTACTTCATCCACGCACTCAACGACACTGTTAGCTTCTTAGATTCTTCCAAGTAGAGTGGCCTTGCCTTTTAGCTTGCTGCTTATTTTCGAAGTTGTGTCAAGTCTCCAGGGGATTCCGTGCACCATATAATGCAACTTTACAGATGTTCTTTTTGTTTCTTTACTAGAGTTCGAGGTCTACTCTTTAGTTTTGCTTGCCGCTCTATTTTGAGTTCTTTTTTAATTATTAAAAAACAATAATTTCCAACTACTAAAAAGGCTCGTGTGGTTTACATCTGTGGCAATTATTGTTATTTTTACCATTAAAAAATGATTTGCTACATGATAATGTGTATGTGATGAATCCTTGAGATAAGCTTCTCGGGTGCCATGGAAGGCGTGTGCATTATCTGGTTCATAGCTCTCTAAGATTTTCCATGCTACTTGTTTAACACGTTGTTGCTGGCCATCTATAATGGCAATGCTAATGGAGAAACTATTTCGTGAGCGTGATTGATGTTGAATCCACACGTTTTTCCACATTCATTTTATAGTGGATCGGACATGATTTATGCGGGTCTCGTGCAATAATCTCTCTTGACAAGAAGGCAACGGTGCTGCATGGACTGCCGCCGCCGTTCCTTTCCTGGAACCAGCACCGAACTTCTTAGACCTTCTCATTCCAGCAAGACAGTCGTCCACGGTCCAACTATTACTCCACAAATTTACACAAATGTTTTGTTACTATCAATAATGGAAATGGGGAAATCTTAACTTTAATAATAAAAATCATAAGGGCTGCTTGAAACAAATCAAAATTTTAAGTTGAAATTGAGGGACCCTATGGGTCTCAGAGTTTTTTTTTTTTTTTTTTGAAAATAGCACAACTAGCAAAAATAATTAGCAAAAATAATGAGCAAGCTAGTGCAACTAAGAAAAAAAAAATAACATAGTTAAGTGGACACACTATTCTAGCTAGTAGCGCAATTTAATTGGTTGCATCACTTCCAGTAGCACAATTTAAAAAATTAAATTAAATGAATTGTGCTGCTAGTAATAACTCAAATTTTAAAAATACAAAAATAAGGTAATTTATTGAATTTTAATTGGTTTAATAGCACGATTACTTGGTGCTATTTTTTTTATGCAAGCTTGAAAATTTTTCATATGGCACGTGTTTTCTTCTAGAACTAGTTTGTTTTTTATTATTAATGTATTAATATAAAAAATAAATTTAAAAAAATAAAAAAAAATATTATTTTAAATAAAAAATACTTTTAAAAATAATAAAATAGTTAAGTCACAGTCAAAACCTTATAAGAGAAAGCGCCGTCACCACCCGGGTGGAAGCAACAGTGCCGCCACGTCTTGAAGTGACAGCTTACATGTAAGAAACGGTGATTGTCACACAAGCATTTTCCACACGTGGTGGAGTGAAGAACCAGTAAGTCTACTCCTGGCGAGTAATAGACGCGTGTTCGTTGCTTTATTTGATAGCAGAAAGACGAAGGATTTTTTCCAGTCAAACTACCAATATAAACATGGTAAGCGTGTTACGCGCTGTACTACGTATCTGCTAATATTGACCCGTTGCTGCGAAATTAACAAATTCAATATTATGGTGGTTTCTTAGATAGGGAGTGGTTTTTCTAAATTATTTTTAAAATTTCTACGTATTTATTTCCTAGTCAATGAAACAGTTAAAGAAAAATTTTATTTTATCTTATTTTTAATAAAAAATTTTCTTTTTATTTTGAATAAAAAATACTTTTTAAAGTTAAAAAAAATTAAAAATATTTTATTATTTGTTGATTATATCCAATTTGATCATTTATTGTTTGATTTTGTTTTGTAATTTCATCTTTTATTTTTTTAATTAATATTTAATTTTCTTTTATTTTTTTCTAATTCAAATTTTTTTATCAATCGGATCTTTTTTCCTTTCTCTTGACAATTATTTATTTTATTCGAAATAATTTATAAAATTAATTTTTTTTTAATTTTATCATCTTTCAACTTATTTTATTTTACTTATTATATTTGGTTTTTATTCTCTTAATTTATATTTATTTTATTTAAAATAATTTAAAAAAGTGAATTTTTTTTAATTTTATTATTTTTTAACTTTTTTATTTCTTAAATTTAAATTTCATTCTTTTAATAAGCTTAAAATAAATTTTAAAAAATTATTTTTCATATTATAACCAAATACTTAAAATTATTTTTTAATAACAACATTAAAAAATAAAAATCAAATCAAATGTCAAGCAATACCCTTCACCACCACATATGATAGTGCATGTAGACGGCAAAGGCGTCAATGAGTCTGAACGCTTTTTATCTATATTTTATAGCTCTGTAGACTTGTCTAACTATTTAATACGCTGCTGGCCATCTGTTATTGCCATGATAGCTAGGGGCGCGTCGGTGCTTTCTTGGAAGGCGCCCTCCTTGTGGGAACTATGGATGTGCATCAAGCCAGTAAAACTATCTCATGTTTTTGTTCAAATCGACGGTCAGGATTACTTAATTTTTTATTTTTAATTATAAATATCCACACTAAATTACATGCACATCAACTAATTTGTCAAGAGATCCTGAAATTTATGATATTTAAATTAGTAATTTTTAAAAAATAAACAAAGAACTTGACTAATTAAATTATACCCTTCAGAATTAAAAACAAAAAAAAACAAAAAAGAAAAAGGAAAATGAAGTTATATTTGTAGTAAGGAGATGGTTCTGAACACCCCTTGCATGCTTTAGAGGATTTAATTGAAAGTTTTGAGAAAATTGATATATTCAAATATCAAAATTAAAAATTATGCATCTGATTAAAAAAACGTGTGAGATTAGTGTATCAATTAAATATGTTTAACAATATTAATTTGGTGCTTACGTGGTTAAAAGTAATTTATTTAGGGAAATAAATCTAAAATCACCCCTTAAAAAACTATTATCCTAATTAGTTCAAGCAATAACTTCAACCTTTTTATAAGGACAGTTTAATTTTGTATTTTATAAGTGATTTTAAAAATAATATTTTTTTTATTTTAAATTAAAATTTTAATATGTTAATATTAAAAATAATTTTTTAATAAAAAATTCTTTAAAAATAATTATTGCCGTAGGGTTATTTTCGACATGGTAAGGCTAGAAGGGGTGGTTCCAAAAAATTCTGAATTTTTTTTGTTTAAAATATTTTTTTTATATTTTTAAATTATTTTGATGTATTGATATTAAAAATATTTTTTAAAAAATATAAAATTTATTTTAATATATTTTTAAATAAAAAACATTTTAAATTATTAATTCTATCACAATCTTAAATAAACTCTTAAAAGATAAATTAGACCCTTACGGACTTGATAATAGTTGTATACGTTAAAAGAAAAATAAGAAGATGCGTAAAACGAGAGATTTACCAGACAGTCCGATTATTTTTTTTTGAGAAAAGGGTTGAAGTGTTCATAGCATTTCTTGTGTTGTTTATGATGGCTATGATGATTCAAATGAATCTTAGTGATTTGACAGTATACGATGGATTTGGAAATTAATTCAAACTTATCTTTATTTTTTTTTAAAAAAGCAAAATAATACTGGGAGATATTCATGATTTTGTGTTGAAAATCTTAAAAAAAATAATCGGTGATAGATATCCATCCACCCCACCGTTGTCGACGTCTCTTAACCTTTATACCCTCTAGTCTCCGTTAAAGTATGAGTTCCATCGGGTCGGAGTATATCCTCTCCGCCGCCTATTCTGAAAAAGTTAGGTATTCTTACCTCCTTCCACCACCACCTCTATGAAAGCAAAAGTCCTTCAATTCCCTTTTCCATTCGGAAAAAAATAGTTTTTTAATCTGATTTAATTAGAAAAGAAATCAGTATTTTCAGTTGGCATGTATGCAAAAATTAATGACATTGAGGTGGCGGTGTTGCTGCTGCCACAAGCCGGGTGGCTACAAGCACTAGATAACAGTGACCGCTAGAACAAATCCTCGGTGTTTGTATGTTCCACACATCCATGGAGTCAAATAATCATACACTGATTTGCATGTGCTATTCTTCGCAGGCGGTAGTCACTTATTTAATCCCAGAAGAAGATTTTTCAAGTCAAATCGGAAATAATTAACGACTTGCTTGGGGCTGTTGGCAAGTTGCCGGGAAACCAATATTTAACCTGCTTAATTAATTTTAATGTAGTTGCGGGTTTGGTAATAATTGTTTTTGTAAATAATAATATTGATATCTTCTCCGGCCATCCCATCCTCTCCGGGCAGGGATATATATATATATATATATATGAACTACTTCCCAAAAGAATAGAGTTACTAGCTCAGGACATATTTACTAAGTACAGACTCTCATATCCATAAAAGCAGATGACTAAAATAGCCCAATATACTGATAGCAGCAGCACCACTGTTGCTCACCCCCGGGTGGCTAGCTGGGCAGCGTATGCTGATGGTCCTACCATAAAGCGAGCTTCTTCTATTATCATGAGAGACAAGAAAGATGGCCGTTGACAAAGTTGAACAAACTACAACCATGGATAAGAGGCGGCTGTAATCCAAGCCGTCCATTCCTTTTTCCTCACCACGTCAGTTTTTTCTCGCGCGTTTTCCTTTCTCCTTCCTCGCATCTACTCAACAACCGAGACTTTGCATAATCACACAAAGTCAATTTCTTTCTAAGTCTTTATTCTCTCTCTATATAAATCTCTCTCTCTACTCTCTATTTCCTCACACCTCAATTATATTAGAGTTTACTCAGACAACAGAGAAGAAACCGAGGACATGGCGAATTATGCTCAGGGAAATGGTGACTTCCCCGCGATTCCGACTCACGGCGGCCAATTCATTCAATACAATATTTTCGGTAATCTCTTTCAAATCACGTCGAAATATCGACCTCCGATCACTCCGATTGGTCGTGGTGCCTACGGCATCGTCTGGTACGTGCTTTTAATCCACCAGTTAATCAATTAGTTTCGGTGTGCTTGGTCTTGGTTTTAATTAGTTTGATTGAAATTAATTAGGATTTTATTTGTTTAATAAAGCTCTGTGTTGAATTCGGAGACGAACGAGATGGTGGCGGTGAAGAAGATAGCCAACGCTTTTGATAATCAAATGGACGCCAAGCGCACCCTTCGTGAGATTAAACTGCTTCGCCATTTGGATCACGAAAACGTGAGTGCCGGGGCTCTTTCCTTTGACTTCTCTGCTTATACTGTTTTCTGTTTGTTTCCTTAATTTAGCACCATAGTAGAAAGGAAATATAAATTTATTGTTATTATTATTTCTGCGGCTGCTGATTGTTGCTGTTGTTGTTTTCACATTACTAAGTCGCCAATTAATATGTTAAAACTTGTATAAAAATGCCTTTTTGTGTAAATTTAGGAATCATGATGGAATTTCTTCCGCTACTAATTTTAATAAGCTTGATTATATCCTACAATTTCTACTATAATCTCTCTCCCAGCCAACATTTCATGCACTTTGCTGCTTATAACTTCGTAAATTTGTCTGTGCAACAATTCAAAAGATCATTTACATTTTGGCAATTTAAAAATAATGGAAAATTTAATTAGTCTCAACAAAAGAAAATAATTGCATCATGGATTCTCACTATCCATACCTGTAGCAAAAGTTGAAGGTTCAATTTTGTTAATAACGTGCTTATCCTTGCCCAGTTGCTGGATTTGGAATGTAAAATGTTATCTTGTACTAGAATCAGTTTTCGTGAGCTCTAACCTTTTGAATGCAAAACAGGTTATTGGTATCAGAGATGTCATTCCTCCACCTCTACGCAGAGAATTTACTGATGTCTACATTGCCATGGAACTCATGGACACTGATCTTCACCAAATTATTCGTTCCAACCAAGGTTTGTCAGAGGAGCATTGTCAGGTAATGCATTTCAGTTTTTAGTTTTCGTTGAACTTTGCAATGTAATTCATAAGTCTAATTGATGACACTCATATCTATTTTGTTTCTTTATTTGTACAGTACTTCTTGTATCAGATTCTTCGAGGACTGAAATATATACACTCTGCTAATATTATCCATAGAGATCTCAAACCCAGCAATTTACTGCTAAATGCAAATTGTGACTTGAAGATATGCGATTTTGGTCTAGCTCGGCCAACTTCGGAGAATGAGTTTATGACAGAGTATGTTGTCACCAGATGGTATCGTGCACCTGAGTTATTGCTCAACTCCTCAGACTATACTGCTGCAATTGATGTGTGGTCTGTAGGTTGCATCTTTATGGAGCTTATGAATAGAAAACCTCTGTTTCCAGGCAAAGATCATGTGCATCAGATGCGCTTATTGACAGAGGTGCGTAAGATGAAAGAGAAACAAGTATTGTTTGCAAATTTGTATGTGGAATATCTCTTGATAATGTTTAGCATCTATAATTATTTTCTATAGTTGAGAGCTTGGAGTATACATCATAACTGTTTTTTTTTCTTGCTGCTCCAATGGGAAAGGAGTTAACTTCGGCTACAGCCAAAGTGTTGGAAATTATTACTGCTGCATATGTACTGATTGGCTCTCATTATATATAGTCTTTATTAATATTTTTGGAATGTGATATATGATCAGGGCTGTTAATCTTGGCTGGCTTTGCATCTATTTTTAACAATTCAGGGTTCTAGTTGATTTTATGTTGTCATATATATGTGTGTGTGTGTGTGTGTTTCAACAGAACTCGATAAGCTTTTCTGCTGGGTTTAATTTGTAGTGTCAATTTTTATTCAAGTTAAGTGCACGTGAAATATTTTTTTTATGGTATTTTTATTCTCTACAGCTTCTTGGCAAACCCACTGAATCTGATCTTGGTTTTGTCCGGAATGAGGATGCGAGAAGATACATCCAGCAACTCGACTCGCATCCCCGTCGGTCATTAGCTGAGCTTTTCCCACTTGTTCACCCTCTGGCCATTGATCTTGTAGATAAAATGTTGACATTCGATCCCACTAAAAGAATTACTGGTGAGTCTGGTATCCTCATTTTTATCGTCTTCTGAATACATTACTGACTAACAATTTAAAGAATCTCTCATTGAGATGAATATTCTCCATACATGTTGTTAAAGGTCGTGAAAGCTTTTTCTACTTTGATGTTGTTAATTAGGTACAAGTAAAATCCACTAGCTAAACATGTTAATTTTTCTCATTATTGGGAGTTCACTTGGTGGGGCATTTGACCTCATTTTGCACGTGTTTAGCTTAACCTGGTCTTCCCTGAGCTTGAGATCACAAAAACATTATTGGAGGGATTTATGCTCCACATGTCATTGTCATTAGATAAGAGACTTCCATCTGTTTATTTCTAAAAGCAAGATTTGTCTGCATCAGTTGAAGAAGCATTGGCTCATCCATACCTTGCAAGATTACATGACATAGCAGATGAACCAGTCTGCTTAGAGCCTTTCTCCTTCGAATTTGAGCAACAACCCTTGGCAGAAGAGCAAATGAAGGATATGATCTATGAGGAGGCTTTAGCACTTAATCCAGAATATGCATGCTAGAGAAGGTACTTGTAATATCCAGTTTTTTATTCATTTATTGATGTTCCATAAGCACTACCAGTCCCGATGTCATTTGATGGAGAGCAAGTTTGAACATGACGCCATGGGATCACAGTCACAGTTGATTAAACAAGATATATCTTCCTTCGATGGTCTTCAGCACTCCTCTGTATCTGAAATTGATCCTTGGCTTGCTAATTGTTCACCCCATCATTTCCACGACCTTTATATTTAATGTTCTCGAGGTCGATCACTTCGCATTCGCAACACTTGTAAACCTACAACCTTAATCTGACTCAGTTTTTTCTCTTCTTCCTGTCTTTTCTTCCTGGTTTCGATCTTTTTAAAGTTTATCTCTTGTAACATGTCTTTGTCTGTTTTCCAATGAAAATCTATTGTGAATGTGATGCGTAATTTTTTATCTGGTTGAATGTAATTCGTACTTAATACGTGGGTTGCCTTTTCTTTTAATGTATAGAAATTTTATAAATTAGAATTAATAGAGTGAGGATATGCATCCTATGTAACTGTTGGAAATTTTATTTTAAAACAAAAAATATTAATATAATTCAAATAAATTATAGATGAATGAAAAATTAATTTTTAAAAAAATTATGATTCATATATTTTTATGAAAACTCAATCTCACATTAAAAAAAAAAGATTTTCTTGCTGTATGACTTAAATAAAATAGGCTTTGAGTTTAAGCTAAACATGCTTGACTTGTGGCTAAGTTTGCATCTAGGTTTGAGTATATTTTAAAATAACTTTTTAGACTACAAAAAAATCTATTTTTATCTATTTTTGGACTTGGATTTATATTTATAATTCTTTAGCCTATATTTTTTTTTTAACCCGTTAGTTTGTCTAACCCATAAATAAAAAGCTTCATAATTAGTCTTTTTCTTCGTCAAATAATTTTTCAGCACAAAAATGTCATATTTAAAGCTAAGATTATTATGTTTAATATTTATTTATGATGGGTAATAAAAGCTGATAATAAATGGAATATATTCTGATAATTATTAGAATTAATTATATATAAGTTTTGTTTCCAAAATACATTGTAAAAAGAGGATGAAGAAAGATTTTTTCAGAAATGTTTTTATAGAACTACTCTGTTTTCAGCCTAGTTTCTTTTGTTTTTAAGCTTTGATTCCTCTATGTTTTTCCTCGTACTTTAGAGCCAAGGATCAGTTATTGTAGAGAGAGATTTAAATTAATTTTTTTTATTTTTAAAGTTCATGAACCGTGAATAATTATTAGTCCAAAAATTAATTCTTTTATAATCCAAAGAAAGTTGATCTAAATATCACATAACTTTTAGATGAGAGAGCATCTAAGTAAAATAAACTTTAAACTTAAACTATACCCACTCAACTCATGAATGAGGTTTTTGACCTGAGAAATTTTTATTTTTTTAAAACCATTAGTTTATCAAGGACATGAACTAAAAGATTGAACAAATTAGTTTTCTTCTCCACCCACTTGAACAGTTTTCCAGCACAAAAAATTATATTTAAAGCCCAAATTATTAGATTTAATATTGTTCTATGGCAGGTAATTAAGGCTAATAATGGAGGGGGTTTATTATGATAATTACCAGAATTTCTTCTACATCAATTTTAATTCCAAAATCATTATAAAAGTGTTCTAGACAGTTTCCTGGATATATTTTATTGAATTGTTGACACTCTTGTTCTCCTATGTTTTTAGCCTAGTTTCTTATGTTTTTAAGCTTAGGATGAGTCTTTGGAGAGATTTATTTGAATCAAATATGCTAAAGTTTCTACTAATTCTAAACAAAATGATATTACCTAAGAAGATGATTATATACATTTTATTTGCACGCGAAAAACAATAAAATTTTAAAGCTAAAAAATTTATACTCAAAAACAATAATTTTTTAACTTAATCATATTCTAAATGGTTCAACAAGCAAGTATAATATCAAATATTCTTGCTTAGTATACATATTAAAATTGTGTTTTAATTTTTTATGCGAGTTTTTTCTACTTGCCCAATATAGATGCTAGTATTTTTCTTTAATTACAAGTTTATTCTGATATATAATATTGTATGTAAACTTAAACTTTTATACTAACTAATCTAATAGTTTCTGGACAGCAGGAACATTTTCTATTGTAATGGTTTTTAAGGAATCATGATTTGCCAAGTGTATAATTTGAATGAAAAAATAATGGATGAAAACCTTTTAATTTAAAATTCATAAAAAATTAATGATAAAATTGATATAAAATATTATTTGATAGAAAATTGAGATAATGGAGGAATTTTTTATGTTTACCCAAGAAAAAAAACCCAGAAATCACCCACCAAGATAACAACTGGTCATCTCAAATGTAACATGAACTCAGAAAAAAAGATCTAAACATTATAAATAAAAATAGCCAAGGGTGAAAAGTGACAATTGTTATTAATCTTTTGAGAAACATATAATAGATGGAATTTGTACACCTATAAATAGTAAGGGAAAAAAAGAGAGTAAATACCGATATACAAGTATGCCAAACTTTCAGTGATTCGGATGGATGGATAACAATCACTGATTTGTGCTTGAATTTGGCTTTGATATTTTCTGCTTGATTGCGCTGGAGATTGCAACTTTTGATTCTTGATGAGGACTGGTTGTCACTCATAAACATAACCACATCTCATAAAGCAAGGTAAAGAGGACAGATCTCGACTTTGGTTCCTGTCCTAACTAACTTAAAAATCCTTGGAAGATAAACACAGAACCACCGCGTGGCATGGAGGAGGATGATTTGTATTGAGAGTGGATACTTAGAATAAGAACTTAAGAAGAACAAATGTTTAGACTGGGATATATTTAAGCAGAAAATAGGTTACTGTGGAGAACAGGAATGGCCATGAAAGGTTTAGCCATGGTCTTTACCACGCCTGATTTAGAGTCCATGTTAACCTTCGATCCATCTGGTCCATCTCCACCGAGAACTTTCCAATCAAAACACTGAACCATTGCTGTAACACTACAATTAATCAAACTTGACGTCATGTTGGTCCCAGGGCACATTCTCCTTCCGCCACCAAAAGGGACGTAAACCTGTAAGTTTTGCCCCTTGGCGTTGTCCTGTTCAGTCAAGAACCTCTCCGGAATAAAATCATTGGGGTTTTCAAATATCTTTGGATCCCTCATGATAGAGTACGCGTTCATTATCATTGTGATTCCCTTGGGTATATCATATCCTCCAAGTTTGCAATTTTCACCGCATATTCTATCAAATAAAGGCACCGGTGGATTTAGCCTCATTGCTTCCTTCACACATGCTTGAAAATAAGGCAGGTTTGGGATATCTTCTTCATCCACAAGTCTCCCTGTCCCAACAACTGAATCTATCTCCTCTCTGAGCTTCTTGAACGCGGCAGGATGGTTGACAAGCTCTGCTAAGATCCACAGTATGGCATCTGATGTAGTATTGGTACCTCCTGTGAAAAGATCCTGGGAGAGAGAGAGAAACAAAAAAGCGGAAATTAAAAAGGATGTTTAATAAATAAGATCAATTAAATGCTGACACTTCATTCTAAGTATAATTAGAAGAAAGAAAGTATTGATCATCTTGAAAGAGAGATTAACTAATGAAGGAGGGAAAGGGAGAAGGCAGATGATTACCAGAAAGAAAGTCTTCATTTGCTTCCTGGTTATCCTTATTTCAGCATTTTTGTCATGATACACTTCCAGAAGAATATCCATCAAGTCTTTATTCTCCATGTGAGGACCTTCTCTCTTTGCTTTCTCCTCATGCTCTACCAAGACGTTCTCAAACAATTCATCATACCTTTTGGGCACGTCGGCAATTTTCTTTCTCAAGTACCAGATACCTATCCTTTTCAAGGGACCAAACACGCTAAATAAAGCAAGCTTTGCAGCCAGATCAAAGGATTCACGCACCAGCCCTCTACACTTCTCAGCCTGGTTATCTTCCCCTGAACACCTAGCGCTCATAATCATCCTGCAAGTACTATTGTTTGCTAGTGTTAATACCTCAGCACTCACATTTGCAACCTCATTTTTCTGATCTATCTCCAACATTTTACTCAAAAACCTCACAACTTCTTCGCGTCTAACATTCTTTAACTTCTTCATCTGTCTAGTCCCCAACAATTCTGTCGTACAAATTTTCTTCATGAATTTCCAGTAATCCCCATACGGGGCATTGAAAAAGCTCGTTGAGCTTCCAAATAGTAAATTATCCTCAAAAGGGGATTTTATTCTAGAGGTAAAATGGACATCTAGTGCCTTGAAGATTTCTGTGGCCAGTGGAGCGGACGAGACAAGAACAGCAGGATAAGTGGCCAAACGGAGATAGAGGAGAGGGCCATATTTATTGCTGAGAGCATGGAATCCTTTGAATGCTACCGGGGTTAATAAATGGAGGTGGCCGATCAAAGGAAGTGTGGGCGGGCTTGGAGGGAAGCAATAACCGGCAGGTTTCTTGCCGGGCCTCTTGAAGATGAATTGAAGGAAGACTGTGATAAAAAAGAGGACAAAGATGGCAAGAACATATTGAATAGCAGTCATGGTGTCCGCTTAGTGAAAGCTGGCTAAAAAGCAAATGGGGAGTGTGTTTTGAACTAATTTAGTTCTTATGTATTTATAGCCAACTCTGCCCTTTACCCAAGCGTTGCGTGGACTGTGATAAACTTCTCTCTTTCTTCTCTTTCTTTTTCGTAACTCTAATTACAGCCACTTACTAAACAAAGACCATAAAATTTGAAAGATCAAACTATTATTCCTATTTGTTCTTTATATCGTTATTGCTTCGGTGGAGACACCACGCCTAGGAAAAAGATTTTTCAACTGTCAAATCGATGTAGAATTGAACGGTGAACGGTGAAAGTATTGCGGTTATACTATTGATTTGTCTGTAGATTTTGTGACTATGGTCTTCGAAAGAATCAAAGAAACGAAACCACCAGGTAAGTACGTCCTCACTTAAAACTTTCAATTATTTTAATTTCAAACCTCAAACAATAATTTAATTAAATTCGAGATGAAGCTGACAAGATTATTGCTGCCGAACATATGAATATTCTACTCAATAATCTATGATCACACACGGAGGACAAAAAACCCCCAAAAGAGATCGATGGTTTGTTTGTTTTGTTTTGTTTCTTGGGATAATGTTGAAGGAGATAAAAAAGGCTAGTTATGTACTAAAAGTAAAGGGAGATCTAGTCTCCCTTTAATCTATTTAATTATATTACAGAAGTTTCAAAGGTTCAATCTATCTAAGGTTAGTTAGATCCTTTTGTTTTGCACGGAGATCATTAAAGTTGTAAGGAAAGAAAGAAAAATCTATTTATTATAAAATAATTAAATTCGAAGTTCAAAACCAATATAAAGCTGTTAACGATGTATTCAAAAGTATGATTGCTTTATTTTTCAAAATAATTTTTATATTAAAATATATTAAAATAATATTTTTTAATATATTTTTAGATCAATACATTAAATTGATCCAAAATATAGGTTGGCCATGTTTCCAAAAGGTTATATATCTAGACTAATCTAATTACTGTTTGAGATATTTAACAAATCCAACAATTAATTATTGCTTTTGGAGTGGAAAAAAAAAACTTCTAATTTACCGTACATATGATACAAGGTTCTGATATTATATGGGAGTATAGTTTTTCTTTTTCCAAAACTCAATGACAAAAGTATCCTCGGTCTATCGAAACTAATTTCTTCTTTATGTGATTTTCAAGTAATTAGGTTCTTAGCATGTGCTCCGTACGTAGATGTATTATTCAACTATTAAATAATATTTTTTTTATAATTTATAATGGTTTTATTAATTTAAATTATTTATAGATAAATATCTTTAGCATTTACGAAATTAAAATGTTTGGTTTTTTAAATCTGAATAGTTTTGTGTAAATTTTGATAATTTATAATTAATTGATAAATCTTGATTGCATTGAAATAAAAATTATAAACATAAAATAATTAATAGTTAATATAAACAGTACTTCTACTATTATCGATTGGTGAAGAATTGGTTATAAATATTTTGACTAATAGTTTTCCATCATCATCATCGTAGAGTTCGTGACCACACAAGAGTTAACCACAAAAGCCCCACCATCAATTATTGTTCATGACTTCCATTTTTCTTGTATTTTTATGGCTTACTAGGAGAAAAGAGATTATTGTATATATTCAGTGTGTGATTTTTATTTTTATTTTTTCTAATAAAATGTTTATGTTACATTCCAATATCAAATATAATTTCAAGAGAAAAGAATTTGTATTGTTAAAATTATAATTTCAAGTTCTTATTAGGAGAAAAGACTACATGCTACACGCTAGGGGGTGTTGCTTTTATATATATATATATATATATATATATATATATAATTTATTTTGTATTTTATAAATTGTTTTTGTTAATTAAAAGAAGAGCATAGAACAAAAGAGTTGCATTTCTTCATCGAAAAGAAAAAAAAGATGGAGAAATTATATTAGCAAATAATTTTGTTTTAATGAAATTTTAATTATCATTTTTTTTACAAAAAAAAAAACAAATAAATTTTATATAATTAAATAAAAAGATTTTAAAGAGCTCCATTCCAAACAAGATTAAATATTTTAATTTATATTTATTTTTTAATTTCTTGATTTGACTTGATCGTTAGTTATCATGATTAGCAATACAATTTAATATTTATTGACACATTCAATCCTTGATGTATTTTATTAGATGGTTGGCTAGTATCAAACTAGAAAATAATGAATATTTGGATTTAAAATACAAGTGATGATAGTATGTACTGTAAAAAAAGTCAAGAGAAAAACGTAATAATGATCAGAATTGTAAATGGGAGACTAGAAGTTGAGCAGTACTGTAGAGATAAAGAAAGTTTTCGGATCTTTTTTTATTTTTTATTTTTATTTTTAATGAAAGACTAGTCCGCACGTATCAATGGTCATATATATCTCTCTCAAAAAATTGTGAGTAATTTCATTAAAATGAAAGAGCAGTACGCATCGAGAATGTTTGTTGTACGTGGAATTGGTACTTCAAAGTAAAAAAATCATCTCTTGTCACTTGCTAATATTCAACTTACAGTAACGCTCGCGCACGTTTCTATATATATAGAAGTAATTAGTGACATTTTTTCTCGCCATATAGCAAGAACTTTGTAATGATTTGGTGCCGGCTGCATTGCCCAGTTTTTTTATTATTATTAATTAGATGTTTAATCAGTTTATATTTATTTTAATTTATTTTATAAACTTTAAAATTAATAATTATATAAATTTTTAATGATACTAACCTCTATAAAACTTAAACTTATAATTTTTTAAAAATAAATTTAAAATCAATTAAACTACACTCTTTTTTAGAGTTCGTTATAGATTATCCCCGTCAGTTTGCGAAACTAATCGGGTAGCTTGCAACGAAGGCACCAAGCAGATGACGTGTCAAGATGCTTTGGTCAACACGTGTAGGAGTCAGCATCGTGGAATCGATGCCGGCAAGGCAAGAGAAAGTGTGACTTGGGTCAACTCTAGTAAATTACTAGTTAAAAAATAAATAAATAAGGGATGATATTTTAATCATTTAGTCAAGGCTGTGCCGATATTCGTTCTTGAAAAAACCTCACCCTCATGGCATCTCATGCACAGGCGTTCTACAGCAGATATATATAAAAATTCGGAGGCTGTTGACTTATGTTTTGGCGCAGCGCTTATTTTTCAACCCCGCAGATATTAATGACTTTTTGTGGTTGTTGTTGTTGACTTCTTGCTGAATAAATAGTCAAATATATTGTGCTCATACCGAAGGTAACGTCTTTATCAATCAACTACGGAGAAAAAACAAACTAAATATTATACCAGCGAATAAATCTTTCGAATATCAGTTACTCTTTTTTTTTTCCCCTGTAATACCAATAATTTATTATTCTCAAAACTTATATTTTTATATTTATGATGAGTTTATACAACGTTTTAGGTAATTATTTTCGAATCAATTCCAACCAACTTTCATACACCAAAACTAATTATTAAATCTTTTCAATTTAATTTTAATTAATTGATGTATTATAAAAAAATATTCTTTCTAACTATATCCCCTAGGTGAGGTCGTGCATTTATTAATGAAGCTAAATCTTTATATGTTTGTTAATGTAATGTTCCATTGCATTTCACTTGTGTTGGCTATTTTTTTAAAAAGGAAAAATTACCCTAAAATTTGTAAAATATATTAAACTATATGATGATCTAGGATGTAAATTGTTAAGTGTATAAAAAAGTTTAAAATATAAATTATAATTTTAAAAATAAAAAAGATAAATATAATAATGACTAAACTATAGAATGATTTAGATAATTTTTTCTTTTTAAAATTATATTGTAAAGGACCATTTAAATTGTAATGACTCGTTAATTACATTACAAGCGCGCGCGCGCGCACACACACACACACATATATATATATATATATATATATATATATAAGAAAGCGATGTGATGAAATATTATATGATTAAGAGCAGTCAGATCTATGTGTATTTTTTTCATTGACTAAATTGTAGTTTTAAATTTCTTTTAAAAAACAACCCAACAAAACCTTGACTAGATTTATTTTCAATTTTTTTAATTAAAATGATGTTGATTTAATATTTTTTTATAAAAATATTGGTGTGGACAAGTATTTTTTAACAAGAATAATTTTATAATGATAATTATCTAAACATTTCTGAAAAATAAGATTGGATTCAGCTTGGATTTTTTTTATTCTGTTAATTTTTTGTTTTTTAGAGTTATTAAGTGGTTTGAATAGATTTTAAAGAGTTTTAGAGATAATTTTAAATAAAAATATCTTGGAAAATAAAATTTTAGGTAAACCTACCCCCTGATTTTTTCAGCCACCGGGTAGCTGAAATCTGAGCTGTCGCTTTCATGTGAAGATCATGAAAGTGCACATGCAGGGGTTTCAATCTATTCTGGAAAGCACAAAAACTAAACAAGGACTGGAAGTTTTTCATAAGAAGATCAGGATCATAGATGGCTCTCCCTTTCACGAGGAATGCTTTTCTGGATTCGAATATCTTTCTCAACTTCAGCTCCTGCAAGATGTTCTAGCATGAACATTATGAGCAGATAAGTGGAACTCTGAATAGCACAAAATCCAAAACATCTAACCTGTTGCTATGTGTAATAAAAACTGCTTTGAGGGGTCCAACCCAATGATGTTGTTGCATCTTGGTTTCTTGATTTTATCTTTTCCACCTCAAGATCCTGACTCCGTAGGCCCACTGACAGGAGCAGAGCAAAGCATTGTCATCACCACTGCATCATTGTGCCTCTATATGAGCGGCTGCACACCGGGAGGGACAGCAGAAACAAGATCACCACTCACAACCTGCAGGAAGATGAAGCGTAAATGGCTGTAAATAATCCAAGGCTTAGAACTAGAGAGCTAGAAAGGGTTTGAATGATGACCAAAATGTCATTTTGCGGTCAAGTCACTACTAAAAAGAAGGGTAATTAGCATCGGATTTTAGCATCAGAATAATTTAGTTGCAATTTTAGCAACAGATTAGTAACGGATTAAATATATATTAATTTTTTAATATTAGCAACGGATTCAGCAACAAAAAATCAGATGCTGAAAAATAAATTAATATATTAAGAATCAACAACGGATTTGCCGTTGCTAATATAAAAAATTAAATTTTAACTTTTATAAAATAATAATAATTACGTGTCGTTTTTTTATTGGTATATATGTATCTATGCCTTGAAAACAACAAAAGAAAACCCACAGTTGCAAACTTTAGTCATTCTCTGAAAGAACCCAATCTTCTGTCCCTTTCCATAATTCTTCAAAAACCTAATTTAACCATATCTCTTCCTTTCTATTTCTTTTCCAGGAGCCAATCTCATGTCCCTTTCAATCCTTGTCATGCGTCCAATAACATAAATTGTTGTTTTCTTAACTTTTTTCTCCAGTCAATTACATTACACTTCCAAAAATTCAATCTTGCAGGGAGCAAACATGGTGTGATAGCAGGTATAATCAAAAACCCATATTTAAAAAATTATGTTTGTAATTTAGAGAGAATATATATTGATTTATTAACTAATTTTACAGAATAATTTTGTAGATCTATTGCAAATTATTTGTTAAATATGGAAGTAGTGAGACTTTTTATAGGGTTCTGGGTTTTTTTGGTTTCACTAGGTGTATGTGTTCTGTTTTCTGGGGGAAAAAATATGAGAAATGTATCTTAGAAAGGATGGTAGAGTTTGTGCAAAATTTATGATAAAAATTATATATGACAGCAGGGAATGTGTGTTAGTTGGCTTTCTAGCAAAGCTTCCCAACTTCTCCGTACAAAGTTTGGGTAATAGGAAGGTGTGCTTAACTGTTTAATAATTTTTCCATATATCAAGTGTGTGAGCTGGCTATTTGGAAGACATGGTAACCAAGACATTACAATGAATGGCACCAACATTTTGCCTCAGCTGACTGTCAACTTTTTGAAGAATAGCTTTTATTAACCATATTCCTTCTTAGGAAATAAACAAATTGAACTAATTTTAATGTTAATTGTTGCTGCGTAGTTCTACTTATTCCCGCGTGATGAAGTGGATCTCTGATCTCCTAACATCTCTACTGCAACCGGGGCTGAAAGGAAACATAATTAAAGAATTCCAAACAAATGAATGGAATCAGTTAAAACTCTTGAAATGTATGCACAAAATAAAAAAAAGTTGGATGGTATTTAGCTTGCATTTACTTTTGGTGTGAGCCTTAATTGCACCTGGCTGCATTTGATCATCACAAACATCTCTGAATTTACTTGTTGTTGTATATTTGATAACTTAAATGATAAACTGGGCACTACAATCTAAGAATCGGATGATAATTACTGCCAATGTGATTTTCGTGGTTGCAAAGATATAGCTTCCAAATTTTTGTGTCATGCTTGTGTCTTTGCTTTTCATTTTCCTTACAATTGATAGGTCATAGTATTTAACAAAGAGTATCAGTTAACGAACTCTTTTGTCAATCCACACCCTGACTCTCCTTGGATGGTTTGTAATTCTGCTTCAAATTTAATTTGGTGATTTGTGGTTAATAAAACTACGGTTGCTGTAAAGGGGGCCGATGGTAGCTTGTCCCAGGTTACATTGGCTTATTGTCATTGTAACATCATCCAGTTTTGTAGTATTCTTTTGTTTCATAATTTAGAAAGAAGTACAATTGTCGGCTTCAGCGGTCATCTTAACAGGCAAAGTATATCTATATGGTTTGTATTAGGTTATGTTTTGGGAAGGTTAAGAGCCAAAATGAGTAGCTCAAGCTAACCATGTAATTCTTTAGGTTTGGGAATTTCTGTTGTATATTTGGTTAGGAGTTTATGGCTATCAAAAGAATGTTGCTTCACTTGTTTGCCAATCCGTCTATTTGAGTATAATATGCAGCAGAAATATATAGTTCTCCATACAAAGCTTCCTGCTTTCTTCGATTTTGCAGAGGCAGCCCATCGCAATATATAGTTCCTTCATAATTCATAATTCATTCATATATAGTTCCTTTTTGCAGAGGCAGCCCTCTGTTTTCTCCAACGTGCTACATTTTTCATTTATGCTGGCAGAGGACGAGAAGGTGCTACAATTCCGTTCTAATTTAGCCTGAGGTTGCGGAAAGATGAGTTGAAATCTACTCCAATTCCGTTCCTCATGTTGCCCGGATCTCCAGCACAGATTCCTCAATCTTACACCACTTTTTCCACCAACTAGGGCTGCTACCGTCTGGGGCTCTAGTATTTAATAAGGTGCCTCGTCTGTTATCTTTTTTTTATTTTTTTCTCGAAAGCTAATTAGGATTTGTTGTTGGCTTTTGAGAGAGTTTGAAGAAACAACACTGAAGATGTTAAAAAGGAAGCTTGAAATCATGGGTTGTCCAAGGATGGCCAGTTGATTGTCAATTCTCTTTCCAGTTAAATGATTATTTTCTGACTTTATTTTTGGGTGGGCAAGGATATGGTAGTGTTGGGATTCTTTTTCCTGTTAAATGACTTTTATTTTATAAAATCATGATAAATCATAAATAAAATGGTTGGAAACATTATTCAATGCTATTCTTGCTCATTACATGCTAATTTACTTTTTTAATTTTTTAACACTATTATTCTTATTTATTTTTATTTTTATTTTTTTAATTTCAGATTGTTGAACCCATCATCATCACATTACTTATTTGCATTTGGAGTTGCCAAGTTTCTGGGTTGTGCATATTGATCCTCCAGGTTTGTTAATGTAACTTATAACTTTTTATTAATTTTGAAAGATAACTTGATTTGTAGAAAAATTGCATTGTAATTAAATCTTAGCCTGTGTTTGCTAATAATGGTATAATTTGTCTCTAAAGTGTTTATAGTTTGTTAGTATTTCTTTGTTTAATGTGACAATCTTAAGTAATAAATTATTGATGAAATAAATATTTAATAGTTAGTTAAAAAAATAATAATTATGGCATATGTTTGCATGCAAACTTTATTTCTACAATATTACTTGACAATGAAAACGATTATATTTTGGAAGTGAAGACCAAAATGAAGTACGAACCTCTTAGATACAATTAAAAGAATTTCTAGTGAAGGCATTAAGTTTGTTTGACCATTTGATTGATTGAAAGTATAAATTAATATATAATTGTTTTTGCATCTCTAACAACATTAATTAGGTTAGAACATGTAAATTAATTATATTTTAGGAATATATTAAGAAATGGTAAGGTATATACCAAAAAAATATGATCATCTTTTTCACTATTGATTGTGTGATTGTAATTATATAGGCTAGTTAACAACTATGTTGAGCTTTGTTTTTGTTTTTGTTTTTATAGAAAAAAAAATATATTTTCTGAGGATGATGAACCAATTGTTCGAAAGATTTGGGAGGATAAGACAAGAATTGCTTTGAACCAGCAAATGACACGAGCTCGTAAGAGAGCTATGTCGGACATAAATACCACAAATATTATGGATTGCATTAATAAAGGTCCGGTTTGGATAAACAATGATGATTGGAATCAAATGATTAAAGAAATTTGGTCCACCCCAGAATTCTAAAGGAGATCAAAATCTGCAAGAAATAATCGGCTAACTGAAATAGATGGTAAATTAAGCACTCATTCTGGAGGTACGGTGTCATTTACATCATATCGAGCTAGCATGGTGAGGATTGTTTATATTTGTTATGTTGGACTTCAAATTTTCATATTTATATTGTCTAATATTTTTATTTGTTGATAGCAAGAAAAAGCGGGTGGAAAAGAACCTCTATGGGATGATGTGTTTTCGGTGTTGCATCAGAGTGCCAAGAAGCCTGAAACCTTCATAGATAACAAGTCTAAAAAAATTGTTGTAAGTATTTTTTTTATGTAATTTAATTATTATTTAAAATTAAAATGAATTTATTATTATATTCAATTTTATTGTAGAAGAATTACAAAAAAGAGATGATTTCAAGATATGGAACTGATCGGGAAAATCATCCTTCATTTGATGGAGCAGCTTGGTGTGCAGCTATAGGAGGAGTTACAAAGGGTAGAATATATGGTGCACCTGGTATACCGAAATCCATGATTAGTACGAGTGCTTCATCACAATCCTATACGATGGAGTCAACAGCTCCTAGCTCATCAATTCAGGCATTGAAAGAGCAAATAAAGGAAAGAGATGGTCATATTTTATCACTACAACAGGAGATGACTTCAATCAAAAACTTTCTTAGTAATATGGGATACCAAGCTTGGGCATCAAATATGGACCAAGGTATGTCGATACCTATGGTTTCATCTATGTCGTCACATATGGCTCCACAGATGTATCCCTTGTCTAATCCAGTATATCGACCGAGGCTTCGACCACCATATACTGGTCTCACCTCATGATGGTCAGCATTGTTTTGGTTCGTCTCCATCACCACCCCCACCACCACCACCACCACCTTTATGATAAAACATATTTATTAAATTGTGACTTATCTATTTTGATGCAAGTTTGACGAGATTTAAAAATTTATTGTGAAATTTATTTTATTTGACTTATTATTTTTGATAACATAATTTCTAGTATTAATTTATGTTCTTTGTATATTTATCTATAATTTCTGAAATAGCCATAAATAATTAAAAAAATTTAATAAATGAAAAACATAATTTAAAAATTTCATGTTAAATCAGCAACGGTCATTAGCAATGAAATATCCGTTGTTGATTTACATATTCAGCAACTGATAATCCGTTGCTAAAACATTAGCATCTATTATTTGCTTCTAAAATTATCTGTTGCTAATTTCGTTGCTGAATTTTATCAGCAACGGATTTTAATGTTATTTGCAATGGAATGGTTAGTTGCTAATAGGCTCATTTTTTAGTAGTGAGTGATGAGCAATGGCCTGAAGAGCACCAGCAATTCCAACATCCTCAGGAACTGCGGCAACCTGCAGCATTATATATATAGCACCTATAAATTCTACTTTTATTGATAAAAAAATGAATGGCAAAGACTGGAGTACCATGCAGTTAATAACAATCCTGAAATATATGCTAGCATCGGGCATTGATGCTTACGAAATGCAATGTGTTGCAGCACAGAGCACATGATAGCAGCTTCCATTTGTAGAATAGCAGAAAAAAGAAATTACGTGTTTTTGGAGAATAAATACGAACTGCATTTAATAAGTGTTATCTTAATTTGGGGCAAAGGAATGATAATAGTATATATATATATGGCCTCTAGCAGTAAGCTAAAAAACTAAGAAAACAGCAAGTTCCTAACTGATTTGGCCTTGGTCCAAGACCACTGTGTTTGCTTTCAGTTTAAAAAAGAATCAAAGTAGCAGACCATTCTTTCCATCTCAATTGACATGTTCTTGTAGGCTTAAAAGCAAGTGGTATGCATTTCCTAAAAATTCAACAGCCTATCTCTACTATTTTATGGCTTTATATACACCAGTATCAAGCATTCACCACAGTAGGAAGTCAGGCAATAAAATAAATGCCAGAGCCACAGTCATCATATTGCATAACCTAGCTCGTCCTAGGACAGCATTCTTATTACTAGTTATTATAAGCTATAGTATCCTAAATAATCACACTTCCCATTAATGAAAGTGATTAGGGATTCATAATCACTGCTCCTATCAGGGCATAGCATTTAAACCTAGCTAGGTTTCGACCCATGCTTTAGAATTTTGTTTTTTGCATGAGTGTTCTTCATCTGTTATAGAGGCACAAGCATGAGGTCACTGAAACGCTAACTTATTCACGATGAAGACTTTAAAGAGATCATAATCAGCATTATTCCAATCTATTTAACAGCATCCAATTCGAAGAATTAATAATAACTAGGGACTTGACTCAATTTCCCAGAAACACGA
Source organism: Populus alba x Populus glandulosa (assembly GCA_033617975.1). Classification (NCBI taxonomy): domain Eukaryota; kingdom Viridiplantae; phylum Streptophyta; class Magnoliopsida; order Malpighiales; family Salicaceae; genus Populus; species Populus alba x Populus glandulosa. The sequence goes on from CM066151.1 coordinate 8,624,200, forward strand.
TGCATGTATCGCTCGATAGCTAATACATACGTAATTACCACATGAAATATAAATCATCCTCCAAGATAGCACCCTCTAACGATACTAAGCAATCAGAACTAATTATTTGCCATTAGCTACTTCAAATGAACAAATGAACAAATGATCATATATGTTCTTTGCATTGTAGAAAACCATAATTGCCATTCACAAGATTTATGCTGTCAAAAACCAATTTCCCGGGATTTCAACAGTAAACTATTTCTAAATTCACGGGACCCTCCATCAAGTTAAGGTTCCATTTTCTTTATAGAAATTATACATGTTCTTCTTAGTGCGTTGAGTAGCGAAATATATAGCAACAAACTTATTTATACAATAATCGTCAAGAATTTATTTTATGTGGTGATTTTTTTAAAATTATTAAAACTAAGAATTGTGGTGTCTTTATGAATTATTAACACTGTCAAAATTATATTAGTTATTGAATTGTTTATTTGGTAATGTGATTTGCATTGGTATAATATTAATTTATTTAAGTTTGATTTGAATAAAATGTTATAATTTTTATTAGAATATTGCTAGAAATTTTTTAACAATATTCCAATGAAAAGATTAATTTGATCAAATCTTTTTCAACAAATACATATTTTTTTATCTTTTTAATAAAAAATTAATATTAGATAAGTCTATTTATATACTTTTTTAAATATCTATATTTTATGTCATTTTAAATAAATATAAGGGTATTTTATAACAAAAAGAATGTTTTCATAACAAAAAATGATTTATGAATTAAGAGTAAAATAGTAAAGATTGATAATTCAATTCATTTTTACAAGTATTCCAAACAATATAATTGAATTCATTTCAATTATGTGATTTTATATTTTATTCTAAATATAATAATTATAATAGGTTATAAATTAAATTCAAATTTTTTTATACGAGGATGGGGTTTAGTGAGTGAAACATATTTGATAAAAAATTAAAATTTGACATAAATAGCAAAGTTTTTAAAATAAAGTTTTGAGTTTAAATCAAACATGCTCGGCTCGTGGCCTAGTCTTTACCTAGATTTAAATTTACTATAAAGTAATTTTTTGAATTACAAAAAAAAATTATATTTTTGTTGCCAACATATTTTAGGCTTGAGTTTAAGTTTATAATTATTCAGTCAATATGTTACTTTGTTGGCCTATAATTAAAAAGGTTGTACAATTAGTCTTTTTCTTTATTCACTCCAACAATTTTTCCAGTACAAAAAATATTATATTTAAAATTAAAATTAACAAGTTTAATATTATTTTATGACGAGTAATCGAGGCTTATAATGAAGGGAATTTATTATTTTAATTACCAGAATTAATTATATATTAATTTTGTTCTAAAATCCATTATAAAAAGGGATAAAAGAAGAGCGTTCTAGATAGTTTCCTAAATACATTTTATAGAAATTTTAACACTCTCCTCCTTCTCCTCCTTTATTTTTAGCCTAATTTCTTATGTTTTTAAGCTCTACATTCTATGTTTTTTCTTATACTTTATAGCTTAGAATTATTATCTGAAGAGAGATATTTGAATCAAATTTCCTGGAGTTCATGGATCTTGTTTAGAAATGCATCTAAATAAGATTGTATTGTTGGAATTTTTGAAAGTTAATTGCATATATTTTGTGTTTGCATCAAATAAGGATTAATAAAGACTTAAGAATAAAAAATAAATTTTTGAAAAAATAAATTTTTAGCTTAGTCATATTATAAGTAATTAGTTCAACAAATAGGTACTCTATAATGGTTTTGTTTAAGTATAATATTAATACTTGTTTGGTATACATGCTAAAATTATGTTTTAATCTGTTATAGAGGTTTCTATATTTGCCTAGTATATCTGTTAATATTTTATTTTGATTGTAAATTTATTATAATATATAATATTGCATGCTTGTAAACTAAACTTTTATGATAGCTAATTTAATTAATAGTTTTATGACAACATGAACATCTTCTAATGGTTCTTAAAGAATCATGATTTGCTAAGTGTATAATTTGAATGAAATATGGATGAAAAGTAATGGATAAAACCTTTTAATTAAAAATATATATAAAAATTAATGATAAAATGTTATTTGGTAGAAATATTGAGGTCACTAGCCAGAGGCATTTTTTTTTATCTTTACCTAAGAAAGAAACATAATTAAATCACCCTTTAAGATAACAAAACTAGTCATCACCACTAATATGTGTTAACAATAATATAAATTATATCTCGGGATTTTTTTAATAATTTAAATTTTTGAATTGAAATGAATTATTGATATAGTATTAAAGTCTGGATGACTAAATAATCATGAGTTTCAATCTCATTATCTTTATTCTAATTAATGAAATTAAGTATAAGATAGTATATGTATATATGAGCTTCAAGTTTAAAAAGTTTTTATTTGAAAAATATATTAAAAAATAATATAAATTATATTTTAAAGTCTCATATAATAATTTAAATTTTTAATTGAGTTTTTATAACAAAAAATAGCTAAGGGTGAAAAGAGATAATTATTATTAATCTTTTGACACGCATATACTATCTGGCATTTGTACACATATAAACAATACAGAAAAAAAAAGGAGTAAATAATGAAACCATGCAAAAAACAAAGAAAGTAAAGGAAAGATAAACACAGAACCACCGCCTGGCATGGAGGAGGGTGATTTGTACTGGGAGTGGATACTTAGAATAAGAACTTAAGAAGAACAAATGTTTAGACTGGGATTGAAGCAGAAAATAGGTTACTGTGGAGAACAGGAATGGCCATGAAAGGTTTAGCCATGGTCTTTACCACGCCTGATTTAGAGTCCATGTTAACCTTCGATCCATCTGGTCCGTCTCCACCGAGAACCTTCCAATCAAAACACTGAACCATAGCTGTAACACTACAATTAATCAAACTTGAGGTCATGTTGGTCCCAGGGCACATTCTCCTTCCTCCACCAAAAGGGACGTAAACCTGTAAGTTTTGCCCCTTGGCGGTGTCCTGTTCAGTCAAGAACCTCTCCGGAATAAAATCATTGGGGTTTTCCCATATCTTTGGATCCCTCATGATAGAGTACGCGTTCATTATCATTGTGATTCCTTTGGGTATATCATATCCTCCAAGTTTGCAATTTTCACCGCATATTCTATCAAATAAAGGCACCGGTGGATTTAGCCTCATTGCTTCCTTCACACATGCTTGAAAATAAGGCAGGTTTGGGATATCTTCTTCATCCACAAGTCTCTCTGTACCAACAACAGAATCTATCTCCTCTCTCAGCTTCTTCAACGCGGCAGGATGGTTGACAAGCTCTGCTAAGATCCACAGTATGGCATCTGATGTAGTATTGGTACCTCCTGTGAAAAGATCCTGGGAGAGAGAGAGAAACAAAAAAGCGGAAATTAAAAAGGATGTTTAATAAATAAGATCAATTAAATGCTGACACTTCATTCTAAGTATAATTAGAAGAAAGAAAGTATTGATCATCTTGAAAGAGAGATTAACTAATGAAGGAGGGAAAGGGAGAAGGCAGATGATTACCAGAAAGAAAGTCTTCATTTGCTTCCTGGTTATCCTTATTTCAGCATTTTTGTCATGATACACTTCCAGAAGAATATCCATCAAGTCTTTATTCTCCATGTGAGGACCTTCTCTCTTTGCTTTCTCCTCATGCTCTACCATGACGTTCTCAAACAATTCATCATACCTTCTGGGCACGTCGGCAATTTTCTTTCTTAAGTACCAGATACCTATCCTTTTCAAGGGACCAAACACGTTAAATAAAGCAAGCTTTGCAGCCAGATCAAAGGATTCACTCACCAGCCCTCTGCACTTCTCAGCCTGGTTATCTTCCCCTGAACACCTAGCGCTCATAATCATCCTGCAAGTACTATTGTTTGCTAGTGTTAATACCTCAGCACTCACATTTGCAACCTCATTTTTCTGACCTATCTCCAACATTTTACTCAAAAACCTCACAACTTCTTCGCGTCTAACATTCTTTAACTTCTTCATCTGTCTAGTCCCCAACAATTCTGTCGTACAAAGTTTCTTCATGAATTTCCAGTAATCCCCATACGGGGCATTGAAAAAGCTCGTTGAGCTTCCAAATAGTAAATTATCCTCAAAAGGGGATTTTATTCTAGAGGCAAAATGGACATCTAGTGCCTTGAAGATTTCTGTGGCCAGTGGAGCGGACGAGACAAGAACAGCAGGATAAGTGGCCAAGCGGAGATAGAGGAGAGGGCCATATTTATTGTTGAGAGCATGGAATCCTTTGAATGCTACCGGGGTTAGTAAATGGAGGTGGCCGATCAAAGGAAGAGTGGGCGGGCTTGGAGGGAAGCAATAACCGGCAGGTTTCTTGCCGGGCCTCTTGAAGATGAATTGAAGGAAGACTGTGATAAAAAAGAGGATAAAGATGGCAAGAACATATTGAATGGCAGTCATGGTGTCCGCTTAGTGAAAGCTGGCTAAAAAGCAAATGGGGAGTCTGTGTTTTGAACTAACTTCTTATGTATTTATAGCCAACTCTGCCTATTTACCCAAGCGTTGCGTGGGCAAGTAAGGATGTATAACGATTTCTATGGAAAATAAAAGGGATGAATTAGGTTAATTTGTTTTTAAATATTAGATATTAAGATTTGATGTATTTTCATAGTTTTATTGTTTTCAATTTATCTTTAAAAGTAAAATCATTTTCACAGATGAAACAAAGACCATAAAATTTGAAAGATCATTAAACTCTTATTCCTATCTGTTCTTCATATCGTTATTGCTTCGGTGGAGGGAGACACCACGCCTAGGAAGACTGCATGAACCAAACAGAAACATGGAAGGTTTTTCAACTGTCAAACTGATCTAGAATTGACTGGTGAATGTATGGTTTTAAACTATTTATTTGCCTGTAGATTTTGCGACAAATTAAGTTCTTTGTAATCATCAAAGATAGTGAAGCCTGTACCATGATAAAAAGTGTAAGAAAAGTACACAACACTTGTAACCTCGAAGAATACAACAGATGATCAAAGTGGTTTTCTTCTTCTTCTCCTCCTCCTTGTTTTCTTTTAAGATTAACACTTTTTTTAAAATAAATAATTATTTTTTAATTAAAAAAAATACATTAAATCGATGCATGGTTTAGAAAAAAACTAATAAACCCTTATAGAAAAAAAAACACATCTATTTCAATTTTAAGTGATGATTTTAGAGAAGAGTATTTAATTATGATTATTTTCTTAAGTTAACCAGGAAAGTTCCTGTTCAAACAAATAGGATAATTTGCACAATGAGCTGGTCAATACACTTCAAACAAAGCAATCTTTAAATAATAAATAATGTGATTGCCTGAATTATGTTACATTAAAAAATATATTTTTTATTTTTTAAAATTATTTTTAACATAAAAAAATAAATTTAAACAAAAAAAATCAAACTTTTAAAAATATAATTTCAATTCCATTTCTAAACACTACTATGACATATAATTTTAATTGAAGAGCCTGATCTGAAGCGTCATGTCTTGCAGTGGAAGGGATCGAATAATTGATAATAACACGGGGTTAAACTACGGTTTTTACCTAAATTTAATTTCCAATTTTTCAAGGACAAGATTTTATTGATTTTACCTCAAATAGCTATCTATGAACAGCCTTTTGTAGGATTTTTTTTTTTGGTTGGGATCATTAGCATGTTTTATATTTTTTTATTTGAAATAATATTTAACTAATAATCGTTCTAATTAATCCTTTTTTTCATTTATTATTATTATTATTATTGCATTCTCCGTAAATGATATAACGAGAGAAGAATATCCACGTATAATTAAATTAGCTTAGCGTCCTGTTATACACTAAAATTGATCAAAGAATTAATACAAAAAGAATAATTACTTTGAACTTTTTTATTTAAAGAAGAAAGTAAAGCAACCAAGAACAAGTTGAACAACTCAATAAAACAACAATAACTAGTTAATTTCTTTGTAAAAAAAAAATTAGTTGTATGAGAAAAATAGTTTAATTTCTTCTTCTTTTTTGTTTTTTTTTTTTTTTGGATGGGATCATCCAAGTGGTTAACAACTTTAATGGACTGACTTATTCCTTAGGATTGTCTTATTCCTTAAGTTTTTAGGTTTAGATATATTGGTAGAGAATTTATTTAATTTTTCACTGTTAAGAGAAACCAGCCTGCCCCACCTTTAATGTCTACAATATTCTTCGCGCGCACAGAAAAGGCCAGCAACACTGACTGGTGATGGATCTTTGACTAGATGATGTTAATTTTGGGATCTTTAAGAAGGTGGATATTAAGGAATTAAAAAATGCTAATTATAACCGGTTTACTTGGAGAAGGTGCTTGTTGAATGGTTTTCTAAATCCAAAAAGATCCTGAACTCTTTTGTTAATTTCGTCAACATGTATAGAAGTTTTAAAGAGATTGAATTTTTTATTATTTATTTTATTGTGTTTGATTGTAGGAAATAATGAGTGGATATGGTGTTAGTTTATTATCTTACTTGATATTGTGATGATGATTTTTTTTTAAATTATTTTTAATATATTACATTAAAATAATTTTAAAATATTAAAAGTTAATTTAAAATAAAAAAAATTATTTTTCAAAAAAAACTAAAAAAACATATTCTACATGAGAGAAGATGGAAGTCAAAGGAGAAAATTATTTCAAGAAAGAGGAGGACGTACTTATCACGATTCTTGCCCTTCATGCACTCATCTTAGGTTAGGGTTACCTTTCCATTATTGAAAGTTGAAATTTAAGTAATGTACGTCACCAGATCGCTGCAATGACTTCAAATCTTTGACTCCCTTTATTTATTTATTTTATTACTTAAAGCTAGTTAATTAATGGGTTTTAATTAATATTGGATCTCCTCCAGTGGATTTTGACTGTTGAAAAATACACACAATATCATACCAGGCCACGTGATGCATCCTCTTTTTTAAAAACAAACACGTGATGCATAGTTATAGCCAGGAAATCCGTTCCTGGGACAATTTAGGACAGACTGCCGCAAAGCCAGCGATTTGACTTTCATTGATTCACATGTAAAGCACATTTGTTTTTATATTTTAAAAATAATTTTATTTTTTTCAAGTTTGAAATTTTTTTATATCCCACTGCTTGAACGGGCTCGTAATATTATATCCTACCTGCTTGCATTATAAGAAATGACGATGGAATAAATTCATTCACTATTATTAAATAAATGAGAAATTCGCTCCTTCTTTTTTAGCAATCTTGTGATACATATCTTGTAGAGTTTATTGAGTTATCACGAAAATAATTTTGAAATCAATTTTTTATTTAATTATATAATAATAAGAAGAGACTTTGATCATAAGAAAAATAATAAATAAAATCATGGAGAAAATATATTTATAAAAAAAACAATTTTATTCTGGTTCATGTAATTTTGTTAAAAAGCAACAATAATAAAAAAAAAACATAAAAATTATAATGATTTGAACTTAATATATATATATATATATGTTTAATCAAAAACCTAATTTTCTATTTCATAAACTTCATTTTTATTTTGAAAAAAAAAACATGTTTTTTTAAGAAGCATTGTTTTTTAAATAAAAACTTATTATAATTCACAATATATAGAAATCTGGTACAAAAGTAAAATGAATAGTTCTTATTTAGTTTTTTGTATAGTTCTAGCTTGGAATTCCAGTCCTAATTAAAATGATCTAGGACAAACTAGACAACTAGTTCGTGCAGGTTGAACTAATTTTTTTAACATAAGAAAACAAAATATGCAAAAGTTATTAATATATTTTTTATTTACAATTAACATTTTGATCATGAATTTAAAATTTGGTGTATACATTCAATAGAGAATAGATTAAAGATCGTGCATAAAAAAATATTAAAAAGATATTTGAATTATAATCAAAGACTAAGTTGGTAGATAATAAAAGAATCATGAAGTAGTACTTTATAAAAAGAACGATTGCTAAAAATATTATAATTTATTTGAAAACAAACCTAAAGTTAAATGGTATTAATGGAATGATATAATAAAAACAATTGTATTTATTTTATTTTATTAATTTTTTTAAAATACTAATAAAAACACCCACCAAACTTGACCTTAATAGGCCAACTGTACGTTTTGCCTTGACTACGCTATGCCCACTAGTTCAGTGTTTGAAAGCCTTTAGAGGTGGCCACAAAGTCAATCAAGACCCCAAGTAGCTTATAAATCCATTTTCTCACCATTTTTTCAACCAAAAAAAAAAAAGAAATACACCCTCAAGATTTTATTAAACCCTTTAGAGTCTTAAATCATAATTTAATCAATGCAAAAATTAAAGATTAACTTGATTCCAAAAACATTCTCAAGAGTTCATTTATTTTTCCAAAAAGGATATAGAATAAAAAACAACTTAATAAAACTTCTCTCATCAAATAAAACTATGAATAATTATTTTAACATAAAAAAAAAAAAAATTATTTTATGGTTAGAATGTGGTCAATCTTTGAATTTCTCTTTCCTTGTTATTTTTTATAACTCTTTCTCTCTTGTTTCTTAGTCTAAAGGTTGAAAAAATAAAAAATTAAATAAAGTTTCACATCAAAATATCAGATAGAAAATTAAAGGGACCAAATAGTAACTTTAAAAAATATCCAAGGAGAAATCCAAGGAAAAAAGCGTGAGGACCATTTTTGTACTTTTTTATATAAGGCTTGGTATTTCATTCATTTTGTAGTTTTGGTCCCTTAATTTTCAATTTCTTCTAAACTATAAAACCAAATTGTTTTTTTATAAAATCAAATATCAACTTAATGTCAAGATATTTTTTTAAAATCGTAATAATATTATAAAAAATAATTATAAATAAATTATAAAATTTAATTTCTAATAAATACAATAAAATTAAATTGAAAAAAAAAAGAGGGTCACATCTTAATTTTATAGCCACGGCAAAGTCAGCGATTTGGCTTTCATTGATTTACATATACTAGCTACTTGCATTATCTAAAAATGACGCGACGCTAAAATCATATAAATTCATTGACTATAATTAACTGAGAAAGCCGGTTTTTTTAAAAAAAATTTAGTTTAGTGATCAATAATTAAAAAATTCATCTCGGAGCGATGTTTGTCCAGCAAGACTAGGCAAAAAATGACCAAAACTCAGGAAACGGCTACTTGTGATCTTGGACCACCAGTCACCATTTAACCTCCAATGTCAACTACCATTTCTATTCCTGTCACAGTCATCGTCACTCTCATTTTTTCATTATAAACCACCATGCATCTCAACCAAGTCATGTAGGAAAAAAAAAAACAAAATATATATATATATCAAATACGACTGGAGGAGATTCTTATCATCGAGTTTTCTGATTTTCTTTTCCCTGAGTGTGGTGTTGTTGTGGTGGGTAGTTGGTTACTAGATATATGCTTATAAATTATCAAATAATTTAATATAAATCCAATTAAAGAAAAAAAAGGTGAAACTTCAAAGAAAAAAAGCAGAAAACATCGTTTTAAAAAAATATGAAAACTTAGGTGAACCTTTTAAACCTGGTCTAATCTAAAAAACTTGTAATTTGTTAAATCCTAGATCTAAGTTCAATTAAGAAGCTTAAATATCATCCAATTTAATTTTAAAAGATGAAATTATTGAAAAAATATCAATGAAAAAACTTGCAAAAGAGAAAAGGCAAAAAAAAATTGAGTATAAAATTTAAGAGAAAAACACCTAAAGGGGATGAAATCTGTAGAGAGAAAAAAAAAAGAAATGATCCTAAACAAACTAAATAGTAATTAAAAGAGTAAGAATCAAATTTGAAAGATTAAAAAAATCAAAAGGGGTGAAACTGCAAAACATTTATAATTTTATAGATTATTTATAAATTAAAAAATGGAAGGGGGTGAGAAATTGAAAAAAATCATAGAGTACTAACCCAATAGAAACGAACCCAGAAAAAATAAAATAAAAACTGAAAAAAAAAAGAACATAAAAAATAAGAAAACATAAGCTCAAAAAAAGAAAGAAAAACAAAACAAACTCGAGCAAACCTCCTAAACCTGATTTAATTTCTAAAACTTACAAATTGTGAAATCCTGGATCTGAGTTTAATAAAAAAAAAAAACTTAGTTTTTAACAAAGAATCAAACTGAAAAAACAACAAAACAAAACTAACAAAAAAAGTAAGAAAACATTAGTTTAGAAAACAAAAAAAATGAGCTAAAACAAAAGAGGAAACCAAACAAATATTGGTAAACCTTCTAAATCCAGGTCAATCCCTCAATGCCACAAACCATTAAATTGCATCTAAGTTCAGTTAAATATAAAACAAATTTATTGTTAAAGAGTGATAAAAATTAATTAAATAAAAAATATATTTTTAAAAGAACAAGATCTCACAAAGAGCACAATAAATCCGGGATAATACCAAGTCGATTTAATGTTAAAGAATGAAATAAATTAATTTAATCTAATTTTAATTTTTTTTTTTTAAAAGAGATAGATCTAGCAAAGAAAAAAAATCAAGCAACCCGTGTTACTCTAAAAAAAAGTAGAGAAGTCCCATTGAAAGTGAAAAAAATATCGGATGATGAAACAATAAATAAAAAAAATAAAAAAAATCAAGCGAGTAAATCTTCTAACCTTGAAATAATATCTCAAATTCGCAGATAATGAGCCATGGTCTATTCAACAACAATAGCAGAAGCACGATTTTCATTCCAATCTTTTTGAGTCCAAGAGCAGATTGGATTATAGCTCCATTCGCCGAAGTGATTGGGAGTGGGGAGAAACCCATGAATAAGTAAGATGTCTTCTCTGAAGACACGAAACATTGCTTTAGTAATGCTGGGAAACTTATCTGTTTTCACAGTGGTTTTAAAAAAAATTAATTTTTTTTTATTTTTTTTTTAAATTAATTTTTTTTAATATTTTTAAAATGATAATGTTAAAAATAATTTTTTAAAAAATATATTTTTAATATAATTTTAAATAAAAAAACATTTGAAAAATAAATATACCATATTCTTAAACACTTCCAAAAACTTATAGATCAAACAGATTGTAGCACCACCAAGCTCAAAACACAAGCATCTTGAGTCATGTATCCGTGGAGTAGTACATGCAAATGCTTCAAATATGATTACTGGTTGGCTGATCAAACGTTCTTGTCAGATTACACTATTAGCCCTGAAGTAATTTTACCATCACAACTACAATAGAGGCTGAAGAACAAACATTTCACATGCAGACACAGAATTACACTACAACAACCTTAATGGAGACAACCGGAATTGATAAATGCTTGATCCAGCAGCCAAGAACTTTGAACATCTTTTACAAGGATATGAAAAAATTGGCGCTAATCTATTTTTTCCCGAGTCGTTAAAAATATATGGGACGGATTCTATCAGATACAAGAAACTCTGACCATATAAAAAGAAAATTGTAAGAACAAACAAACAAATGATTGAAGCTGAATAGTGCTCTCATTAAGATTGGTATTTCTCTTTACTTGCCAAAGATTCTTTTTGCTTGACAGAGGTATCACCTGCTCTACTCGACGGCAGCAATCACCAAAAAATTTCCTCTGACCTATGATTAGCACACTACACGATTCAGAAGACTCCTTCGCATGGGCATTCTCTTCCAAGCAAGGGTTTTTCCTCTTTACTTTTATTTTCTAGCCAAAGACTCTCCCTTGTGCTCACTGCCTGCGGTAACCACAAAACCTGCTCCAACCTGGAACAAAGACAGAAAAATGAGAACATAGAGAGCACATGAAACTGTGCTGTGCGTGATTAGCTGTGTGAGAGAGAAGAGGTAGGGAGGGAGGGAGGGATGACCTGGCAGTCTTTCAACACAGCTCGCTCTTGGAGCTGTGCATTGCTACAAATCACAGAACCTTGGATTGAACAACCATCTCCAATGGTGACATGGTTCATGATGACTGAATTAACAACCTGCGGTTACAGAGTAATTAGATTCAATGATTTGACACTCATGTCGACAAAGTTAAAATCTGTTGTTTTCTTTATGAATGTATAAAAATTAAGGAAACATACATACAATGGCCAAAGCAATCGACCTCATAGGTTCATTCTAGCTAGTGTTATGGTATATACTATTTCTTGTTAATTCTAGCTTGAGATATGTTTATAACTGATTTAAAATCTTCATACCTTCACATTGGAACCTATCCGGCAGTGACGGCCAATGACAGATCGCTTGACACTACACTTGTCACCCATTTGTGAACCTTCCCATAGCATGCAATGAGGCCCCACCTACACTCATCAAATTAACATCCAAGTATACGACCAAATGTACAAGACAAAACCCCCAAGATAAATTATTACTGAAACTAAATAAGTGGTTTTAGAAGTGAGATTTTTTAAGTTTACTGGACTCACAGCAGTTCTTGATCCAATCTGTGCAGAAGGATGTATGATGTTGTTATGAGCAGAGAAGGAATAGCCTGACAGATGACTGACATCACCTATGACCTGACATTTCACAGATTGAAAATCAATTTCAACTAAATCAATAAAAAAATGCAAAAATAGAATTGAAAATTATAATAAGAACATCAGCAGCATAAACTCACATCTCGATTTAAATCGCTGAATGCTTGAATAGAATTTAAGCGTTGACAGTATCTGCTCTCGCTGGCAATATAAGCACAGCATTTATGGATTCTTCGAACGAGAGTAGTACCGTTGTTACTCGAAGCATAAAGATCATGGAAGCTCGGAGTAGATGCATTAGCCAAGATCTGAGATACCACTGCTTGGTTGTTTTGGGAACTAACCTTCTCATTTCCATTTTTTGCTTGTGGTTCCCCGTTCAATAATACCTCTGATTTCTAACATTAAATGGATATATTTGCACCAATTTAAGTTTTCTATATCAACATGCAAGCCAAAAAAAATCAATTATACAAGGAATTTATTTGACTAACCATCTGACTCCGAACAAGATAAGGCAGCATATCTTCTTTTATGCTTCGAAATTTATCCTTTTCATCCAAAACTTCTTGCAAAACAGACCTGAAAGAGATACACAGGGATGGTTATGGAGGACTCTTGAAAAGAAAAACAAGGAAAAGATGACAAGTTAAAAACAGACCAACCTCTTGAATGCATACATATGAGCATCCATGAGATCAGCTCGTATTTCCATCTAAGTGACAGAAAAGAAGAGTAGAGTAAGAGCTACAGTTCATACAAAATATCATCAAATACAACTAAGAACTAGAAATATGAAAATAATAAAAGTACACATGCTGGGATTTCAATCTGTTCTGGAAAGCACAAAAACTAAACAAGGATTGGAAGTTTTTAATAAGATCATTGAGATAGATGGCTCTCCCTTACCTGATCTACTGCACGAAGAATGCTTTTCTGGATTCGAATTTCTTTCTCAACTTCAGCTCCTGCAAGAAGTTCCAGCATGAGCACTATGAGCAGATAAATGGAACTCTGAATAACACAAAATCCTAAACATCTAACCTGTTGCTATGTGTAATAAAAACTGTTTTGAGGGGTCCAAGCCAATGATATTGTAGCGTCTTGGTTTCTTGATTTTATCTTTTCCACCTGAAGATCCTGACTCTGTAGGTCCACTGACAGGAGCAGAGCAAAGCATTGTCGTCACCACTGCATCGTGCTGTCTATGAACAGCTGCAAGTGCACCAGGAGGAATATCAGAAACAAGATCTCCACTCACAACCTGCAGGAAGATGAAGCATAAATGGCTGCAAATAATTGAAGGCTTAGAACTCAAAAACTAAAGGTGTTTAAATGCTGACCAAAATGTCATTTGCAGTCAAGTGGTGAGCAATGGCCCGAAGAGCACCAGCTGTTCCAACATCCTCTGGAACTGCAGCAACCTACAGCATTATAAAGCATCTATAAAGTCTACTTTTAGAGATAAAAAATGAATGACAGAGAGAAGAATACCATGAGTTAATAAAAATCCTGAAATATAACAATGGTTGCATCGAGCATTGATGCTCATGAAATGCAATATGTTGCAGCACAGAGCACATGATGCCAGCTTCCATTTGTAAGATTGCAGAAAAATGAAATGACATCTTTTTAGAGAATAATATGAACTGCATATAATAAATGGTATCTTTGAGGCAAAGATATTGGTAGTATATATGGCCTCCAGCAAGAAGCTAAAAAACTAACAAAACAGCAAGTTCGAAACTAATTTGGCCCAGGTCCATGACCACTGTGTTTGCTTTCAGTTTAACAAAGAATCAAAGTACAGTACCTTTCAATTTCAATTGACTTGTTCTTGTACGCTTAAAAGTGGTGAGCATTTTCAAAAAATTCAACAATCTCTACTATTTTATGGTTTCATACACCAGCATCAGTCATTCAACAGTAGAGAGTCATGCAATAAAAGATATGCCTGTGCCACAATTATCATAATGCATAACCTAGTCCTAGGACAATATTCTTATTATTAGTTATTATAAGCTGTAGTATCCTAAATAATCACTCTTCCCATAACATGTAAATGATTCACACGAAACAACACAGGAGCATAAAAAAGACAAAAGGTGTGGTCTGTATTGCTGTTTAATTTTTAGCTTTTCACACGCCTAAAAGATGGGATGGAAAAGGCTGAAAGGGAAATGTCAGTGGATTCACATAATTTTTTTAAAAAGAAACCCCCCTAGACCACTATATTAGTATAATGTACTGAAGAGAATGCATCAATTAGCCACGAGTGCACTAACTGCAAGTGGATTGAGGAAAAAATGTCTCAACCACTACCAATAAGGAATGAGAAAGGAGGCCAACAGTCACAAAAAAAAACAGAAAGGGGGTTGGGGGTTAGTAAGTGAAACATATTTGGTGACAAAAAAGCTTTTTAGAAATTTGATGGCATATTAGCATGCCATGAGCTTTAATCATTGAGGAAAATAATTCCATAAGACTATCTTAGGAAGTTCATGTCAGCACTCGAAAACCAACATCGCAACAATCCATTGTTCATCAACTAACACTCTTCAGTATGGAGTTCAAAATTCTGCAAAGATTTTGAGCTATTCATTTCTCACCTTTTTCATCAAGCAGATGGAAATTTCCTACCATTAAGCGTGTTATTTCAGTCGCAAAATATGCAAAGAACAGAAAAACAGAGGGATTTGTAATGAAACAGACTAGTGATAGGGAATTGTAATAATAGTCTTTTTCTTCCTGATATTACTCAGACCCTGACTCTGGCTTGAAGTCCCATTTTCTGATACTTCGAGACAGACAACAGAATAGTCTGCTACGAGGAAAACTCTTCTAAACATTGGCAAGCTCCACATTTATACATACCAAGGCAGCAATTGACATACGTCCATGTCACATGTATCACCAAAATTAGTAACTATAGTTGATGTTCATTTGTCAAGGTCACACTATAGTTTTAGTTATTTAGTTAAACAGTTTGCACAAAGTGAAGACTCATTTCTCAATTGTTTAACCTAATCATTTCCGAGCAATATTCCTACCAAATTCTACCTAGTTATTTCAGTAACCAAAAAACACCATACTCCATACCATCAAGCACTGACCACAGACAATTACAATCAAATTTCACCAACAAAATACAATTATTTTTATTGCATTAGAGATTAAAACTAAAAAAGCAAAAAAAATTACCTCGACATGTAAACGATCAACATAAGCATTTGATATCCAACCACCAACGTGAAGAGCTGCATCTTCCCCTTCAACAACCTATACAGCAACACAAAAAAAGGGGCTATTAGAAAGAAACCCTAAACCACAAAAGCAACTAAAAAAGCCATCATTGTTCCACATTTGCTAATAATTCACTTTATAATCTTAACAATTGAATTACACTTTAATAATTTAAATTATGAATGAACATTCCAAAACAGAAGCAGCAGTGGCTTTTATAAAGTTCAGTTTTCTTCTCCATTTTGCAATTTTCTTCCACCACCACCACTACTAGAGAAAGCAAAACAGAACAAGCAAAAAGATCACAAGGGATCACAAAAAAAAAGAGTTAAAATAAAGAGAAGCATACAACTATAAGATCCTTAAGATTACTGAGTTCCAACTGCTCCAACACGTAAGAAAGAACCGGCCGGTTCGCGACCGGAAGCAAAGCTTTTGGCACATCCTGCATTCAGCAAACAAAAATAAGCAAGAAAATAAAATCGAAGAGAGGACAGAAATAAAAATAAATCTTAGTCGGTAGAGCAATTAGAGCGGTTTTTATTTTAAATTTTTTTTTTATCTCGAGAAACATACAGAAAGTGAATAAAGTAGGAAGCAAACCTTGGAGACGAGAGGAAGTAATTTTTTACAGGTGCCACCGGCAAGGACGACAACTTGAAAATCCATCTCTCAATAATTTTTTATTTTTTTATCTCTTTATTTTCGAGAGAAAGAGAGGGCGAAGCGAATCAGAACAGGGGAGGTTTTAGGTTCTTTTTGGTTTTTATTTTTTATTTTAATTTTTAGGGGGGGGGGGGGGGGTTTGGTTTCTAGAATGAGAAATTTTACAGTGTTCGATGAGTAGATAGTTGTGTTTTATTAGTTATTTTATTCATTTATTTTTAAATGTATAAAAAAAGAAATAAAAATATTTTTATTATTTTTATGGGGTTATAAATTTTATTTTTTATCTATTTTATTTAAAAAAATAAAAACAAAATATTACTAACTACTCTATTACCATAAAGGAGCGAAAAGAGAGGAGAGCGTATCTCCTTTCCTTTTTAACTCTTGAGCCGTAATGGCTTGGTTTATTACCTATATTCATTAGAAATTAATAAAATAAAAATGGGACTTTACTGCCGGTGAGCAATTTCAGATTTTCAATCCTGTGCGTACCGTCGGAGTGTCGTTTCTTACCTAGCCTATCGTCATCTTACTTTATTATGGAACTCAATATATATATTATATACTAATTAAAGAGTGTATTTCGTAATGGGGATGTAGCTCAAATGGTAGAGCGCTCGCTTTGCATGCGAGAGGCACGGGGTTCGATCCCCCGCATCTCCAAACGTTTCACACTAAATATTCTATATATATAATTATTTTTTATAGACTTAATATATATTTTCTAGCTTACCATGAGATAAGTTATGGCATTAAGCCATTTACTATACTGGTTTGTAAAAATAAAATTTTCATAATTCTTATGACCAATTTTTTAAAACGGTTTTGAGCAGTGAACCTATATTATATTGTGTTTTTTATGAACAACAACAATAATAAATCATCTCTATATCATGCTAATCACTGTATTAAGCTGGAAGAAATATTTTTTGTCGACTACATATAGTTTGAGATTTTGAACTTCAACAGTGGCTACTAGAATAATTGATGATAAATTTACAGTCGATTGAGACTACGTTTGTTTTTACAACAAGCACAATCATGTTTTTAAATTATTTTATTTTAAAATATTTTTAATATGCAGTTATTAAAAAATATATATATATATATATTATTTTAATATATTTTTAAATAAAAAAAACACTTCAAAAATTACCCTCATTCTCAATCTAAAACACGCTCTGATTCCTTTCCGTGCTGAACTCCATGAAAAGGGTCAATAATGAATTCTCCAAAAATTGGTCAACAAATAATACTCCTTGTGATAATGTTTTTAAAAAATAAAAGTAAAAAGTAAAAAAAAATGCATTTTCTTTATCGTAAATGGTATAATTTTGTTCAAGAACACACAATCACCCTAATTTTGTCCATTTCTGTTACTCAAGCCAAAAATAGGCCAATCAAATCAACATGGCTTCAATTAAAAAAAAAAAAAAAAAACCAAACACTATCCATGCCACTTTTTCTTTATTGTAAATAGTGTAATTAAAACATGTCAAGAACACCCATGATTTTGTCTGCTATCTAAACGACATGAGTAGGGTAGCCTCGATAACACTACTTTGCCTAATACGCACCAGCATTATAAATGGCTATAAAGTATAAACTTAGCATAAATTTTTCTCCCTCTAGCATTCCACAGTCACACAGGCGCCGCGTCGAATCACCTCCGGCAAATCAGGCCCTCTACTCCATTCTCCACTAATACAATCATAAATCAAGACCAGTGCCTCTTTCAGTCTCCGAACACTCCTTCCACTCCTCCTCAACAAATCATCAAGGCACCCCCTAACTTGAATTAACACCATCTTGTTTTCAACGCCTACACAACTAAACCTCACTGTACTGTCTAGTCTAACTTGAGCTGGCAATGGTGGACTCTTTATCCTACACCACTTTCCAAACCCACTGCCATTGCTGCCACCTCCGCCGCCATGCCTACGGGCATCAAAGCTCCAAAATGATAGCTCCACCGCGTGGCTAGCTAAAATGTAGACGTAGCCCGCCACAGCACATGCAGCCACTACACACCCGCCACCAGGAACTACTCTACTCCTTAACCACGCACGCGCCTCCACATCAAACAAATCCATCGAACTGGCATACATATAAGCCTCTGTCCCTGTTGTAGCGGCGCGTGTGAATTCATTACCCAAGGCGCCACCAATGTTAAGTCCCCCAATCACATAAAACACACCATCAACAGCCGCCCCAAGGCAACCATATCGCCTCCTCAACGCGTTTGAAACCACGCGCCAAGTATCAGTGTCCGGGTCGTACTCCTCCAATGTTGCCCCAGCTCGTGACCCACCTCCTGCGACATAAATTTTACCCGAAAGCACTGCAGTAGCAAATTTCTTTCTCGGAAAAATCATTGAACATCTTGAAGTAATTATGCCACTCCAGACATCATAACAAAACATTTCGTTTCGCCCAATGATGTAGATTCTGGGTCCAATTACAGACAAACGCGCGTGAGAAAAGCTATCCAACGAGGCCAGAGGGAAAGGAAGACACGAAGCAACTTTCCACAAAGGGTCATTGGTATTGGCATCATTGCGATTTTGGAGGCGGAGGGAGGCGACAAGGGGGGCGGAGAGGGTGAAGATGGTGGGATGGATGGAGTGGTTGAGACGGCGGAGGTAGAGGAAGGAAGGAGAGCGGAGGAGGAGAGACCAGCGGCGGCAAACGTGGGAAATGGAAGGGAGGGAAGAGGAAGGGACTCTGGAGAGGCATTCTAAGAGAAGATCGTCTGGAAGAGAAGAGAAAGTGGCGGCGGCGACTGTGATGACTGGGTTTGGAGATAGAGGGTTGGAGCTGGGGTCTTGCGGGTTTGGGAAGCAAGATTTCATTAGCCATGAGAAGGGGCGAGAGTTGCAACTTTCTGGCATGAAGTGGAGTTATGGAGGAGAGAGGAGATTTGCGAGGAGGTGAAGCAGTTACTTATTTATGTTCAGGTGCTTGGCCTGCTAGCTAACAAGACAAAAAAAAAAAAAAAAACATCTTCTTAACTTATAAAAGTGGACTTTCTGGCGATTGGTCTTGCTGGATATTGAATAGACACGTCATCTTTTCTAATACCATCCTTTTCAACTTATTGATGCCTGTGACAAGTTTGTCAATTCCGTTTTGGTAGATGTTTTGTTTTTTTAATTGGAACGAAATGTTTTGGTTTCGGAGTGTTTCGGCGTGCCGTTTCGGGGTTGTACTGTTCATATATATATTCTACAAACATAATTCAAATTCAAGATAAATTAATTATAAATTATGCAATACAAACATAATGCCAAACAAATATAATTTTAAAATTTAAAATATTTTTAAATAGTAAAGATTAAATAGATCTTTAACTTAAAATAATATAAACCATATATTAATTTTTTAAAAATAATATTTTTTGGCCAAAACGGAACAACCGGAATGAAACCGGAACGTTTCGGCCGGAATTTCCGGAACGGGCCGAGATTTAAAATGAGATGAAATTTGTTTCGTTTTGTTTTGTTTTTTGAATTGGTATGGAATGTTTCGACCATTCCGGACGGAACGGAATGGAATTGACAACTTGCCTGTGACATGTCTGCAGAATCACGATAGCAAGTGTTCTTTTTAAAACATAATCGTATTTTCGGAACAGTTTAAGGTATACTAATTAGCATTATTTTATTCTATCCATTAAAGTATTATTATAAAGATAAAAATATAAGTTTGATTCTAAAAAAACATATTTACTGGAATGAACAGTCACGAACCTCAAACAAGGATAATTAGCAATATTTTAGTATAATGATAAATAAATCATTATAAATTTCAAAGAGTTAGCATCATGATGGTTGAAGAAGTTTACGGAGAATTATGAGACTTTATTAATTTTTATGAATATACTACGTCTATTTCCGGAGTATGTCTTGGGATGATTTGAAAATAAAATTTAATTTTAATTGAAGTGTAAGTTGGTTCGAGAATATTTTGTATTATAGAATAAAAACTCTAAATTCAAAAAAAATGTATTTATAAAAATAGTTATTTTTGCATTTTTTTTTAGAAAAATGAGAAAACCAAAAGGCACGTCCATTAAGTATTATATAAATGCATTTAATATACTTTATTTATTGTTAGATTGCGATAGAAAAAAATAATGAAAGTAAAGTATTTGAATAGAATTGAATGGTGGTCGTTATAAATATTATATAAGTGTTATTTTATATAATAATTTTTTTAGTTGTTCACGATAAATTCTATAAAAAATAAAATAAAGATGGATTTGAATAATTAAATGACTCAATAAGTGAGCACCGTTAATCAAGCCCCTTTTAAAATGCAGATTCTGAATAATAATAGTACAGGTACCGCAATGACTTATCAATCACACCATGTGATTTTGTTTTAAAATTCAATAGGTTAAGGAGTGAGGTTTTATATTTCACGTTAATATTTCATTCTTTAAGAAGCCGATGGCAGCTAGCTCGACTTGTATCTTAGACTTGGCACGTAATTGACTTTTAAAATATCAAATGAAGTAGTAAGTTAGATTTTTATATATGAGCTCAGAATATAACTAAATCTACAAATTTTAGATATAACAGCCTGTTGAATTAATATATATTTAGACTCAACAGATAATTGAATCCAAAAATATTAAATTTAGTAATTTGTCAAACTCATATCCTATTAATCTCGATACACAATAACACCCAAATTTATCGGTCCTCGAAATGAGATAAATCCACATCATCTCGGTTAGCACTTTATCATTCAAGAAATATTAAATATAAATGCAAGCCTAACCAATATATATTGTACACTTATCCATGTGACAAAGTTACCCATAAAAGCAACAAATTAAAAGAAAGAGGGCGGGGACCGTTTTATATCAATCTTTGATAGATTATATATATATATTTGCATCGGCACCTATAGATGCTTGGTTCTTTTATCATGTTTTTTCCCCTTAAACCATATTCTTGGTTCAATGGAACCATGGAAGTTTTGACCAGTCGAGCTGGTGCTAAAAATCTACATTTGCCAGTCTTTCTGCGATCACAGTGTCCCTATCCGAGGATTTTTGGATTGAGATTTTTATAGAGATGAAATGATTCGAGAATTACCTTATCCACTAAGAACCTGATTCTCATCTAAAGGGGCCGGGAAAAAGAGCATGAGTCTTTATGCGATCACAAAGGTCAGATTCACAGGTCTAAGAGCACAGCTCGTATAAACTTGTAGCGTGTCTAAATAAAAAGAACGAAAAATAAATATTCCATGCATCGTTTCAATTATAAATATACATCGAAACACGAATTCTATATTGAAACGTTTATTTTAACAAAACAATTCTTAAATTAATAAATTTGACATTGCAAAATTAAAAAGACACTCATGCTCTTTATTAGCAAAATATATTATTTTTTTTGTCTATGACAATATAAAATATATGCCAATGCTAATATGTAAATTCAGCTCTATCTTTAATAAGAAAGAAAGATACTAGATTATATGTTTTACAAAATAGGTTAGTTCTATTTTTTAAAAAAATTTATGCTTGTTTATGTATCCTTAAATAATATAAAATAATTTTTTTTATTTACTATGCAAATCAGTTTTTAACTAATTAAATTATTTTTATTATTATTATTATTTGAGCGGAGCGGATAGCTGTGGACTTGCTAGCTACGGCCTTGAGCTCCTCTCCCAAAGGAGATCCAGTGGCCAGTGGCCGAAGAGGAGATGAGCAACAACCATTTTCTTTTCTTTTTGCCTTTATTCCCAAACTGATTTATATAGCACAATAGAAGCCGACATGTATCCTCGCCCGTACAATTAACGGCTATAATAAATTTCAAAACTCAAGCTCCGGTGCATTGAGAAAAAAAAAAAAAAAAACTTAAAGAACTAAGTGATTTCATGTTGCATCGGAGGAGAAAAATAGTGGATTGAGATAGTGCATTAATTATTTGGACTTTTACTGTACTAAATAATTTAGACATTTAATTTTTTGCTATATACAGTAAAATTATTTTTTCGTCCGGGCTAAAAAAATAGGTTTTCTATCCTGAGTTTTTGTGTATTTTCAATTTTTTTTCACGGTTAAAAAACAATGATACCTTAAAAGCTCAAAAGTATTGACCCTGCAGAAAAGGTTTTTTTTATCTTCACTTATTTTTCATTCAGTTAAATGACATGTTTAAACTTTGATTTAAAAAAAAATATAAGTCTAGTTTGGAATGGCATTTTCATCTTTGCTGCATGTTTTTTTTATGTAATATTAATATGCTATTATGGGATTTTTAGTAATTTGAATTATTAAAATATTAATAAATTAATATAAAAGACTAACGAGTGTTGTGCATATGTCAGCACATCATCATCCCCTGTGCCAAATTGGAGGTGAATTTCAATGGTGAAAAACTATTGTCTGCCATTTCATTCGATGCATCACGTGATGACGCAGCTGTTTGATTGAATTTTTTCACCAATTCGGGTGTTGTGCATTTTTTATTGTAATTAAATTAATCTATCTCACGATGATTGAATTTGTTTTTTATTGAACTTTCTAGTTGAGTTTAGATTTGGAATTTAATAATTTATTGTTTTGAAAGATTAATTTGGATTTAAAAAATTCAGCCGAATGCACTTTATTTTTTTTCTTTTCTTAGTTATTTTTTTGGTTTCATCTTCAAATATTTTCTTGCTTTTTTTCCACTTCCTATAAGATTTTCCATTTGTTTTTTATTTTTTAAAAAGACACTGGTTATCTAAAGCTTTTTTTTTTTCATGTTTCATTCAACTTTTTTTATGAGGATTTTTACTTTTGAATTAAATATAAACATCAAATATTTTTCGTTTTTTGTTCCTATTACTTTTGAAACTCAAGTTGGCCTAAGCTCCAGGTCACGAGTCAACTCGTAGGATGAGTATTTTGAGCATCAAATGGTATATTTTGAATTTTTATTTTTTCAATTGTTTTTATTTTTTAAAATTTAGTCCTCACTCACTTGGTTTTTATTTTTATTTTGGATTTTTTTATGAATTTATTGACTTAAAATTTTCAATACTTAATGATATTTGAGATTTTAGCTCTCAATAATTTGATATTTAATTTTTATTATTAGCCAATTTATTAAATTAATTTTTTTAAAAAAATTTATCATTGCATTCATAATTTTTTTTTAATTTCATTAGCATGATTTACTTGTACTTTCATTGATATTTTTTTAATTTTATCTTTTATCATTTTAATTTTTAGGATTTAACAATTTTTTTTTCCAGTTTTCTTTCTATAACGTAGGGTCATTAATTTTTTTTTAATAATCTTACAGCACTTAAACATTGTTTTTTATGCTTTTAAAAATTCAGCTCGGCTCGTAGCTTTGCACATGATCAAGCTATGTAGTCAAGTCCAAAAAAACCACAAACGCCTTCACGTCCGTCAGATCTAAACAATCAAACGGTGGAAATTAACCAAAAAATCGACCGTTGGAGGTCCTTGCATCTCTTCAAAACGAGTCTTCTTTGACTCGTTGACTTCTTTTGCTTGCTTGCGCGCTCTCGTTTTCCACATCACCAGACGCAAACAAATACAAGAAACAGAGAAAGAATTTGCGGAGATTTCAGAGAGATAAAAGGTTTGAAGAAGGGTGGCGATCAATAACGCTGAAGAAGGAAAGGCACGAAGTAGTCTTCTCCAAGAGGTTTTATCATCACTATTTGAAAGAGTCTTTGGTCAGAATCAAGAAGAAAACACAATGGGTTCAAGAAATCTTGTTGTTTCTTATCAACAACAACCCAGAGGTAAAAAAAAATAATCTGTTTTTGGGTCTTGGTTTCTTAATTTTTTTTTCTGGGTTTTGTTTCTTTTTGCGTTTCTGTTTCATTTTTTGTGGTTCGAACGGTTATTTGTGGTTTTTATGAGTGAAAGGTTATTTCTTTGTGGTTTCGGTTCTGCTTTAGGTTTGATCATGGTATTTGATATGGTTTAGGTAAAAACTACTTGTTGGGTTTTGATTTTTGTTTATCGTTTGTTTCCTTTTTGTATTTTGAAGGGTTCTTTATGATCTGGTCTGAATGCATGCATAGGTGATTCTTTCTTTGGGTTTGGTTCCTTTATAGTTTGTTCATGTCTGTGATTACGGTTTTGATGCATGATAATTTGGTTTATAATAAAAAGAAATTTACTCTTAAGAGTCCTTTATTGAATCTGCAAAATGGGATTGATTTCTGTTCCTTTTTTTAGGCTTACTTTCTTTCTTTCTTTGCTTTTTTTGTTTGAGGGTATTTCATATTCTCTTATAGTATGGTTTTGTTGTTTGATTAATTGATAAAATATAGAGGCAATTGCCTTAAGATTTCGCTGTCTATATGCATATTAGATTTATGTCCTTACCAATAGTAATTCTTTCACATGTTCAGTTTTGATATTGGGATTGTCTTGTTTGATGGGAAGCATTGGCATTCTAATTTCACGAGTATCTTTCAGTCCTTCCTTTTCTTCTTTGATGTATTGATTTTTTGTGTGTGTCCTTTATCGTATTCTCTTGAATTTGATGCTGATATTATCATGTTTTAACACAATGGGTGTCTTTTATCAATTTTGTACTGTCTTGCAATTTTTTTTTTTTTTTTTTTGTAAACATGTTTTCTGTAAACTTTACACTGCTAGATTAATTTTATTTCCTTTTCTTTTAGGAGAAGCGAAGCAGAAGGCTTTTGCACCAGCAGATGGAATGAATAGAAGAGTGCTTCAAGATATTGGCAATTTAGTGAATGATCGTGTATCTTTGCAAGGGAAGGTTAGCTAACATTTTTTGGTGTGACCATTTTGTAACCGGGAGTCGGGTTCTTTTGGAACCTCACCTAATGAATGCATTCAACACCTTCTTGCAGAAACCAATCACAGAAGTTGTAGATTCTGTGGTTGCTCGTAATGTGAGGGCTCCTGCAGTTACAAAGGTACCAGCAGCAGCAATAAGGAAGGTTAACGAGAAGCATAGACCTGAGGATGTCATTGTGATAAGCTCTGAGGAAACAGAAAAGAGTAAACCTGTTAGCAGGGTACCAAGGAAAGAAGTCAAGACACTCACTTCAATCCTCACTGCTCGAAGCAAGGTAATCAGAGAGTTTCGCTTCTGGTTTATGTATAATTTGTTCTATCCTTTTGATTGTTTATTTACTGATGTGCTTTGTAACACTAGGCCGCCTGTGGTAAGCCTGAGGATACACTGGTGGAAATTGATGCTGCTGATGTTAATAATGAGTTGGCAGTAGTTGAATACGTTGATGATATGTACGGGTTTTACAAGCTTACAGAGGTAAAGATATCCCCTCTCTCTCTATATATCTATCTATGTATCTCTCTCTCTCTCTCTCTCTCTCTCTCTGTGACACACACATTAACATAACGAGTTTTATGCAGGTTGACAGTAGGGTGCATGACTACTTGCAATTCCAACCAGACATCAATGCAAAGATGAGATCGATCCTCGTAGATTGGCTGATTGATGTTCATCGAAAGTTTTTACTAATGCCGGAAACTCTCTATCTTACCATAAATATTGTGGATAGGTTCCTAGCATTGAAGTTGGTACCAAGGAGGGAACTTCAGTTGGTTGGCATCAGCTCAATGCTTATAGCTTGCAAGTACGAAGAAATATGGGCACCAGAGGTGCAGTATTCTTCACTTTTCAATATTATTGCCTTGGCATTTTTGTTTTTTCTGTTGAACTCACTCTCCAGACATGATGATTCTTTTGTTCTCAAATTTACAGGTTAATGACTTTGTTCGCATATCTGACAATGCCTATATAAGAGAGCAAGTTCTGGCAATGGAGAAAGCAATCTTAGGAAAGCTAGAGTGGTATCTAACAGTTCCAACACCCTATGTTTTCCTTGTTAGATATATCAAGGCCTCCATTCCATCCGATGAAGAGGTACCAATGCAACATTGCTATAATTTTGTTTTCAAGCCCTGCTTTTTCATGTTGATACCTCCTTGATATGGCTCATCATAATTAAGCTAATGTTTCACTGATGTAGACAGAGAATCTGGTGTTCTTCCTGTCTGAACTTGGTCTGATGCAATATCCGGTTGTTGTCAAGCATGGTCCTTCAAAAATTGCCGCATCAGCTGTGTATGCTGCTCGATGCACTCTGGATAAGATCCCTTTCTGGACTGAAACTTTAAAGCACCACACTGGCTACACTGAAGATATGTTAAGGTAACTTTTCTTTAACTAAAAATATGGATCATAATTAAGTGAAAGTATGCTTTGACAGACTCCCTGATAGTAACTAATCACGGTGTGCCATAATGTGGCACACAGTACTGAGGCTTCTCTAGTTTGTGACCTTAACCACACCATAATTTGGCACACTGTTGGTTGTTGGTTGGATGCCGCATAGTTAACTTTTAATGTTTTATTTCTGTCATGCAACAGGGATTGTGCAAAGCTCCTGGTTCATTTTCACACTGCAGCTGCTGAAAGTAAGCTCAAGGCTGTCTACAAGAAATTCTCAAGTGCAGATCGTAGTGCTGTGGCTCTTCTTACCCCAGCCAGAAGCCTTTCATCTGAATCGCCGTGAAAAAGTTCTTATACAACATTTGAGTGAACAAGATTCTATTTTTGAAAGTCTTAATGTTTTGATGCCTATGCTCAAGGCTGTCTACAAGAAATTCTCAGGTGCAGATCGCCATGAAAAAGTTTTTATACAACAATTGAGTGAACAAGATTCTATTTTTGAAAGTCTTAATGTTTTGATGTGTAAGCTCAAGGCTGTCTACAAGAAATTCTCAAGTGCAGATCGTGGTACTGTGGCTCTTCTTACCCCAACCAGAGAGGCCTTTCATCTGAATCGCCATGAAAAAGTTCTTGTAACATTTGGGTGAACAGGATTCTTAATTTTGAAAGTCTGAATGTTTTGATGGCTAGATGCTTGCGTCTTCCATATATCAGTAGTGTTTTAGTTAATAGGGAAGATCATGCTGCTGCTATCATGATCCATAGTCTTCATGTATTATCCTGCTCCTTTGGTGAAGCAGTTGTCAAATTACGTGAGAAATGCTTGATTTGATTCGAGTTTAAAGATTCTTTTACATTCTTTGAAGATCATGCTGCTGTTATAATGATCTGTCGTAGTCTTCTTGTAGTATCCTGCTCCTTTTGGTAAAGCAGTTGTCAAACTACATGAGAGATGCTTGATTTGAATTTAGTTTAAAGATTCTTTTACATTCTTTGAAGATCATGCTGCTATCACGATCCGTAGTGTTCATTTAGTATCCTGCTCCTTTTGGTGAAGCAGCTGTCAAACTATGTGAGAAATGCTTCATTTGATTCTAGTTTAAAGATTCTTTTACATTCTTTGTGTTCGCTTCTCTAATTAAGCAATTAGATTATGAGTGGTTACATGCTACTTTACATCCTGCTCCAATTTTCATGTGCAATGTTTCATTACAAAAGAATAACCACACTGTATAGAACAGTTTGAACATTCAACACCCCCCCCCCCGGTGTTTATTATTATTATTATTATTCTTTCTTTCTTCTGTAAATACAGAGATTGTATTGAATTCTTTTAAACTGTTTCTTCAGTCCCTGCATCACTTAAACTAATCTCTGCCGCAACTCCATCAACCATTGTATTGTTAGAGCCTTGATCTTGTTGTTTTCCACCATTGTTGATAGCTTCAGAACAAAAGCAACCTTCCTTTACCCTTGGAAAGTGGCTCTAATACCAATTGTAAGGAATCTCCTTACAGCATCCACCCTAAGCACATTATCAAAACCCAAACTCTAAGAAACTTTATCTGCATTCTTACCATTAATTATAGGTTCAGCGATAATAACAATATCAACTCTGTTCATACGAAGCAACTCCATTAAAATAGAATGAAAACTGGAGCTTGCTGCAGTTCCAATATAAAATCCGCAATAAATGAGGTAAGATGAGGAAACCTGCTTGAATCAAGCAGTAACAAAACCACGATCCTAGTTAGACACCCTGTCCACTCTAGCAGACACTGCCTCTATAACTCCAACAACAAGAAGTTGTGAGTCCCCAACCATGGAAACAATTTCTTCAGACATGGCACCCTCGCAAAATTGGCCCTCTTGGGTCGCTTTAACAAAGTCATCTGGTGTGTTTAGGAGACTGATTAATAGAGAAACCAAGAGGAAGTATCGAGTCTGAGTGGGAGTATTGGAAAAAACATGAGTATGAGAATTGATACCGTTCAAAAACTGATGAGAATTGATATCGCTTTCATTTGCTGCTGTCTGATGGTCTTTGAGTTTATGAGATTCGTGTGTGGCCATCACTCCACGTGGTTTTGGTCTAGGGAGGGCATTACGAGGTCCATTAACAACAAGATACCCTTGAGGTCTAACATTAGAAATAGAAGCCCCTTCATTGACCGACTCAAAACAGACAGATTTGCCTTGAGGTGTAGGGTTTCCATTCCTGAAATTGTGAGGCTAATTAATAACAGGAGAAGAATTCGGGACAGGCAGAGAAATATCAGCATGATATTCCAATCCATCAACATGTTATCCATGAGATCTTCTCCCAAATTCCCAAACCGTGAGCTAGAGATTCTTAAGCATGGATTTCCCCCTCATTTTCTGTTCCTTTGCACAGCATCCACGAACCAAATTGTTCAACAATTTCCGGTCTAATCACTGGAGTTGGATCGGCTACTGGGACCGAGGGAGGTGAATTCTCGTCCATTAGAATCCAAGTTGTTTCCTTCCTGTATGTCAGAACAAGATTCCTTTCGGTGACCATACTTTCTACAATGAAAACAGACCAAGTGCAAGTTCTCATACTCGGCCTTCCAAATTTTCCGTTTCATACGAAATTTCGAACACAATGGCTTGTTAAGATCAATTTCCTCACTAATCCTTGCAAATTTTGCCCCGGTACTGGAGGCGGTGCTGTCATCATTTCGAATAGTACGCCCCCGTTTATGACCAATACGACTATACGAGTAAGGAGTGGTTGATCATAATACTCCACTTGTAAACCAGGATTAGTTAGCAAGTTTTAAGTGTTTCTTTTCCTTGTCTACCTAATATATCTTTTTGTTGTGCACGAGTTCCAACTCTCAACTGACGATCGAAAGGAAACTCAGATAAATAACTTGTTGATGAGTGAAAACTAGCCTTCTCTAATTATGTGCTTCTGGAAGAAAAGATGAAAATTGTGTCACTATATATATACACGAAACTGATGTCCGAGTTCTGCCTCACAAGGAGAACATGTTTTTTTCAGTCTGGATTATGGCAGAGCTTGCAAGGAACTAAAGACTGCTGGAAAAAGTACAAGAAGCAACAGTAACTAGCATTACTAGAACAAGATAGTTTTTGAAAGGGATATACAGCAAATTCCTCACCTCAAGATGGTGGTGAAATAAACTATGAGATTGCACTCACCTGGAGCATTCCTTGTTCCAAGAGTACATTGTTAGAGCATTCCTTGTTCCAGGCCGAAACCAGTTAAAATGCACAATAACTGGTTAGTGCTTCGTCAACAAGAAGAGATTCCAAAACCTGGAAAGACCCTGAAGGACACCTCCGAGAGAGGTTCATGGACAGTCCTTCCAATTCTCAGACAGCTTTTTGGGTTGCTGCCAATTCGTACTGCTTCAAGAAGCAGCCCGGAAATATATATATATATATGGAAACCACCATAACAGAGTTCAATACTGGCAAATTTATTGCATTGTTTTAATGGAAATTGCCCAATTGCACGCAGGAGCCAGCTAGTGATTCATACATCGATATCCAATCAGGATATTAATATGATCCGGGCTTTTACTTGGCACACGGGCAGGGGTAAATGTTTTTTTTTCTGCTTCTTATGCTAGAAGAATCGCTGGTGAACATGATATTGTGAGGATTGTAATGCCACGTTGTGGATCAGTTTATGACATTTTCATCCATGTTGGATGGATCGATGTCTTCATGAAGATATTGCTTGTTCAATTACATGAAAGTATCATCATATTGTAACAATCCCAAACATATTACATGCAGCTTGCATAGTTTAAAACTTTAAATAGCATATATATAGCACACATCTCTTAAAACAATAACCAATTGTGCAGCCATCATACAAAAACCATTCAACACCTGCAGTTATGTTTCAGAGATTTGAGACGACTGCAATCCATCTCCATTTGCGGGGGGGGGGGGGTATGCTACACTATAAAAAGGCAAAATAAAAAAACAATGCCTTGGAAAAATTTACGAATGAAAAAGAAAAAAGAATGGTGGAAGCCCACAACACAACCATGCATGCCAAATCCTACTATTACAAACCTACGGTACATGTGCAAACTCAACCTAATTACAATTAGTGAAACAGAAGACTAATGGAGGTTGGTTTAAGATCCTAAACGAGCTCTGTCATCTGGCCCGGCAAGCATAATCTGGCATTCCAATGATAGCAAAAACAAAAAGGGTTATTTCATTTGTGGACGAGACAAAAAGATCAATCACGCTAATGTATAAAACTTTAATACAAGTATTTATGGATAGATTTTGAGACGCACTTACATTGCAATCAAAAGCAAACCTTCTTGCAAGCATAATGGCTGCATTCCTCTCCCTTGCAGATTCAAATGCTAATACGAAGGAAAGCCCTTTCTTTGCTTGCCAAAACAATGCTTGAGCTGCAGCATTCCCACCTCCTCTAACTCCACACAGCTAAAAGCATAGGAGTGTGAGAAATGGCTGACCCGAAAGGGTCATTTATTGATAAAACCAGAATAAGACACTAATGGTTGACAACTTCGTAGGCACATAAGAGGGGTGTGTGTGTTTGTGTGTGTCTGTGTGCTGAAGGACAGACCAAAATATTTTGCAATCAAAAGGGAATAAAAGTAAAAAAGAAGTGAAGGGTATGGACTTTCATAAACACAAAACCATCTTATCTGCGATATCTGAGAAATGAAAATATTAAACAGCTCATCATACCTGCATTGAAGTAGAGTAGTACTCTTTAGCATTTGTCGACTTCCCTTTCCGAAGCTTTATCCTCATCTTTCCGACATGAAGCACATGAATAGACTCTGATGGATGATCTACCCCATTCGTCTGGGTAACAATGACCTGTAAAGTAAACAAAATTAAATGGTGAATAATAGCATCCTTATACTTTGATGGAAAAATACCGATCTTTTTTATTTGGCCCCGTACCACAATGAGACAACATTAAGCTAAACGCCCTCTATAAATTCCATCAACTTCCACCAAGATGAATGTAAACTTCAACATGTTATCCTTGAAGAGTTATTACTATGATGCCCTCGATCCATGAGCTTCCAGCTCAATGGCATTTGCAGAACAAGGGGGGTAAGGTCTCAAGTTTGAGTGTTGCCCTTATCAGTTCTTTGCTAATCTCAAAAAGAAAAGGAAAATCTATGATGCCCTCACATCCCAAAGCATTTTTAGCAATAACAAGAAACACCGGGCAGAGACTAGAATGCATGTATGTTTCCATGCTCAAGGAAAAGCAATGAGAGTATGGGAGTGTAAATGCCACCTTGATCATTACAATGGTTAAGAAAATACCCCTTCAACTCAATGAAGGAAGCAGAATCAGGTACACAACTAAACATCCCTCATTGTGATTATTCCTATAAACTAGGGTTGTGTCCTCAAAGTCATAACCTCTGAATCTCTAATATACATCTTTTCTTATTTTTCTGTATGTGCATGTACACTTTCTTAAGGCCATAAGAGTCAAAGAACCTACATTGCACTAAGTTGCAAATACCCAAATATCATTACCTTTTCACTAACATATTGCAGGAAGAGCATTGGAATGAAAACATCAGCAAGCCCTCAAGATTCAAGAATGAACACAAAGAAAATATCCAATTACCAAGTGCACATGCACTTTTGTCTATAATTCATCAGGCATCCGCGGAGACTTGATGTTGGTCTAAGTTCAATTTAAACCAATGACCAACACCATGGGTCAGCCTGGCCAGAACTTGACCCACAACCCACCCTTCAATTTAGAAGGGTAACAAAAATCACTGAAATGGCCATTGTAAAGATGCACAATGTGCAGTGTTCAGATAACAATTCCAAAATATTGAACTTGACATGTTTAGATACCAAAAAAAAAGAGAAAAGTTAAACCAGTTTTAGCACAACTTACATTGAATTCAACATCATGTTTTCGCACAAGTGCCTCCACATAACTTCCCAGACCAGCAGCTGTTCACAAAATCACATCAGCCAGTTGTCTTTCTAAATCGCATGGTTCATAACTTCAAGTACAAACATGTGAACCACATAATTTTAATTATCAAGTTCCATATACTAATGGAAATTGAGAACAGTCATGAAAAATGATTATGTAGTCTGTCCAACTAGTTTGGGATCACAGCTTTGTTGAGCTGAATCCATAAAAATTGGAAACCAAGAACCAACTTAGAGAAGCAGATCAAATACAGACCAGGATCAATGGGACAAGTACTGCTCAAAGAAAATTGTTGGCCATCAGAAATAATTTCAGCTTGCAGGACTCGCCCAACATCAAAAGGCTCTGGAGCATAAACTGGTTTGGTAGCTCCTGTAGAGAGTAAAATTAATGAAAGTAGTCAATAGTCTCTTTCATGCAGCATTTATGTTAACTAAGCATAAATCATAAACAACCCAAAATATGCTATTCTCTTCATGAATCCCACAAATACTCACTAGCAAAATCCATTTTCATTTAACCCTCTAACTCCATGGATATTCCCCAAAATCAAAATGTCTAACTTGTTAACCATTTAATTTTCTGTCAATTCATCTAAACTTGCAGGTCAAATACCCATTTCACATAACTCATCCCATTTTCTATTCTAGCCTTGCTAGATAACACAGGTCCTCGATTCAGCCAATCCAACCTTCATATATCAAGATACTGAAATCCCAATCAATCTATTGGATTTCAGATCCCGCTCATATCCTCAATCAAAAATGCTCTGTTGATAGTTGAATGTTGGAGAACAAGCAGCATTGCATCCAACAAGTTGCTTGCTTAACAAAAAGGGTGACAAAATCATGTACTAACAGGTTTCATGCTTCATAGCAACTGTTTGGTTCACAAAATGACAATCATCACACAAAGGGTTGACAGTGGCTAGATCAAATCTACAAGACAGAAACTAAATAACTTAAAGACACTAAGCAAGAATGAAATGCTATCCTCTAATAAAACAGAATCAACCATAAAACATCTACTGTGTTTTGTTCAATCGTTCAAAGCATCCAGAAGAGAAACATGATTGCAGATAGAAACCTGATATAAGCTCCTTTTTTCCACCATCAGATGATAGACGATACCACTGAATGGAACATTTTGAAAGTTCTGGAGCATTATCAGAGCAAGGATTGATCCGCAAACACGAACCTAAAGCTTCAGTGCCATCCAATTCAAATAATTGAAATATGCTCTGCTCTGCTCGCCTGCTACTTGCCAGCTGAGAAAAATAGGATTGGGGGGGGGGTGTATTTAATAAGTCAATTCTCTGATATATTATTCAGCAAGTTCAGTATAAATGAACAACAAAATGATGGACATTAGAATTGCATGTCAAAAGCAAGAGATCATAACTGAAGATCGCACAGGAAACATTTTTAGAAGGAAGCATGCATAAAGAATTTCCTCTTAACCATTGAGTCGCTCTGACAAAAGCATATCACGTTAATCAAAGCCTAAACCAGATCTTAAACCATTCAAAGACTTCAATTTTGAATTACAAAAACTACCAACTTAAACATATTGCCCGAAAGTTTTGCATAGTTTGACTTGTTTGAAGATTTTAAACAACATTCTGAAACCAAAGAACTCAACACTGGTTTGGAAAGTGAGGACTAAAATAACAATCAGGGAGAAGTAACCATACAAGTCAAATTATAAATGAAAATTCTGAGATTGGATGATGGCGGAAAAGCAGTAACAACTAAGCATCTTCACGACATGCAGTTAAAATGAGAATTACAGAGATGTTACAAAAGCTATTTACGACCAGCGCATAATATCTAATAATACCTCCTTTTGAAGCTGCAGAGAACGTTTATACTTCTCAGCAAGTTGAATCCTCAATGCCCGTATCTCATGTTCCATGTCCATAACCTACAATTAGATGTTCAATTCACTTGTGATCAATAAATGAATTCGTGTCTCCAGATATGAAAGTTCATAAAGCTATCAGTCACCACAAGCATTACAGAGGAGTGAAAAATCATTATCCTAGAAACTCAATTTCCCTTGAATTTAGAAATTTCTGATAACCTACAACTCATAACTTTGACCCGTGCCCATTCAAAAAGTCTGCAGTGTAATTTTCATTGTAGAAGCGAGCTATATTTTCAAGGATCATTATCAGTTCTGACTTAACTTGGTCCCCAAAAAGGATAAATGCATGCATCTGAAAGCAACTTAAGAATTATGATTGTCAAGTTCTAGTTTGAAATGCAGTTAAAACACATAATAGGCTTAGAGAAATAGATAAAAACCCTGAAAAGGACAGTCATGAGCCCCAAATATGTTACAAGAACCTCACCATATTTCATAGAAAAGTGAAACAAACTAGTTTTGTAACTAGAACGTCTGGTGGGAAATGAAATTTTCACCAAAGATCCAGCACGCACCTTACTTGGCTGATGCAGCATTTTGATCCTTCGAGCCTCTTGAACCTCCTTCATTAATTCTTCCACGTCCTAATATGCCACCCAAATTTTTTTTGTAAAGAATAAGATGAAAAAAGAAAAAAAATGCAGAAAAAAAATGCACAAACTACAAACTTAACAGGATTCAAA
Organism: Populus alba x Populus glandulosa; assembly: GCA_033617975.1. Classification (NCBI taxonomy): domain Eukaryota; kingdom Viridiplantae; phylum Streptophyta; class Magnoliopsida; order Malpighiales; family Salicaceae; genus Populus; species Populus alba x Populus glandulosa. The sequence continues at coordinate 8,659,409 of CM066151.1, forward strand.
CACAAAAGGAGCATAAAAAGAACAAGAAAAGGATGTCAGACCGTCCTTGTCAATTTCAAAAGCAGAAAAGTACCAACTCATAGCTAACTACAAGTATTGAAAAATGAAATGCAATAATGAGGATATCTATCTAATATCCACATAAAACAAGATCTTTTTAAAATTTATAACATTAGCAAAGGGCCAAACTCCCATTGAAGCTGTAATAACTAATAATTAATATAAACCTGCTTTCCGGAAGCTCGAGACCCTCGTTCATGTTCCTGAATCGCTTCTTCCACCCTCTGGACTGCTGCTCTCGCACTCTCGATTTCAGCACGAGCATAAGCTCTTTCCCCGTCGACAAGTTTCTTGGCATCCTCTGAAGCCTAAAAAAGGATACAAACACTAGATGATGAGGCAGAAAAATGCTTATTGCTATCTCAGATTCTCAAATTAAAAAATATATATATAGGAAAACTTGCTGAATTGAATTTGCTAGCTTAAGAAAAATTTGCTAAATTTCATCAAAGACTAGATTACCTGCTTGAGAAAATTTGCTAGCTTCTTTACTTCTGCTTTTTCTTGAATCAACTCTCCTTCTCTATGAGTCAGCTGGACCGCCAACGCTTCCACCTAGAAGAATTGACCATAATTTATTTTCCACATAAATCTTTAAGTACTCAATGGCAGCAGAACCAATTCAGTAAGTTACACATGAAATCAAAATTTTTGGATGAGAAATTTGATAAAAGCAGCAGTGAAGTAAGACCAACCATGGCAATAGCCTCTTCCACATCATCCTTGTTTCTACCTGCCACTCGTCCTTTTAATGATTCTAGCGCATCCCTAAGCTTCTTCAATAGAACATGTTTCTCTAATGAAGCTGCCTCTCTAAGCCTAGCCTGTAATCAAAAGTTGAATAGCTTATAATATGATTTCTTATATCATCCATTCTCTTCAGCAAATTAATAACTCCAAAGTCTTAAAGCTTGAGAAATGGAGAAACAAACAACCACTGATATGAAACAAACAACCAACTTCCAACTTTTTTCCACAATTAATTGATGCTCCACTCAATTGACAAGAAAAAAAGCACACAAAACCATGTAATCAGTCAGCTGAATTTATTACTTCCAATTGGCATGGTTGAAAAATAACGTGAAGAATAAGTTTGAAAACTATTTCCCTAACCAAACTCAAATTTCTCTGCAACCAAAAGGGTAAAGTAACAGACAATTGAGGAGGTCAAGTTATTCAAAAATTTGACAATCCATCTAAAGCAAAACAAATCAAGCTTCCAGAAACAAAACAAAATGTTAAATACAATTTAAAAGAAACTTAACCTCTTCTGACAACTTGGCAGCAGCAGCCAATCCCTTTTCAAATTTATTGGCAAGGTCACGGACAGAGAGGCGTTTCTGCTGTTCCAAAAGTAAAGCAGTCTCGCGTGCCACAACCTCCTTCATGGACAATACTTTTGGGCTATCTTTTGCATCCACAATCTGATTGTTAGCTCCAATTTTGTAATTAGGAAACCGACTAGAAGCAAATGCAACATCAGCTGATACAGCTGGGACAGCATCTTTTTGCATAGTATCTCCAAAATCACGGGTTACCCTGGTCATTGTCTCAATATGACTACCCTGTTTGACAATCACATAGGTAATATTAACATAAATGGATTAATTACATAATCAATGTAAAAGGATTTCTCAACATAAAAAAGCAAAATGCAGGTCAGCGTTTTACCTACCAAAATTAATCCAGTCAAGTAACTAATCAGAGGGGGGGGGGGGAGTAACCCTTTTTACTAGCTTAAAAAAAAAAGATTTTTAATAGTAAGAGAATCAAAACTTCAAAAAGAAAGAAATTCTCATGTTAATTTTTCTCCTAATTTTCCTGAGTTTTTCTCAGCAATCAAACAGGCAGTTACAGTCAACAAAAAGAGCTGAGATAAAATAAAAAATGGCAAGAAGCTAAAGATCAAAAAATTATTTTCTACAATCATCCACGAAATCAAAAGGAAAACCTTTAACTATTATAAGCTTTGACGGCGATCAAAAACAGCAGAAACAACTATAAACAAATACCAAAAAAGTTCCTATAAAAGGTTAATCACATCATAATCAGAGAAAACACACATCAGCTAAAGGCAAAGACTGAAACAACAAAGCACACGCAATAGTACTACTAAGAAGTCAAAGTAAAGAGCTAGAGAAACATGAAAATGAAACCCTAGCTCTCTAATATCTTTTGGGGTTAAAGAAAAGCTAAAATGGAGACAAAAAGGGAGAAACTTGGGGACTTACAGATCATGAAAATACTTTAAAGTACAGCAAATAAATGAGAGATGAGAGATGGGTTTTTTAGATTCTTAGATCAGATGAAACTTAAACTAGCCAAGATTGAATTTTTTTGAGAGAATTCGACTGTTCATTCACAGAGAGACAGAATGATACTTTATCTATGAATTTAAATGGAAGATGCAAAGGTGGGTAGGCTTCACTTTTTAAAAAGGAAAGCAAAGAAGAAGTAAAAAAAGGAAAGGGAAAAGAAAAGGCCGCCCTTATGACTTTATTACTTATTTTTTATATTTTATTTTACTTTTTTTCAAATAAGTACCAGATGGTTTGATAATGAATTCTAATGTATTGTTTTGTTAGTGTTAAAGTAGTAGTTTTTAAAAATATTTTTTTAATTTTAGTATATTAAAATATAAAAAAATTATTTTTAAAAAAAAACATGATATCAAGTAAAAGAAGTCAATGTTGTACTTTTTTTGAGCCTGAAGCCATCTAAAAGACCAAAACTATTATTATCTTCAGTTATTATATATTAATTACGTGTTTAGTAGTGCATTAGTTTTTATTGTATTTAATTTAAAAAAATATTAAATTGATATTTTATATATATATATTAATATTTTTAGTGTGTTAATATAAAAAACTAAAAACATTATTTTAATATATTTTTAAATAAAAAAATAATTTTAAAAAATATTATACAATATATTACAAAACACATTAAAAACTTTAAATAGATCATTCTAGATATTAAACTTTCTTTTTTGTGACCTATAAAAAATATTATTTATTGGTTGATGATATTTGATATTATAGTTTAAATGTTTTTTTTTTTAAAAAAAAACATCAAATTGCATGTTTTTTTTAGTGGTTTTACATATGAAAATGTTTAAATAAAAAAAAAACTGAGAGAGATAAATTTAATATTTATTTAAATAAAAATACTTAAAAAACTATTTTCAATAATTAAGATTTACAAGGGAGTATTTTTAAAAAATATAATTACACTGCTTAATGCTTATGCGTGTCGTCATGCCTGGAAAACTCTGAAACTTTCAAGAGGGGTCCTACACTTTGCTATCCTAGTACCTCTCTTGATTCTTGAAAAGGAAGGATTGGTCTGTTTTAACAAACAGAAGAACGAGAGCTTGTGGCCTGTTGAGACGACGACGATGATGTTTCTGTACAGGCAATTTAACATACAGGCAGGCAGCATACTCAAGGGACCGTCCTTTCTCTTTCTGTTAGGTTGACCAGAAGCTGTCCACACCAGTCTCTTTCACCGGAGCATCTGTTAAGTGTGCACAGTTGAGGCAGATAGAGTCATAGAATTTTTTGCTTGCAGAATGAGGGCGATTTGCCAACTCATTCGCTGGATAGCCACAAGTACTTTATGGTGGTAGGACTATTCTACCGGCAACTAGTAATTAAAGCCGGCAGAGCATAATCTCTAAGGAAAAAATAAAAAAAGGAAAACTGCAGTAAACCAGAAGGGAAAAGAGCAAGCCCCAAGTTCATTGAATGCTGATCACTTGCTAATAATACTGGATTCCTTATCAAGAAAATCATGAGGTAAAACGAGGAAAATCCAAGTAGATCCTGTCAAAAAAAGAAAAACTCCAAGTAGAAGACAGCGAGCGCAGCCTCCGCTCGGGACCCCATTTAGAATTGTGGAAAATTACCTCGCAAGATGGCATCCAAAGTCCTAAGATTCATCTGAATCGCTAGGCTGCAATGACAAGAAATCAATTATTCATTTGTAACATAACAAGCATATCACTGTGAATCTTCTTCGTATGGGCCTCTTGTCAAAAATTTCGAAACCCAGATCCACAGTAGTCCAATACTGCACGTATTTGAACTCCTCCCTTCAAAATCCAACCTTCCTGGGCCTCACAGTCCTTCTCAAATCCATCTTTAACACGGCCTTCCTTCCCTGTTCTCATTGCCAAGCACCATGAAGGATTGATTTGTTGAGAAAACTGAATCATGCTGCGAACTTGAGATCTCCATCTCTCTTCTTCACATCCAAACATCATCTCAAAACACGAGCAAATTGAAAAACCCTAGACCCCAACATGCCCTTCTACTCATTCAATTCCAAATCCTAAAAGTATAGCAAATGGTAGGCCTACCAAGAAGCTTACTCCTTCCTATCATTTTCACCTCCATTGGTGTCATCATCCTCTTCTCCCTATACCAATCCACTCACCGCATCCCTAGCGCTGAATTTACTTCCAGTAACAACCCAATCAAAGCCCCAATTGCCCGATTTGCCCCTCAAAACTTCACTCTCTTAATCATAGTTCTCGCCTTTAACCGCCTAGACTCACTCTCCAGGTGCCTCAACTCCCTCTCTTCCGCCAACTACGGTGGCGACACTGTCCACCTCCACATCCACATTGATCATTTTGCCCTCACCAATGAATCCCTCAACGTTATTGATAAAAAACTTGAGGAATCGCGAAAAGTTTTGAACTTTGTTGATGGGTTTGATTGGAAATTTGGAAACAAAGTTGTGCATTATAGGACTAATAATGTTGGGTTGCAAGCTCAATGGCTAGAAGCTTGGTGGCCAAGTTCAGATCATGAGTTTTCGTTTATTGTTGAGGATGATTTGGAGGTTTCGCCGTTGTTTTATAAATTTGTGAGGGGTTTGATTGTTAATTACTATTCCAATGTGTCGAATTTTAGTCCTTTTATATATGGTGCTTCACTTCAGCGTCCACGGTTTGTCCCAGGTACTACTCTTGTTTCAGGTTTTGTATTTGTTAGACTGGATGTTTTACTGTACAATGTTAAGGTTTATGGATTTCTTGATTTGTTATATTGGGTTTTTGTGGGGATGTAGGTTGCTTCTCATGCTAAAACTAGCTTAAGAAGTAGTGTTTGAGGCTTTTCACTATGTTAAAATCGAATCTCGGATTGGATTTTGAGTTAATTGCTAGGCTGAAATCCTTTCAATCTTTTGCTTGTGGTGTAAATATATGTATCATGTCCATAGGATGGAACTTGAAAAGTTTCCATTTGTTATTTCGCAATTGCATAAGCATAGGTGAAGCTAGCTCATTCCACATCGCCGAGCTAAGTTTTTTACTGATTCCACTATGATGTCTAGGAATTGTTATGACACGTCAAAAACAACATGCATTAATTTTGCTGTTGGTAGGAAGTGCCATATGCAATATTTTCTGTCTCTTATTAGAGCCTTTTTATGAAAATTGTGTCAATTCAACATTTCTCATTACATACCCTTGACCTGATTTTTTTTAAAAGAATTCTTTTACCTTTCTGAGAGTGATTTTGGTTTATCTGGTTGCTGATTGCAGGTAAACATGGAAACAAAATACAATTGGATAGTGAAACGCATCTTTTCTTGTACCAGTTGGCTGGTACTTGGGGTCAGATTCTCTTTCCAGAACCTTGGAAAGAGTTTAGGTTGTGGTATGATCTGCACAAGTCCAAGGGTATCAAGCCATTTCTTGATGGAATGGTAATCTAATGCCCCCCCTTCTTCACGTCCACTGATTGATTTTTTTCTCTGTCATTACTTGAAATCTTTGCTCAAATGAATTCTAAATCTAATATATTTGCAGGTGACTAATGGATGGTACAAAAGGATTGGAGAAAGAATCTGGACTCCTTGGTTCATTAAATTCATTCACTCTAGAGGTTATTTTAACATCTATACAAATTTTCAGCATGAGAGAGCACTCAGTGTCTCTCACAGGGATGCTGGTGTTAACTATGGGAAAACTGCTGGGCCTGACTCCCAATTATTGGATGGAAGTTCTCTTGACTTCAACTTACTGGAAATGCAACCTTTGAGCAATCTGAAATGGTATGATTACTGCTTCAGAGAAGTACTTCCTGGAAGAGTTGGAAGGACCTTGGATGAAGTTGGGTCTATTCTTCAGACTGTGCAGGAAGATCAGAGTGTTCTGCTTGTGAATATATTTGGGGCATCAGATACAATCACGAGGAACATGCTTTGCCACTTTGAGAGACTAAATATAAGGAACTATATATTGATTGGCCCTGGGTCTGATTTTCTATATGATCTTGCTAGAAGAGGGCATCCTGTGATTGATGCTGACCAGTTTTTCAATTATCATAGAGCACAGAAAGTAATGGGATTTCAACATTCCAGTGCGGGGCTGATGAAGAACATTTTAGTGAATGCTTATGTAATCAAGAAGTGTTTAGAAAATGGGTATGATTCTTTGATAGTGGATGCAAACATGCTGTTTCTCAGTAAAGTTCAAGAGTTCATTGATCCAACTAATGACTTCTATGCTGGGAAGAGCTTGGGATTTTTCTTTGTTAGGAGCTCTTCTTCTGCTCAAGAAATTTGGGCTGGTCTCCTGAAGAAGGTTGCTGCCACAATAGGTAATGTTTTGTTGCAAGGAGAGAGCACAGATTTTGTTTACTTGGTGAAGTTGTTGGAACAGAATGGTGTGAGAATTCACAGGGTTGATGAGGCGAGCGATGGCATCCAGATTCATGCCTATACTTCTAATCAATCATCTTTGGAGGCTGGGAAGAAGATGGTTTATTGGTTTGCAGGCACAGGTGTGGATTTGATTCAAAAGCGGCTTCAAGAACTGAGTTTGTGGGTTGTGGATGGTGACTCTTCTTGCTCTGCTGTTGTTTGTCACCGGTCATAGGCTCATAGCATCTAGTGGTGGGCAGATTTTGTTTAACCATTTTTTACCAATATTCTTTGTACAATCTGTAGAAATATTCTGAAATTCTTTAGCACGCATTCCATACCAAATGCAACCTATGTTGTATTGTAAATTTTTGGAACAATGAAACCCAAAAACTTGGTGCAGTGGGAATTTGTTCGGAACATGTTTTTAGTCTTGGGACCATGCTAGACTTATAATTGACAGGAGCTCCCTGCTAGCGTGGACAGCTTGATTAAAAACTTCTGAATCGCCGTGCCATGTAAATAATATCACGAACATGCTGCCTGATCATTGGATTGACGGGGACCTCAGCTGTGCAAGGTGGGTGAATTGGCCAGAAAAATTGATCGCAGCAACGCTAGCAACCAATGTCATTAATTTTCCGGAGTAAAGTTAAGTCCACGTTAATATAAATTACTCAGATATCCACTAAGAGACCACCAAGCGGGTAGAGATTACTTGCTTGGTTGCAAACCGATACTCAAAAATGATTTGAGATAACAACTATCTATCCCGCTTCCTCGCTTACAACACATCCAAACCGAAAGAGCCAAACCACTTGAAGATCGGGCACTCTTTTGTAAAATGAACCTCGGAATTCGATTTTCAAACATTGAATAATTGAATCAGGGATCTGCACATAGAAGACTTGAACCAACATTCATCATTCTCTCTTCAGCTACAAAAGCATGAACCTGGTTATCAATCTGAACCCAACTGCAACCGGGATTTTTCTTCGCGCCTCTCGATTTCATCAATTTCCTTACCTGGTTTGCCTCGTCCCATTTTCCAGCTTCTGCATACATGTTTGAAAGAACTGAGTAGTATCCAGAATGCTGGGGTTTCAACTTGAACAAATGTTCAGCTGCCCAATGAGCCAACTCAATATTCCCATGTATTCGACATGCCCCAAGCAAAGCACCCCATACATTGGCATCGGGTTCAATGGGTAAGCTTTCAATAAGTTTTACTGCTTCCTCTATAAGTCCAGCCCGGCCAAGGAGATCGACCATACAAGCATAGTGCATTTGCGTTGGCTTAATATTCTGGACCTGCATATGCTCAAAATATTTCTTCCCCTCTTCAACTAGCCCTCCATGACTGCAAGCAGACAAGACCGCAATGTATGAAACTGAATCATATTCCACCCCATCTTCCTTCATTGCTTCAAAAAGGTTGATAGCAATCGTCAATTCACCCAGCATTCCGTAACCTAAAATCATAGAATTCCAAGAGGCAGTGTCCCTGCTTGGAATTTGACGAAAGACCTTACCAGCAAGATCAATTCGTCCACATTTGATATAGAAGTCCAAAAGTGCATTGGCAATAAAGAGGTGCGTGTGCAAATGCTTTCTTACTGCTAATCCATGAACCTCTTTCCCTTGTTTCAATGCAGCAAGATTTGCACACGCTGAAATAACACCCATATAGGAAACTACATCAAGCTTCATACCCTTAATTCCCATTTCCAAGAATAAACTAAGAGATTCTGAGCAATCAGTTGTTTGAGAGTAGCCTATAATTAAAATGTTGTAAGATACTTCATCTCTAAGGGAGATCTTAAAGACTCTTCGAGCAAGATTTAGACAACCACATTTCGCATACATGTCTGTCAGAGCATTTGACACGAATAGATCAACAGAGGACCCTGTGCGAATTGCCCTTGCATGGATTTCTTTTCCAGGACGAAGGAATCCTATTCGGGCACATGCTGGAAGAACATTCGTGAAGGTGACAGAATTTGGTATTTCACCGTCAGCTTGCATTTGCCTAACTAAATCTACAGCTGCTAATTCAAGCCTATTTTGAGCAAAATTAGCTACCATGGCATTCCACGAAACAATATTCTTTTCACCTATCTGGTTAAACACATTGGATGCTTGAAGTGAACGTCCTGATTTTGCATACATATCAATCAAAGCATTGGCAACAAAAATATCTGATTCAAGTCCAAATCTTAGACTACACCCGTGAATTTCCATCCCCGAGTCAGAAAGTTTTAATTCAACCAAGACAGGCAACATACTGGAAAAAGTGACAGAATTCGGCTTCACTCCTCCATCAATCATCAATCTAAACATCTCCAACGCATCTTGATTACGCTCAAGATAAGCAAGACTAGTAATTATTGCATTCCAAGAAACCCCATTTCTCTCTGAAATTTCATCAAAAACACGCCTCGAGTCTTTCACATACCCGCATTTCCCATACACATCAACCAAAGCATTCCCTACAGTCACCTGAGAATCCAAGCCAGTCTTCACAGCATAACAATGAATTTGCCTCCCCATAACCCCATCCTCAAGTCCCGCGCAAACCGGCAAAACACTCACAACACTAACCATATTTGGCCTAAACCCAGACCTCACATTCATTTCACAAAATAAATGAATCGCTTCGGCATAGAAACCATGAACCGAAAACACCCCAATGACCGAATTCCACGACACAACATCTCTTTCAAGCATTTCATCAAACACGCTCTTCACATCTTTCAAACCCCCGCAATTCCCATAAAACAATAATAATGTGTTCCCTACAAACACATCCGAATCAAACCCAAGTTTAAACACAACCCCGTGAATCTCTCTACCTTTTTGAACACTCAAATTATCGGCACAAGCTTTCAGTACAAAAGGAAAGGTGTGATCATCAAGTCTAACACCCATTTTAACCATTTGATTATATGTTCTAAAATCATCATTAACGCGCGCCACCGACAAAGCGCGAATGAGAGTGTTCCACAAGAAAGCAGAGCGAGAGAAAGGCAGAGTTTGATGAAACAGATAGAGAGAGGTGGTGGGGTCATGAAAAGTGGCGTACTTGAGGATGAGAGAGGCACAAAGAGAGATACTTTGAGGAAGAAAGGCATTGAGGAGTGCAGAGGCGTGAGATTGTTTGGTTTGGGGGAGAGATTTGGCGTTGGAGATTAGAGAGAGGAGACTAGCGTGTGTGGAGAAAGAAGAGGAGTGTTTGCATGAGAGTGTTGAAAGCAGGTGGTGAAAAGCTTTTACACTTGCATTGTTAGAGAATGAGAACATAGAAAGAGCGAGGGAGCAGCAGAACAAACTGATTTCTGATTCTCAAAGTGTAGTTTATTAAGGGATTGCCTTCTGCACGGACTGGGTGTTTCAACTCTCTTTCAAATCGTCGCCGGAATCAACCATTAGCTCTTTGAAGAAACACTCTAAATTCAATTTGAAGTTAGGAGTTGTCAACTTTTTGGCCCAGTGGGGCTTTTAGGGAGCTCACCTTCCATAATCTAGTGGAGTGATGGGTCACATAATACATCTGAATCCACGATCTACATTTAAGCTCCAAATTCCAGAATGAGCTTCATTGTTCATCATGGAAGAACTTATGTGAGCATATTTTGTGACATGAATTCTGTGATCAAGGGTGTAGACTCCCGAACCCATCAACATTGATTTTAAACTAATCATGAATTTTATCAATTGTAAATATTTCTTTAATAAAATTAGATTGATAATTTGGAAATTAATTTGAAATTTATTTAAACAAATATTAGAGATTCTTTTCATAAAAAAAAAAAAAAGTGACAACAAGTTCGTTTGCTTTAAAAAAAAAATTAATTATAAAAAGCTCATGTGAGATTAAATTTGATGGCTCACCCATACACCTAGGCTTTCATTGTAGTGGCCCAGGGCATTAGGCCATAGGCTCTTATGTGGGTTTTTTTTGTTATAATATATATGTATATATATATAAAAAAAGAGAAAAAGTTTATTTAATATGGCTGGGTTTATTATTCGGATTATATGTTTGATAAGTTAAATCACAATATTTATATATTTTTTTTAAATTGATATGTTTTTTAAATTTATGTTTTAATTAATATCACTCGTGAATTTATTTATTTTGTTTATTTAATCTTTTTTTAATATAGACTTTTCTTAAATTAATTTGTGTGTATTTAATTTTTGAAGAAATTTGTTTTTATTAATTTGTGTGTTTTTTTTATCTTTTGCATGGATGAATTTTATTTTTGAAAATAAAAAATGTTTACTTTTGAAATGTTATTTTTAACATGTGAAACTTTACTTAATATCTTTTTTTATATTTTATTAAATTAATTTAATATGCGTGTTTATTTTTATTATTATTTGATCAAATAAAAAATTATTTTAATAAATAGATTTTAGCAAATATGATTGGATTTTTTTTTTGCAATATTAAATATCTAGATCTACACTTGTCTCTTTATTTTTTAATTTTAAATTTTTAGTTGTTGTTAATGAATTTTTTTAATTTATTAACACGTTTTCCTATTTATTTTATTATATGCCTGGATAAACATTTTGATTTATACTTAGAAAATTTTAACTACAAAAATGCATTAAGAAAAGCATTCATTTACAATTTCTTTATAAGGTATACAAATATTAATCACATTACTAATAGATTGCTATTATGAAATGCAATCACAAATTTGGTTAAAAAAATTAAAAGAAAAATGATTGGAATTAACAAGAAAAAAAACCATTTTTTTGTTTGAATCGTTGAAGTGATATTTCTTTATATATTTTGGTCCTTATTTGTTAAAAAAAAGTTAACATTTCAATCACAAAATATCATTTTTTTACATTCAAGTCCTTGTAAACTGAGAAAGAAGAGAGAACCATTGAGAAATGAAGAGAAGGGGGGGGGGGACCAATTAAAACTATATATTTTTTATTTGATGTTGAGTTTTCAAGCTAATTAAAACATGTGTTGTTGTTGGGAATAAGACTTTAGAAATTATTAAGATTATTATTATTATTATTATTTTGCTTTTTTTTTTTTCTAGTAAAAACATGTTGAAGCTAAGGTTTACGAGGCTTCTTGGACACTAAAGGTGCTCAAAAACTATTGCAGCAGGCGAGATGCAATTTATTTTATTAGTGTATAATTAAGTAAGCAACATTATATTTATTTTTATACTTGATATTAGTATATTTTTTGATTATTATAAAATTAAGTCAAAATATTTTTTGAAAAACAAAGTTCTTAATGCCAACGAAGTTCATTATTCAGATTATTCAGATCATGAGTTTGATATGTTATGTCATTTAAATTAAGTCAATTCAATATTTTAACATTTCAATTTAAAAAAAAAGCCACCTTGAATTATTTTTTTAAAAGCCAATCAACTCTTTCTAGCGGCCGTTTAATTTATCTTTAAACTTGCTAGATTGATCGAATCATGTCATGATAACTTTGTGTAATTTAATTTTAAATTCAAATTAAACACATAATTGGGTTGAAAATTTTTAATATTTATTTTTAGGTCAAATTTAATAACAATTTCAAATAATATTCACTTCATTATTTTTTTACTTTTTTATAATCGATTATTAGAGACTAAGAGCAACCTTGTAAACTAATGCATAACTATTTAATTTGATAATGTCAACATCACAAGCATAAATGGAGTATAATCTGAGATTCTGAGAGCAATGGCTTCCTGGATTTGGTTCCTAATCGTTTGATCTGGCAAAGGAACACAGTCTCCACACAAAGGGTAAAGCACTGCAACAAAATCAATAAAAAAGGCAGTCACATGCTTGGACTGAAAGCATACTATAACTAGAGAATTACATTCACTGACGCCATGTGAGCGAGACATGTGAGGTGCCTTTCTTGCGACGAAAAAAAAAGGAGGGCGGTGGCAGGAGTGGGGCTCAGGCTAGCCTTCTGATACAAGAAATTGGACCACGTGATAGGTCATCCACTGCTCCCTGTGGTATTTTTTCAGGCAGGACAGATCGATGTTTCGAAGGCAGCTGCTAAAAACGGACCACCTGATGCTTCTAATTGTCTGTTGAGATTTTTTTCCTAGACTTCTAACTGGCTGCTGTGTTAGACTCTGTGTGCCGCTCGCCGGTGATCTGCAATGTGCCCTCACGGTGTTTAATACACAGGCACTGCTTGGTTTGTCCCCGGCAAAATCTGAAGGAACAAGAAAAGAAGGAAGATTAATGTTCAAGACAGCAAGGCCTAGCTATGAATCTTGAAAGACAGATAGATTCCACGTGAAATCATTTCTTCCCTGCTGAATTGTCAGCAATTCATGTAACTTGGATCAATAAGTGACAGGGAATCATACCCACACAGCTTGCATTAAAAATGCAGAAGCTCCACCTGATTTTTATCCTCTACCAATGTCAAATGTAACAGGAGAGGCAAAGCATGTCTGCAGCCACGTGGAATCCTGTCACATGATCAAAATAGCTTTCGCTTGCTCATTATCAGCTTGTTTGGCCGTGTGGTTCGGTTGCTTTTTAAATAGTTTTTCGTGCCAAAATACATGCCAATGATATTTTTTGATTTTTTAAAAATCATTTTTGATATCAGCACATCAAAATGATTTGAAAACACTAAAAACATATTAATTTGAAGTTAATAAAAAAATAAAAAATTTTCAAATTTTTTCAAAAGCGCTTTTGAAACGCAAAAACAAACAGGCCAAAAATAGCACGTTTGGGAACGCGGTGCAAACCGCGTTCCCACCAAATTAAAATTTTTTTTTATTAAAATTTAATGTGATTTATATTTTTTAGATCGTTTTGATGTGATGATATCAAAAATAATTTTTAAAAAATAAAAAAACATCATTACATACATTTCGACACAAAAAGTTATTTGAAAAACAACCGCTACCACACTGCCAAACACGCTCTTAATCAACCTCTCCTTCCACACCAAAATACGGCAGTGATGAGGCTACAATCTTAGTTTGTTCCGGAGGTTTTTTTTTTAACTGTTCGAGAAGATGAACTGAACTCCGTGTTCGAGTTGAGCATGCGTCGCAAAAGAGTTATGTATAAAAATAAACATTTTTTCCGACCCCATAGCATAAATTATTGGATATTATGATGGATAGATTTTATATATGTGAAAAAATAATATAAATTATATTCTGAAATTTTACTTAATAACTTAAATTATTAGGTTGAGATAATTTTTTGATATGGTATCAGAGCTTTGATGATGTAGTGGTTTTAAGTTTGAATTTTACTATTCTTATTTATTTGATAAAAAATAAATACAAGGAATTTGTGAAAGTTTCAAGCCCAAAGACTTTTATCTAAGAGGATGTGTTAGAGAATAATATAAACCATATCCTAAAACCCCACCTAACAATTTAAGCTATTTGATTAAAATGTTTCTCGACAATATATAAACACTTATTCTTTAAATAAATGGTGTTCTTTAAATAATTTATATGGTAATCAAAATTAAGTCTTACCTTGAATATTTTAAAAATATCAACATGATGTGTTTTAGTGAACTTAATAATTTTTTAAAAATATTAATCTCATATTTTAAATTTAAAAAATAAAAAAAATAAACACAGTTCTATAACCATCAAATTAACTCAACATAGTTTATCTAGATACATATATTTAACCGTGAGGCGAGTGTAATATTATTGAATTAGGAAAACGAGATGCGATGGGTGTGATTGACATGTCACATGGCCACATCGCCATCTCATGTGCCCCTGCCAGCAAAGCTCCTTCTAACTTTTTTCCAGGCTGTCCTTTTTCCCCCAATCCAAGGCCGATGCACCAAACAAATCTCTCTCCTTAGTCACTTCTACGAGTTAACAATAATTTTTAATCAGAGAGATTAGTCAATAACATGATGCTTAATAATTAAGTTGACAATTATACTTGCATCTGTTAACAGAAAATAGATCCAACTGATATCAACATACTCTGTTAACTGACGGCTGATGATCTTGTAGGCGAGAAGGCCATCATGCACCCATGTGGGCCATGCCCCGTGGGTTGAAAAATGGACAGAGTCACCAATACAACGTGCATTTGAATCGTTGAGATCCAAATCTTGCACTTCATGATCCGTGGCTTTTCCAAGATCTACGACACGCAGTAATGTTACTATTACGCATGGATTCGTAATCATAATATTTCTCTATGAAATATATAATATTTTTCTTGTCAGATAATTTTTTATTGTTACTGTGACAAAATTAGTCAAGTTATGAAATGACAAATAATCTTTTACCGTGTGATGAGTAAATATATTTAAATTATTGCAATGTCAGGACTTGAATACTACATGTTTTTTTCAACATCACAGTCCACATCGAATTATAATTGCATTAAGAGTATATATATGAAAATGTAATTATGGTTATATTTTTAAATAATTTTTATTTAAAAATATATTAAAATAATATATATTTTTTAAAAAATTATTTTTGATATCAACATATCAAAATATCTAAAAATATTAAAAAATATATATTAATTTAAAACAGAAAAAATAAAAAATAAAAAATTCTTTTTTAAAATACTTTTAAAAATAAAAAACAAACATAATAAATATTGTTCATTTAAGTATTAATTAACTCATGAAGTGATGAAATAATCTTTTACAGCATAATAAGTGAAAGCGAGCCTCGTTTACTATTCAAAAAATAAAATACTTTAATATGTATAATAGTATTAAAAAATAATAAATCATTGGCATTTTTATATAAGAAATAATGCATTACAGTATATCGATATATAATATATAGAATCACATTAATTAAATATATTATAACATAATTTAGCTAATCTAGAAAACATTATAAATATAACATGTTATATTACACAACAAGCAAATATTTTAAATCATATAAATTGTATAAAAATAGGATATCATACAAATATTTTTTTTAATGTTTGATTTTACAGTAACAAAACTCAATTATTTTTTAAAAATAATAATATAAAATTTATTTTTTCTAAATTATTTTTTTTGATACAATCAAAAATTCAAAAATAATTTTTAACTTCTTTTCATTTCATTACTCAATCAAATATATAAAAAAATAATTCTTATTGAAGAAATTATTATTTTTAGGATCACTTTATGATAAAACAAGCAAGGACGATTAACATGCAACTTGAAGGGATTATAACTACAATGGAAAATGCTTCATAACAAGTCACTGGAAGGGAACATAAAAACACATAATCAAATAGCACTGCCGGCCAAAAAAGGACAATCATGTCATTTCAAACTAGGTCATCACTGTCAGCAAACCCTGATTTTCAAATATCAAGCACGATGACAAAGCCAAATCAAACCTACATCTACACCGTTAAACAATCACGATCCAACGGAATC
Source organism: Populus alba x Populus glandulosa (assembly GCA_033617975.1). Lineage (NCBI taxonomy): Eukaryota > Viridiplantae > Streptophyta > Magnoliopsida > Malpighiales > Salicaceae > Populus > Populus alba x Populus glandulosa. The sequence continues at coordinate 8,675,529 of CM066151.1, forward strand.
AAACGGTCCACAGAAAAAAAGAGAGGGAAACAACCACAGCTGTCCGATTCACACACCTTGCCTTAGCCTTTTCCTTATATACCCACGCTTGTTTCCGCTTGTCTCCACAGCTACACTCTCCACTTGCTCACTGTCACTTGCTCACTGTCACTTTCTCGATATCCGGAAATCTCGCCGGACGCGCCGCACTTTCACAGCCAGTCTCCGATTTCTCAACGGTGAGTTTTAATATCCAGATCTGATCTCAATTTCTCTTTTCAAGTCTGTTTAGATGCCGAGAAATGACGGAGAGAAATAATCAAAAGCTGAAAACCATTGATTTATCTTCCCGACTTATGCATCATGCGTTATTTGCTCAGCAACCGCGTATTCCATTTGCTCAGAAACTAGATCTGTGACAACTGACAATACACTGTTTTAAGCTATTAATTTGTGTATCTTCGCTTCGTTTAGTGATTTGATTGTTCTTTACCGATATCATCTTCTCTTATTTGCCGATATCAAATTTGTTGCGAGTTTAAACTCCAAATCGCAGTGTTAAATAGAGTCTCAGATCTGATTTCTGTGTTGCAAATTAATTAAACTGGTTTACTAGTGCTTAGTTTTTTATTATGCGGCTCCCTTTATTTATTTATTTTTTATTTTCTGCAGAAATATAATATAAAAAATGAGGGAAATCCTTCACATTCAAGGAGGACAATGCGGGAACCAGATCGGTTCCAAGTTTTGGGAGGTTGTTTGCGATGAGCATGGAATTGATCCCACTGGAAAATACGTTGGAACCTCTGACCTTCAATTGGAGCGTGTCAATGTTTACTACAATGAGGCTTCGTGTGGGAGATTTGTCCCTCGTGCTGTGCTTATGGATCTTGAGCCTGGTACTATGGACAGTTTGAGGACTGGTCCTTATGGCCAGATCTTCAGGCCTGATAACTTCGTGTTTGGGCAGTCTGGTGCTGGAAATAACTGGGCCAAAGGGCATTACACTGAGGGTGCGGAGTTGATTGATTCAGTTCTTGATGTTGTGAGGAAGGAAGCAGAAAATTGTGACTGTCTTCAAGGTATATTATGTTCTATCGCTAATTATTTTTTTATTTGTGATTTGATTTTTAATTTGAAGTAATTATTAATGGGTTTTCTGTATGTGCAGGTTTTCAAGTTTGCCACTCGCTCGGTGGAGGAACTGGGTCTGGAATGGGAACTCTACTGATTTCTAAGATCAGAGAAGAATACCCTGATAGAATGATGCTTACTTTCTCTGTGTTCCCATCACCTAAGGTTTCTGATACTGTCGTGGAACCATACAATGCAACCCTTTCTGTTCATCAGTTGGTTGAGAATGCTGATGAGTGTATGGTGCTTGACAACGAGGCATTGTATGATATTTGCTTCAGGATTCTCAAGCTGACTACTCCTAGCTGTAAGTGCATTTTGGCTTGAAACTAGCTTTATTTGTCTGTTGCCCAAATTTAGTATCATGCTTTGTTTTGGTGTATAATGCATTCAGATTTTGGTGAAGCAATCTGTGATTAAGTCATAATTTGTTTTCATAAGCTCCCTCATTTTGCTGGGTTGGTGGGTTTGGGTTTTTTCATCTATTGTCTGAAATTTATATCTTTATCATGGCTTGAAATCAGAATCGAGATAGAGGTGCATTTTTAACTACGTGCTCCTGTTCGTTGCTGCTATACTTTTGGTCCATGCCGCTTGGTCATGTTGTTTGTTTATATTCTCCACATGCTAACAAGGTGCCTTGTTCAAATATTAGCTGCATTGACGTTTTGAAGTGTTTTATTTTTTGTAGTTTTACTCTTATGTTGACAGTCAATTATTTCTTTGTGAGTTGTTGCAATCCGTGTCTTAATCTCTGTCTGCCTGAGTAGCAATGTGGGGTTGTCTCCGTGGATCTTACATATGTATTTAGTAGGATATAGGTTATTCCATGGGTTTATTAGGTGGTTGATTTTATGACACTGTCAATTTTAAAATTTGATTGATGGTGTAGTGGGGTAATTTTCAGGGGACAGAAGTTTTGGGTCCTGTCTATAATGAAGAAACTTGCATATTTAGATTGCTGTAAAGCATCTAGTAATTGAATTTTCAGGTCTATGGGGGTGGGGTTTTATTATATGATTATGATTGTGATTATGTGAAATGTATACGTTATTGAAGGAATGACAAATAAGAAAGTGAATAGAAGCTCCTGCTCTGATTACTTGTTTTCTGTTTTTCTTTGCTTACATACCCTTGGTTCAGCATGTCTTGAGGAATGAGCAATTTATCATTTTTTGTTGTTGCTTGGTTGTATTCTATACGTTTTGTCAACTTGCCTGGTCAGGTGTCAGTTGTATTTATGTTTTGTAGCGGTTCATTGCTTCCCTCATTTATGTCAGATACTTAATTTATATCTTTTGGCTAGCAAGCCCTATCTTACAATTCATGCCTGCTTGAATGAGGGATGTGGGCTCCATGTTGCTAGATATCACACGATTCTTCGCAGATGTCATTCTCTAGAAGCTAGGCGTTTGTCTGGGTTGATGAGCTGTGGAAATAGCAAAAGTTTGGCGGCAGCTTTTATGATATTACTGAATTTGGGATAATTTGATTTAAGGCAATATGACACTGTGATGTAACCATGAAAAGAGAAGTTTTAGGTTTTGTATGCTGGCATGTTTATTTTTGAATTGCTTGGTTATTTATTTGTATTTTTCTGCTTCAATTGAGATTAAAAAAATGCTGAATCAACTTTGGATTGTTAATGATTGTTGCAGTTGGCGACCTGAATCATCTGATCTCTGCAACAATGAGTGGTGTCACCTGCTGCCTCAGGTTCCCTGGTCAGCTCAACTCTGATCTTAGGAAGCTTGCAGTGAACCTCATCCCCTTCCCCCGTCTGCACTTTTTCATGGTTGGATTTGCTCCTCTGACCTCACGTGGTTCTCAGCAGTACAGGGCACTGACTGTCCCAGAACTCACCCAGCAGATGTGGGATGCCAAGAACATGATGTGCGCTGCTGACCCGCGCCATGGTCGCTACCTAACTGCCTCTGCTATGTTCAGGGGTAAGATGAGCACTAAGGAAGTTGATGAACAAATGATCAATGTCCAGAACAAGAATTCATCCTACTTTGTTGAGTGGATCCCCAATAATGTCAAGTCCAGTGTCTGTGATATTCCTCCGAGAGGACTTGCAATGGCATCCACCTTCATTGGAAACTCAACCTCCATCCAGGAGATGTTCAGGCGTGTAAGTGAGCAATTCACAGCTATGTTCAGGAGGAAGGCTTTCTTGCACTGGTACACCGGAGAAGGCATGGATGAAATGGAATTCACTGAAGCTGAGAGCAACATGAATGACCTCGTGTCTGAATATCAGCAGTACCAGGATGCAACAGCCGATGAAGAGGTTGATTATGAGGACGAGGAGGAAGAAGAGGCTGAGATGTGATAAGGTGTAAACGGTCCTGCTACTGGTTTTTTTTGCAGTTTATGCTGCGTTGATTTGTACTCTTCAAATTTGTCATGTGTTGAATTTCCTGTGTAGTATGAATGGTAGAGTTGGAAAAGTTGTTGCTTTTCCTTCTAGTTGTAGTAGTTAAATATAATGTGGTTGATAAGGGTTGCGTTACCATCAATGGTTGAATTCTGTACCTTTACTTGTGCTTCTAGTTCTTGCGGAAGAAAATTTAACCAGGTGATTGTTTAGGCAGTGTTGATTGTAGGACGCTGGAGCTCCGTCTGGACAGGTGAGATGACAGTAACAACCAAAGAACGTTTACGAACATCACTGCTCCTCGCAGCAGCTGGATGTTTTGGTGCCGTCCATGTTTTAACCTGGTTAGTTCTGGATGAAATATTGTCGGGGAAAAGAGAATGGCCAACACAACAGGATTCTGTTAGTGTTAGAGAGTTTCCATGTGTGTCCTCCTCGGAATTCTTCAGCATTTTATCAGCTATAATAGCTTGGATGAACGACAGAGAATAAAATCCATACAGGTAGCGCCAAACAATACAAGTTCCACCAGATTTTGGTCCTTGTGCTTCAACCATTAAAGCCTGCTTGTATACATTGAAAGGCACTTTGTCAAGCGTGCCCTCTAGACTATATATATATATATATGGATGTTTGGGCAAACTTATATGTATTTGAGTAATTTATATGTATTTGATTAATTTTTTGAGTTTTTCAAATTAATAATTATATAAATATCTAGTGATGATAAAATTTGTGTTATTTGAATCTGGGAATCATCCATAATTGGACAATATTTTCTTTCCGGCTGCTTGCTTAAATATCCATATCCTAATTCCTATCCACGTTTTGAAATTTAGAATGGAAAAGCCAGCTGCTCCCCTACAACGAGTCGCTGATATGGGATTTGAATTTTTTAAAATCAATCAAGAAAAAATGACAAACCTAATTGCACATTCCATACACCTCTTTTAAGACTAATTCATTTTTTTAATGCAGGGAAGGATGCCAATAAAAAAGTAATGGTTTTTTTTTTTTTTTTAAGTAATGGTTTTTAATTAGTGGGATAGAGGATCCATGCTAAAACGACGGATTGAATTGATTACCACTAAAAATATAAAGAGATATTACGACCTTCGTATGTAATATATATATATATATTATCATCTCAAATACTCTAATAGGAGGATTTTAAACAGTTACACCTTGCTATTTTGATTTGATTAAAATAGATATTATTGACTGAAAATGTCTGAAAACAAGGAAAACGAGAAAGCAATTTGGGAACCACTACTATTTCTATCTGGATCGCACTACAGAGAGTGCCCTTTTGGATAAATAATCACTGTCATATTTAAGACCTAAACGCTGGTGGCATGCTTGACTCTAAATCTAAGCAAGAGATCTACTCTTCTGAAATGGTCAAGATTAAGTGGAAGGTGTATTAATTATGTTTTAGGTACAGAGTCTGGATTCCTGTGGGTGTGAGTGTGATGTTGAATCAAAATGAGATATGAGAATAGCTGACAGTTCATCTGGGGACCTCTCTACCTCTTGTGGCCCTTCTACCAGACCTCTCTCCCACCTTTTCATTTTTCCTTTTTTGCTAATTGAAGGAAGTTGTACCAACCAAACTCGCATCTCTCCTCTAATCCCATCATTTAACTTCACAATAATACTTAACCCCCTGTTTTTTTTTTTTTGATTGCGGCTGAAATAAATGTCGCAAAAATTTAGCTATTTTATTTAAAATTAATTTTTTATTATTTGATGTGTTGATATAAAAAATGAAATTAAAAAAAAATTAAAGAACTTTATGTTATTCCTGGAAGGAAGGGATGTGTTGAAATGATTTTAGCTGGGAAGGAAAACATGGAGGAAGATTCATTTTCTTTAATTCCTTTGTTTTCTCTTTGTAAAACAAAGGCAGCGAATTTCTTTCTAATCTTATCCATTTCGTTTTTATTTCAGCACATTGATGGAAAAATAATTTGCTCTCTCTGTATTTTCAGCCCTTCCATCTGCTATCCTCCTCCTCCTCCTATCTTCTCGGCTTCTCAAATAGAGGTTTAGGCACTTAATTGCAATCTTCTATAAAGATAGGATACGAACTTGTAGTTTCCCCTAAAGAAAATACTTAGGACAAGACATGTCGAGACAGGGACAATTAAGTCGTTTTAATAAAGGTCATTAGTCTACAAATCCCCTATTTTAAAAAATCTAATATCATTGCCCAGTCAAATCAAAACCACCGTCTACACCGTTGAAACATCACGATCCAACGGACTAGAACAAAAGAGATGGAAACCACAACAGCCGTCCGATCCACACACCTATTTCCCCCCTCTATAAAAGCACTCATTTACAAACCAAATTATCTCCTACTCTGACTCTCACTCTCACTCTTCCCCGATCGAGCATCTCTCAAAGCTCGATCGCCGAAAACCTCACCGGAGACACTGCATTAACAACTCCTGTTTCCGATTTCTTAACGGTGAGTTTGTGATTTCTAGACCAGATCTCTCTTTTTTCGAGTCTGTTTGGATGTTGAGAAAGCTGAGGAAACTGGGAGACTTAGTGAGTATTTTTTTGTTTTTGTTTTGAGTGAATGACTTTGTTTATGCAGTCTTATCGCACTTTGTTTTCTCTCTTCGGCCAAACAGGCTGGATCTGTAACTATACTGTCTGTTAATCTTCCATTTAAAGCTTTATTTATTGACTTAATTGTTATCTTAATATTTATCATAGGTTAAAATATAACTATCTAGTGAATTCTAACTAAATCCTTGCAAAAGTAGAACTTCTTCTCTCTTTGTTGTAAAAGAATTTTAATCAGTTTTCCTCTTACCACTAATTTCTATCATTTATTCATTTGCAGCGAAACAAAAAATGAGAGAAATCCTTCACGTTCAGGGAGGACAATGTGGTAACCAAATTGGATCGAAGTTTTGGGAGGTGGTTTGCGATGAGCACGGAATTGATCCCACTGGAAAATACGTTGGTACCTCTGACCTTCAATTGGAGCGTGTCAATGTTTATTACAACGAGGCTTCATGTGGACGCTTTGTACCTCGTGCTGTGCTTATGGATCTTGAGCCTGGTACCATGGACAGTGTGAGGACCGGCCCCTATGGCCAGATCTTTAGGCCTGATAACTTTGTGTTTGGGCAGTCTGGTGCTGGAAATAACTGGGCTAAGGGACATTACACTGAGGGTGCAGAGTTGATTGATTCGGTTCTTGATGTTGTAAGGAAGGAGGCGGAGAATTGTGATTGTCTTCAAGGTATATGTTGTCAGATGTTTGGCAATTTGATTTTTGTATTGTTAGTTATATTGTGGTTTTGTGTGTGTAGGTTTCCAAGTTTGCCACTCGCTCGGTGGAGGAACTGGTTCCGGGATGGGGACTCTGCTGATTTCTAAGATCAGAGAGGAATACCCTGATAGAATGATGCTTACGTTCTCTGTGTTCCCATCCCCCAAGGTTTCAGATACTGTTGTTGAGCCTTACAATGCTACTCTTTCAGTTCATCAGTTAGTTGAGAATGCTGATGAATGTATGGTGCTAGATAACGAGGCCTTGTATGATATCTGCTTCAGGACTCTCAAGTTAACAACTCCTAGCTGTAAGAGCACTCTGGCATTTATCTATGATATTTTTTATTCCCTTTTATTTGACGAAAACATTGTTTTGTGGTTTGCTGATAACTTCTACTCAGATTCAGTACCATGCTTGTCGAGGAAACTTGCATATTTAGATTGCTGTAAAGCATCTAGTAATTGAATTTTTCAGGTCTATGGGGGTGGGGTTTTATTATATGATTATGATTGTGATTATGTGAAATGTATACGTTATTGAAGGAATGACAAATAAGAAAGTGAATAGAAGCTCCTGCCCTGATTACTTGTTTTCTGTTTTTCTTTGCTTACATACCCTTGGTTCAGCATGTCTTGAGGAATGAGCAATTTATCATTTTTTGTTGTTGCTTGGTTGTATTCTATACGTTTTGTCAACTTGCCTGATCAGGTGTCAGTTGTATTTATGTTTTGTAGCGGTTCATTGCTTCCCTCATTTATGTCAGATACTTAATTTATATCTTTTGGCTAGCAAGCCCTATCTTACAATTCATGCCTGCTTGAATGAGGGATGTGGGCTCCATGTTGCTAGATATCACACGATTCTTCGCAGATGTCATTCTCTAGCAGCTAGGCGTTTGTCTGGGTTGATGAGCTGTGGAAATAGCAAAAGTTTGGCGGCAGCTTTTATGATATTACTGAATTTGGGATAATTTGATTTAAGGCAATATGACACTGTGATGTAACCATGAAAAGAGAAGTTTTAGGTTTTGTATGCATGGAAATTTGTTTGTTTGTTCCCCACTGGCTCTGTTTTTTTTCCCGAGGCGTAGGTCTGGGCTTTTGACATGGGGATTGTTTGTGTTGTTCCATTGCTGGTCTTTGCATCTTGTCTGCACCATAACAAGGATTAAATGCTGGGTTAAAATTGAATTTGTGACAGTTGGCGACCTGAACCACCTGATCTCTGCAACAATGAGTGGGGTTACCTGCTGCCTCCGGTTCCCTGGTCAGCTCAACTCTGACCTTAGGAAGCTTGCTGTGAATCTCATCCCCTTCCCCCGTCTGCACTTCTTTATGGTTGGATTTGCTCCTCTCACATCTCGAGGTTCTCAGCAGTACAGGGCATTGACTGTCCCAGAACTCACCCAGCAGATGTGGGATGCCAAGAACATGATGTGCGCTGCTGACCCACGCCATGGTCGCTACCTGACTGCCTCTGCTATGTTCAGGGGTAAGATGAGCACTAAAGAAGTTGATGAACAAATGATCAATGTCCAGAACAAGAATTCATCCTACTTTGTTGAGTGGATCCCCAACAATGTGAAGTCTAGTGTCTGTGACATTCCTCCAAGAGGACTTGCAATGGCATCCACCTTCATTGGAAACTCAACCTCCATCCAGGAGATGTTCAGGCGTGTAAGTGAGCAATTCACAGCTATGTTCAGGAGGAAGGCTTTCTTGCACTGGTACACCGGAGAAGGCATGGATGAAATGGAATTCACTGAAGCTGAGAGCAACATGAATGACCTCGTGTCTGAATATCAGCAGTACCAGGATGCAACAGCCGAAGAAGAGGTTGATTATGAGGACGAGGAGGAAGAAGATGCTGCCGGGATGTAATTATTTGTGCAAAGTCTATCTGCTACTTGCTTTTACAGCGTATTCTGGATGAATATGTTTACTGCTTTCAAATGTGCGTGGTGAATTTCACTGTCTGGGCGGTTTGAATAGTAATTAGAGTTGGAAAAGCCTATATTTTTGTTCAGTAGTTAAATACTAAAGCCGTGTGGCTGATGTGAGAAGTTTTGTATTGGTGTTCATGTTTGTATTCTAGCTCCATTGCTATTTCTATTCCTATAATCAATCATTTAAATCTCCGTGTCCTTTGATGTGATAATCATGCCAGTCATTTTCAAGGATTATGTGTCGTTTATTTATTTTTATTTTTTTCCAATTCATTTTCTTCTGTGTCCCTTTATCTTGCTTTACCTTTCATAGTTATGCATACCAGTATGGTTGTCATTGTTACGCATACCAGTATGGTTGTCGTGATTCAATTCGTAAAATTATATAATTTTACAAGTTAATATAGGTTAAATGTGCTAAATCGTTCATAAAACTCGGAAATAGATAAAATCAGATCAAAATCAGGTAAAATTATTAAAATCGGGTAAAATCGCAAATTTACACCCGATTTTACGCGTCTGTAACAAAACAAAAATTGGGTTCCACTGTTCTATCCATCTCCACGTGTCAAGCAAGTATTGGCGGCCAAAACACTATACACACAGTCACACCGTGTGACTTACACGCAGAACAAAACCAAAATCTTCATCTTTCTTCATCTTTTTTTAGTCTTTCACAATTCACACAACACAGAACCGGAACAAATCAAAATCCCTAAGTCACTAAATCCTTGCTCTCCTTCTCTCAGCCGTCCAAGTTCCAGCAAATAGCATCACAGAACCGGAACAACCCTTTTTTTCACCGGCAACCGTGAGATCCAGATTTCAGACAACAACAGCGGCGGCTCTCCAGTGACTAGTCTCTAGTCTCCACCAGCCATCGTAAGTTATTCCATTTATGTTTTTTCACCTTCTGCAAATAGCATCATGATTTAGAGTCTAGAGTAATTTATTTGTCAAATTGCAGACATGTCCATGTCCCCTGTGTCACCAAAAATTTTGATTTTTTGATGGGTCTGTGAATGAGTTTCTCACCGAAAACAAGTATGTGAATGGGTCTCTCGCCGACTGCTTGAATTTTGATTTTTTGATGGGTTTGTGAATGGGTCTTTCACCGACTGCTTCAATTTTTATTTTGTGATAATAGTGTTTATGAATGTTTAAGAATGAGTCTTTCACCGAAGATCACCATAACATATAGAACACAGATTTTGAGTTGCTGGGCTTCCAAAAAAAACGCAGTTGTTTACGCAGAGACGTGGTAACAACAACAACAACGCTGTTGTTGAAGAAGATTGTAGCCGTCAAGATGTTGGAGAAGCTGTTTAAGTCACGTATATTCAAGGGTGAATTAATTAAGGTTATTGTTAGGAATTATGTTTTATTTATTTATTTATTTTAAGAATGAGTTGTTGAAGTTGGACCCTTTTTATTTACGTGTTGGATAGAGATGTTGCTGCTAGAAACATTGAATGTATACAAATTAAAGGTTTAGATTTAGATTTTTTTCGTGTTTGCAATGTTAAGATTGAAAGGACAAAACCAATTATAGTTCAAGGTGGGGGTTGTATTTGTTTTGCAAGTTGTCTTGATGAAGTTAATGAAATTAAATGTTTTTATAAAAAAAATTAATATAATTTAAAATAAAATTATAAAAATAATTTTTTTAATGTATTTTAAAATTTCTTATGATTTTACTATCTGAGTTTGTATACGGCTTTCCAAGCCATGTTAAAATTGTGATTTTAACAACCTTGTACACCAGGGAACCAGGGGTAGCTATTAATCGGAGTTCTGATATATAAAAAAAATGTCATGCGTATGATGATTTTTTAAAAAGTAAAATAAATTTTTTTATACTAAATATATATGAAGGATAAGTTATAGTTTCAACCTTGAATATATATATATAAAAATAGGTTATTTTTATATAATAAGATCTTGTTTATTTTTGTGTTTTAAAAATGTTTTTGAAAAAAAATTAATTTTTTTTAATTAATTTTTTTTTGTGTTTTTAAATTATTTTGATGCACTGATATATTTTTAGATAAAAAAATACTTTAAAAAATAATTATAATTATAATTTTTTAAAAAAATAAATTGTAAAAAAAATAATAGATCTACTCAGGTTATTTCGGAGTGAATCAGATAGTACAGCAGCATTGTTACAAGAAAAAGAATCAACGAGGGTCTTGTACGCTACATCATGAACAATCCAATTACACCCTCTTTTGATATAAGAATTAAAAAAAAATAAAAAAACAATCACTACAAGTTGTAACCAAGCGAGCAGCATCATTAAGAGCTAAGTGAAGATCACCGAGGTTGAAACATCTCGCCTTCATAGCAGAAATCACAGCATGAGAATCACCCTCTATAATGCAGGAAAGTTTTCAATTTGAAGTGTCATTTGAACTGCTTCTCGTTAAGCTATGGCTTCCATCATGGTAGGGTCAGAAGCATGGGGATAAAAGATGCATTTAGCACTCAATAGACTACCTGTAAAAATTACAAAATTATACAAACCAGGACTCCAAAATAAAAATTTTAAAATCTAAAAATTTGTTTGCGATCCAATAATCAAATTAAATGTTATGATTCTTTTAAGTCATCATTTTGATCTGACTCAATGAGATTTCTGTTTTGATTTATACGAATTCCGCTGGTTTATAAATATTTATGTTAGGCTATCCATATAATCTATCTGGAAAAGATTTAGTTGTGACATATCCATATCTAACTACTTAAAACCATTTGTTATCACAAGTCCAATTATATTATTGGTATTGAAAAATAGATGACAACTATTTTTGTGAACGATGATATTTTGTAATTTTATTTGGAGTTTGTTTTTGAGTTTATAAATTAGATAAAAAATTATATCTTGACTCATAAAATATATTGATAAGAAAAGATTCATAAACGAAATCGTCTCTAACTACTCATCATGGGAATTAACAATATAATTTATAATATAAAAAAACAAACATTAGAGCTGTTTTTTGTCCTTTATTTTCTTCTCAAAGGAAGCGTTTCCAGCAGCAGCAGCTTCTTTCCTTTCAATGGAGCTTCTTCCAAATGTTTCATCAAATAACTTGTTGCCAAGTTATCATAAGCGTATGGTTGTCATTCTTTGTCACGTTATATGCAAAAGGTTTGCCTTCATACACCACACAAATGCCAAGAGTACTGTTGTGTTCAACTAAAGTAGAAGTGGATAGATCCTTCATGACCCTGTGTATGATCTGCGTAGTGAAATCACTTTCAATCCCATGATAAATGATCATGCCATGCCCCCACTCTGCTCAAGATAATCTCCATCACAGGAAAAAAAAAAAAAGCAAAACGAAGAAGAAATTAAGTAACCAAAATGATCCAAAATATTAATATCCCAGCACTCTCAGATTAATTAGGGTTTTGATCGACCCTTTCCTGCAAAACAAGGCAGAAAACAGGGCCCAAAAAAAAAGAAAATAAAGAATTTATTCAAAACCCAATATCATCTCCTTTTGATTTTCTTTTTCTTTTATCATGTTAAAGGAACAGGCAAGACCATGTTAGTAATTCAAAGGAAAGTAAGGGGTAGAGATATATAAGGCCTTGGAGCATAACACTTGCCATAATTCCCTTCCGTTATTCCTCCATAAGAGGTAAAGTCCACACAGTTCTTCACATCCACCAAGTTTCACAGAACCCAAGAACAATGGAACAGAGGACAGGCCTCCTCCTATTCCTCTCCTTCTCTGGCCTTATTCTACTGTCTTTTTCAGGATCTGTTGATGCTTACAAGAACTACACGGTGGGTGACTCCTTGGGTTGGTATGACACCACTGTTAAGTCCAATGTCAATTACCAAAAATGGGCTGCTGGCAAGAACTTCAGCTTGGGAGATTTCCTCAGTAAGTCCTTTATCAACTAGCAATATGTTTTGGGATTTGAACATACCATAAAAATTCCATTTATCTGTTCATGGTTCGTCTCTTTCTGCTTTCTCCTTATGGTTTGTGGTCACTCCTTTGAGTCTCTAGTCTTGATCATTGTTTTATTTTGAGTTTCTACTTTAAGCGATGCCAGAATTCTGTGAACTTTGAGTAAATTTACACCGAAGGAGGGAAGTTCTCTCTCTAGCTAGTCTCAACCAGTAGAAAGAAGTCTAATAAATCTCGAAGCATCTCCTTTTGTATATATCTTCATTTCTTCCTTTTGGCCTAAATACATACTATTTGTTTGAATTCACAGTAAAAATTAGGAGATCGGATTTGTTAACCAAATGGATGAGCTAACCTTAACAGCATTAAACTCTTTCACATGAATCTGATCCTATGTGTCACCTTAGCTAATGTTTTGGTGAGCTCCCAACTTTCTTGTTTTTAAATCGTTCTATAATAAAGTTATGAACCCATAATTTAGTTGACATATATAGGTTAGAAAAAGCATTAAACATGTTTATTTAAACAAAATAATTTTTTTTAATATTTTCAAATCATTTTTATATGTGACAAAGACACTCCATTATTTAATGGAATAATTGACAAAATTTGGACAAAAAAAATACTGCATTGATGATTTTTTTAAAAAAGAAAAAAACCAATATATCCAAATGAAAGAAATTAAAATTCATATGCTTAATTGAAGAAAATATTAAAAGTTAGAGTACTTATAAATGCAATTGTCCCATGATTGTTAGATGCTTTATTTACCAAGAAAAGCATAGATCCTGCATAGATGTGAGTGGAAAAGCTAGGCTTAAAAAAAAAAAACAAAAAAGCACAGACGAAAGTATTTCTGATAAAGGTAACAATAGGTACATGGGTTTTCAATGATCCCAAACCTGTCACACTCACATCACATGTTGACAGATCTGTTTATTTTTATATATTTTTTTAAAAAATATATTTTTAATTTTTTTAAAATAAAATTTCAAAAATAAAACATATTATTTTAATATATTTTTAAATAAAAATATAATTTAAAAAACAAACGCTAATACATAAATAAACAGCCTTACTCTTGCCAGTAATCCTTGTTGCTGCTCTCTTGGATCTCTCTTTGTTCTTTGAATCAAGCATGAAGCAATGGTATTTTTAGCGAATCCGACTCTACTCTATTAAATCAAAATTCAATTGAGAGCAGAGACTGGTGGCAGTGTCTTCACATGGTAAATAAGTACTTGTTAGATTTGATGCTCGGAAGAAGAAAACGGGGGAGCAGATGAAGGTCAAACGGGACAATTAGCGTACAAAATAAAAAATAGTAAAAAGTTGTATTGAAATAATACACTTTTAGATAACACGAGTAACAATTGCAATAAAATTTTATTAATTAGATTTATGACTAATTAATTGATCGATTTATAAAAAAAAATCATAAAATTATTAAACCGTGGCTTTAAAATAAGATTTTTAAAACTTAAAAATTTGATAGTTGAAGTGACGATTCCTTGACTACTTAAAAAAAAACATTTAAAAATTTCAATAAAAATTTAAATAATATATAACAATCAAATCAAAAGTTATGGTCAATTTAAAATATTATTATTGTTTGGCGTAATTATACATATTTTTAGGTCTAAACGTTTTCCATTGGTTCATAAATATTTCTAGTAGGTCATCCACGTAATTTGTCTGAGACAAATTGTTATATAGTTGTTGTAAATCCATAATTGATTGCTTTGAATCAACTGTTATTATAAGTTTGACTACATTATAGACACTAAAACATAGAGAATAACTATTATATAAATAATAACTTTTAAAAAATTTAAATGAAGTTTGTTTTTTAGTATATAAGGTGGACAAAAAAATATATTTTAAAAAAAAATCATAAAATTATTATTTCTATTTGAAAAGATGAATCAATTTATACAACTGAATCAATCGATTAACTGATCGAGTCAAAAGATTGGCAATTGTTAAGTTGTTTTTCTTCAAAAATATAAAAATATAAAAATTATGTTATTTTAAAATATATATCACAATTAAAAATAATAATATTTAGTAAATATTGTGCTTAAAAAACATAATAAAATAAAAATATATTGTTTCAACAATGTTTTTTTTTTAAATTGTTACTCCACCAAGAAAAACTTTTATCTTGATATGCTAATTTTTCTTTCAAAAAATCAGCAGATGAGCTTCCGTACAGGTGTCGTAGGGATATATCGCTGACTGACAGGTTTATCAGTTACCCAGTTCCTTCAAGACATCTGATACTGCTTTTCTATCTGGCATAATATGATTGGTTTTGTCGGCAAGAAGCAGAGAGATAATCTGCTAGGTTTTCTTGAAATCACCGTTAGGATATTCTCAACTGCATCACCTTAATTTTCAGTAATGAACATCAGTAAACATGCTCTCCCCTCTCTCTCTCCCTCAAAAAAAAAAAAAAAAAAAGCCTTGAAACAGGGAGCTCGTTCCCTGTCCTTGCCGAGAGGAAAATGATGTAATCTGTTCCATCTGAGTAGAATCTATTAGTCAATTGTGATTTGAATGCTACAAGCATGAAAGATCTTTAGTAATGCAGTATGGTATGGTTATCATTGAATTGGCATTATTTTTTGTTAAATTTATTCAGAGTCACATAGTGTTCATGGGTGTTTTTCTTGTTAATGCAGTTTTCAACACGGATAATAACCATTCAGTAGTTCAAACATACAATTTCACCACATACAAGCTCTGTGATTATGACAATTCCGTAGACAATGACACCGTGGAATGGTCAGCCGCCAATCCATCCAACACTCTCACGCAGGGAGTCACGGTGGCAGTTCCTCTGCTCAAGGAAGGACCAACCTATTTCTTCTCTGGGGATTATGACGGGGAGCAATGTGATAATGGTCAGCATTTCAAAATAACCGTGTCTCATGGAAACGGGTTGCCGGACAGTCTGAAAGACCCATCCGATCAGGCCCCGGCCCCGAATGCTGCCGATTATGACTCGACGCCAGATACTGCTGTGCCCTTTGACTTAAATAATCCTCATGATCAGGACGCTGATGTTAAGAAGGATTCTGGATCTATTTCATTACATGGGAAATTCCTAGACATGAAATTGCATGGGATTTTGCTTTTGTTAGGGATTGTTTACATGTTTTGATCAGTTTTTTTTTTATTATCCCTTTTAATTTCTTGGTTCATATTTTTTATACATGACGGGTTTGTATCATCAGGAAGAAGGCTTTTCTTATGTAACAGAGCATTCATATAGTTATGTATATTCCTTTTTGTCTATAAATGGTCGTTCTAGACAGACTGTATGAGACAACAATGCACTAAAACTTATTACACATGAACTGTTAAGGAGTCTTCTACAGATATTCAAGTCAACGAATTGGCTCGGAATTTCTTCTATTAGGACCCAAGGCCACGACCAAGTTACCAGGGCAGTGCAGTCAAGTATTATGAGTCACTTGCACCAAATGAAAAATAAATAAATTTGTGAATCACTTGCAGGCCCCAACCAGCTAGCTGGGGCACTATAACATAAAAATAGTACTAAAATCACCTGACTAGGATCACCAAGGAACCCACCGTGAAGAATTGGTGACAGGCCGCCACCCAAACCAGTTCGATTAACATCTTCGTGCCTTGGCCTTGAGATGAGTCGGAGATGATTCACTGGAAGGTATTGGCATCAGAAAAGGCCAGCAAAACTCTACCACAGCAACGATATTTATAGCAGTAATAAACAGCATGGTTAGTCAATTTACTCAGGTTTTCTCCGGGATTGAATGTGCAAAAGAAATACTCCATAAAGATACGGAAAAATTGGAAAATTATTCAGTGATTCTATAGTTTGGATGCTTTGTCAAAATTGGTCTATGCAACTTCACTTAAGCAACCATTTGATGAATTGGCCACTTCCAGGTTTTAGGAGAACAGTTTGTATGAACATTCAGCGAATCATGTGTTTAGATTTTTCACATTCAATGGACATAATAAATAGTGTTGAAGGAACTATAAATTAACTGTATTAGGAACAGAATACATCCACAGCACATTTTGCTCCAACTCTTGAAATGTACATCAGTATCGAATTAACTCAAAATACCACAAACTCAAGTGCACGTGTAACGACTTATTGATGAGAATTCCAATCACTAGTCAGAAATAACAAATTATTAATAAATTTTTTAATTATTGAATCCTTTCAATTTGAATTTCAATGTAGATAAAGATGTAATTCTAGACATTACTCCTTTAAACCCAAGTCACCAATTCAATGATTATGATGACACTAACAAGGACTGTTTTGTAGCATGGAAACATATAAGACTGCCAAGGTAATGGATTCTGGGACCCATTAGAAATTGTCAAGAAAGGTAAATCAGAAAGAAAGTAGCAATAACAGCATGCCATTATCAGCATAAAGACAGGTAAAGGACCTCCACTGGTTACCTAGCTTGAGCAAACTTGTGCCAAGTACTCTCCTTTGAATTGCAAAAACCCTTCCTTCTCCGTGTGCAACTATCTGTGTGTTCGTTTGAAATCCTTGGGACCAGCTAGGTTTGACATTGATGCATTCATCTCCTCCAAAAAGGTCATTGCCAATTCGACCTTTCCCATCTTCTTCAAACTAGCAATTAATGATCGATATATATAAATTGAGGGACGAATCTGCTTTGTTTTCATCTCATTGAAGAGTCTCAATGACTCCTCAATGTTTCCGGATTGGCCAAAACTCCAAATCAATGCAGTGTATGTAAGCAAATCTGGTTCAATTCCATTCTCAACCATGTCTCGGAAATACACTGAACACAAATCCAATCTTCCTACTTTGGTCAACTGATTTAGCAAAGTATTGTAAGAAATAAAATCTGGGAGAATTCCAGCTTCCTTCATGGAGGCAAACTCACCGAGCATTTCATCAATCCGACCTGCACGACCTAAAAGATCCAAAACAGTATTATACGTAACCAAATCTGGCTTACATTTCAGATTCTCCATTTGCTCAAATATCAGAATGGCTTTGTCAAACTGCCCGCATTCAGCAAAGGCAGAGATAAATCTATTTACAACCTTCGTGCTACTTGGAAATGTCAATTCAGAAACTTCTTTGACAAGTCTCAGTAGCTGGACATCATCGTTTGACTTCACGAAACCCCTGGCAAGTTTCAGATACAAAGATGAAGGCAAAGACTGAAAAGACAAGATCAAATCCTTGAAAACCTGGGACAAAATCTCGACATCGTTTTTTTCACTAGCTGTCACCAAAATTATATTATAAGCACAAGGACCAAGGAAAATGTTTTTATCGCATAACAATCGCAGCAGTCTAACTGCAGCAAAAAGATTTCCAGCTTTACATAAGTTATGGACATAAGCTGTTCCGACTTTCCTAGTAGTGCATTCTGGGGAATTTTCAACAGCTTCAAGCATTTGGTTCAAGTTATCATCCTTGATCTCCTCTTCATCAAAAGACGCTCGTGTTGTGAGTTGCCTGTGATGACCAATGACTTCAGTAATTGTGGCAAAGTGGGGCAAAATCCAACGAGAACCAACTGGGATGGATGTGATACAATTCTGTATTAGAGATATAATCAATACCAACTAAAATTCTCATTAGAAAGCAAAACCAAATTGAAAAAGAAAAAGAAACCCTCCATAATATTTGCAAACTACATACAATTAAACTCAGTCAGAAATGCAAAGTTTCAAAGCTCATAACTACAAAACGTAACTAATTCGATGTTATTTCAGCTCTAATTTCAAAAAAGAAAGAGGAAAAACCCATTTCGAGTGGAGGTGACTTGATCACCATTAACCACATGTAACTGAAAAATCCCAGTTTTCCAGGTGCGAAACAACAGAAAAATAAAATTATAAAGAAACTTCGTGAAAAAGACTCATCAACAAGAATAATAACAGTAATGAAATGGGAAGTCAAATTAAGTAACCTTCCGAAGGAAGAAACGAACTTTGTGAAGATGAAAAAGGAGGCTGCTTGATAGAAAGAAGGATCTCGCTACAACATTAACAAAATTTCTCATCAGAGGCGTTTCGGAATCGGGTTCTTATTGTCGCCAGCTCAAATGCGACTGCCTTCAAGCTTTTGCGGCGAGTGAACGAACTGTGGATAGTCTTGGGCGGGTCGGGTTTGGTGACGGGGAGAGGGTTGAGTGAAGTGGGAAAGGTTTAAGGAATTGGGTTCGTGGGGTACTTTCGAGATTTAGAGGGTTTTGGGGGTCTCTTTAGTTTTTAATGCAGGGGTAAGACTGGCTTGAAGTTTGTGGAGGATTTCACAAGTAATACGACGCCGCGTCACAAATCGTCGTAGATAGTTGGGCTTGGATTGGGCCTAAGCATTTTGGTTTAATATCTCATACTCATGCGTCTAACAAGTTTGCAGTGTCTTGTATCAATTGGTTTTGTGTTTCCAGGGCATTACCCCCAGCTTGCATGCATCTCCATATGCTTTTAGGATCCAAAATCCTATTTTCAAGGCAAGTGTTCTTAAGGGACGTCTTCTCTTGTCAATAAACACTTGAGTTATTTCTGGGGAAATTGTTGGGAAAATAATCATACATCTCCTTTTTACGGTAATGTTTATGCTACGTGGCAGTTTTATCATATAGTATGGCAACACCATAAAAACTTGGCAACCTCTTCTCTTTTCTTTTTTTTTATCATTTTCAAAACAATAATTCAACCAAAAAATTGAGAAATCTAGGCACAAATGCTCCTTATAAATCCTGGCAAATGCCTCCTACACAACATCAGAAGCTGCATCCATATCTTCACAAACAAATCCTACACTTCGCAATTAGGTAACATGGACGCCTGGAAGAGCCTTTGCCATCCTCCTTTTCCTTATTCTCTTTCTCTTCTGGTAAAATGTTCCTTCAACGGTTCAACCCCGTGCTGCTTTATTTTTTGTTGGCTAAGGTAGATAACGAATTGTTTGCTCACAGGAGGATGAAATCACTAAAACCTGATCGAAATTCACACATCCAAGTCCTTTGATAAAACGTTCCAATGTTGTTTCATAGAGATACTTGCACACCCATGTTTTTAAATTTGGGCACTTTTCAGGTAATGCTTGAAAAATTCTAAATTTTAAACAGAGTTCCTATTACTAAACGTGGCAGGAGTGCTCTTAAATATATGAAGATTATGTCAAGATTACTTCAATGACTTGATTATTTCTTAATGAGTGCAGGTAGCGAGAAGATGCTGGCAAATGTTGCTGGCCAATGAGAGAAACCATTGCATGGAGGTGTCTGTCAAAAAGATGAAGGCAATAAAGGATGTGTGGCCAAGTATGGCGCTGGCTATTATGCATATTGCTAATTCCTACTCCTGGCTGCAACTTAAAGTTGCAGTGTATCCTTCACTATTTATGTGAAATGTGATGCAGAAAAATAATAATAAGTTCAAGGAGTGACAACTAAATCATTACTCTTTTTCTGTCATTGTGTGGGTGCACGGTCTGAATTTTGACACCGATCCAATCCAGATTTCAAATAAAAATAGATCGAAACCAGATATTAACAACCAAAAGCGTTTCCAACTATCTATCATAGGTGAAAGCTGCCTAACGCCTAATGAAATTACTTGCACCCATATCCAATCTTAAGCAGGGCAGTCATCCCTTTCCATGAATATGAGCAGGCGCATACAATTAGCAAAAGGAGCACCATATCAACAGTCGCATGGTGAGTCTCTGCTGATTCAGGTTTTCAATCCCCTTTTTCCATAAGTAAAATCTCATCAGCCAAATCGAATAAAGCAATCAAGAGAACCTTCCCCTTCTCTAAATCTTCACCCAAACATGTTAGTTTTAGTTGACATAACCTAACTCAAATATTAGAGCTTCATGGAAAAAGAATCCAATTCTTCATTTGTAATGCAATCTCTCTTCTCAAGAATTGTATATATGTCTCTTGAAGGTCAGACATGTGCAAAATAGTTGCCTAATTAACAAACCAACCATACAACATCCAACTGTTCAACTACGCCTCCATGATTAATTAACGTGTACTTAACATATTTATCATCCTTTTTACTTTTAGGAATTTAGTAATTCCTACCTGCATTTCCAACCCTCAGAGTGTGCCTCGCCATTGTTTTTCAAAACTCTTTATACCAAAACTCTTTATAAATATTCTGCATGATCAAAACTTCACGAAAATCTCCCAATCCAGGTACAGCCATAAAGGTTCCAAAGCTACCCGCACCTAATTCCTCCATCAGATAAAACTGTTCATCTGTAAAAAAATCCTAAAAGGTAGCCACTGTAAACCCTAATCTTATCACCAGCATAAGCAAAATTCTCGAGAATGGAAAGTTAAAAAGAAGACCATCGATCACTTATCCAAGATTCAATTAGTACTACTACATCTAGATGAAGAATCCGACAAGATAAAAGAGCATCATACCCACAAATGCATATGTACTATTTACACTGAAATACCAAGTTCCTACAACAAGTATAAAAAAAAAAATCTCCTGCATACTTCACAAACTCAGACTAAAAGATGATATGTTCAATATAACCTATTGTAGCTCTAATTATTCAAAAACCAAAAGTTAAAGGTAAAGGTAAATCAAGTTCAATTCAACTCTCCATGCCTTTACAACATAATTCCACTAGAAAATTCACAGCATAATATAATTTGATAATTCTTTATTTATCCAGTCATTGTAGCCACACAATCACACTTACAATCCTAAAAATCATTAATCAAAGATCACCAATTGCACTAAATTAAACAACACATCAATCAATTACGCATACATTAATAATAGATTGCAAAATTAAAGCACTGTCATTAATCAATAACATCCATAACAAACCTAGCAATTCCAAAAAACAAAAGGAGTTATCATTTCTTAAACTAAAGTAATTAACGAAAAAAAAATCTACTTATCTTTGGTGGTAATGCCATATTTTTCCTGCATCTTAACAATCTCTTCTTCTTTCTTCTTCTGATCAAACTTCTTACTCATCTTCGCTTGCTGATAGTACAGCACAATCAAATACCTATTCGCCACATTAAACCCTGACAAGTGATCCACCGCTGTTTTGGCATCGTAGATATCTTCATAAACCACATAAGCAGTGCCTCTCGTGTCCTTGTTGGTTCCGATTCGGATTTGACGAATAGCTCCGTATTTTCCAAATATATCGTACATCTCTTCGCTTGATATGTTGAACGGAAGATTACGGACGTAGAGGACGCGGTTGACCTCAGGTGGGAGACGGGTGTTGCCTTTGCGGAGGCTGATTGTTTGCGCCATTAGTGGTGGTGTTTGGGTGCTGAGAAAGTGAGGAATAGCTCTTGAGGAATTTTTTTTAGTCCGAGTTGGAGATTTCTATAGAAAGGAGGGAAGATTATTATCATGTATTCTTATGAGATATGGTCACGTGGACTCAATTTTCCAAGGAAAAACGGTGAGAAAGCATACGAAAGAATGAAAGTAAAGCCTAGATGATGGTCGCATAAAACTGAGCCCAACACCAAGAGAATATGGGCTAAAAAACCGAGCCCAATAAGGAAGGAAAAAGGTTGCAAAACCAAGACCAAAGAGAGAGAAGGAGGGATAAAACCGAGCCCAAACAAAAGAAGAGAGAGAGCCGAAACAGAACCGAAGAAGGAGGGCCAAAACCTAGCCCAACGGATACTATGATGGACAACATTAAAATCATACAGATTTGTCCACAACTTTTTAATGGGTTTAATTCCAATACGTACCAAACGTATAAAAATCTCTAATTATAATTTTAATAAAATCAAAGCTTTCCAAACATGCCAAAACATTCGAACTAGAACAACGGCTTGTCTTTCGTTAATCGTTTTTCAAGTGAATGGCAGGAATTAAACCTGAAGTCCACCCCCACCTCTAGATTTTCTTCCTTTGTTTTTGGCCGCTGGTCAAGGATAACCACTCACTAAAAAGTAAAATCTCCATTCAGCACGTAACCATACTCTAAATTTGGAAAAAAAAAAATATACTTTCTCAAGTTTTCTACTGCATTGTCTAATTTAAGCCTTGTGTTACGCTTGCTACCCACGAAAACAGGTTGGCACCGTCACTGATTGTTTCCATCCATCAGTAAAACAGGGCATTTGACAGAGCGGCCTGATTTCACTTAAAATAGACCTGTACGTATGTACTTATGTACTGATAATGAGATTATTCAAAATCTTACTTCCATCGCCTCATCATGGCAATGGGGGAGGTAAGTGCACAGCTTCAGAAGTTCAAGGGGGCATGATTTGTTCCCGATTTTCCTTTGTGTTTTGATTCTGATGTTGCTATTTTCCAACAAGAATTCTTGTTTCTTGGAACTGGGAGGGTTTTTCTTGTTTTGATATCCAAGACAAAATCATGCATTTATATTAGCATTCAATCACCAGCTTTTATTTTTGTAAGTGGGGTCCTTGATCTTGTTTTGATTAATACGCGTTAATGACCAAGGGGGTATTAACCAAAACAAGATCAGAATGGAAGTTGAATTCCTCCCCAAATTCACTTAACATTAACAATGGTTACAAGTATATCTACCTAAATTCATGTTATTTAAATGATGTTTATATTCCGAGCAACTGACCTTGTAATCTTCTGCGATAAAATACTGATCACCTTGACTTCTTTTTGTTTACAGAAAAATGGAGGGCTGTCTGTTCCTCAGTTTGGAGCGTGGGACTCCAAGAACCCGGTACCTACCAACTACTCCATGGTGTTCACACGAGCTCGCGCTAATAGGAAGCAGCACAAGTCCGATGTCAGGCACGCCAGCCTTGGAAATGAAAGGGAACTGCTAGCTGCTGCTTGCCAACAAGAAGAACCTGTCGTTGTGAGTCTACAGTCCACTCTTTATCTTCTTTATACAGTATAGTTTAGCAACGAGATTATTGTGCTTACTTGATGAAATTTTGCGCTTCCTCATTTGTTATTTGTTACCATGCTCAGCCTGTAATGGTCCATATCCCCTTGGTCTTTGGTAAACGCATATGGATCATTCCTTGGCAGAGTATGACTTAATGAGGGAAGCTATATAAATCACATTTGGAAGGAAAAGAATTGGGGGGTATTAAAAAATAACAACAAACAACGAGGTTCTGATTTCTAATTCTTCTCTATATGTATTGCCGTGCAGAAGAAAAAGAAGATCTTGACCTACATTCATTGCTGTACTAGGCCTTGATTTCACAAGAACCTAGGGTTCATCAACTCATGTAATTCTCAAGTATTAAAATATAAATTTCTATTTTGTGAATCTATGGACAAGACGTGTCATGAATTCCAAACCTTGTAATCTTTTGCTGTGAGCCTTGGTTACTATGCATGACTTTCTGCTTGCAAATGTTCTTTATATCGGAAAGCAAATAGAATACCAGCAGATTACAACTAAATTAAAAGCAGTGATATGACATAAATTAATGGACATTCACGAACATTTCTGAATACGGTATGGTCCAGTTCATTTATTATTTGAACATTACCATTATTTAGTGTTACATAATTCGTAAATAAGTTTATCATAGCATAGTCTAGAATTGAAGCGTGGTGGAGTTGGCTGTCAAATTTGTACATTGTGGTATTGTGTATAAGTCTCCTATATGCAATCTATAATAGAAAGGAAGAATCCTTGTAGTAGTACCAGCGACCATGTATTTAACAAGACCATGTATTTCACATAGAAATGGTGACTTTAAGTTGTAGATTTAGAACGTTTTACTGGAGCATTCAGGGAGGATAGGTATGAAGCATCAGCCTTGTCAATTCCGCTGAAAAGATAATTGGAAGGTGGCATTTCTATGTACTTGCCAGAGCCAGGAACAACCTTCAGTTCATTATTTTCCCAAACAACTCGTCCTCCAGCAATCGTCACCTCAACCTTTCCCTGAGGAAAAGATGGTATGAACAGTGAAACGGTTTAGGTAAAAACATGAATATGAAAATACATGCACATGATGCTGGTGAGTGTGAAAGCGTGCACCAGTGCGCACTCACACACCACAGGTAACTAGCAGATGCATACTCACCTGTGTGCCAGCATATTTCTCTCGTTTCTAATCTTGTTTTCCCAGCCAATATAATGGTGATATTTCTACCAAAGATTATTGGACAAGACCATGTATTTAACAAAATATGAAAAATGTGAGAATAGCTTCAAGGCATGGATGAATCCTGGTGGTAACAAATCAGGATATCCTGGATCACAACTCAAGGGTTGCAACATGGCTATGTTTCTCCTAAAATGCTTAATAGGTAGAGTATTTTAGTGACTCCAGGCTCTCAACAAAAACATAACCTTTCGTAATGAATTCCTGAACCCAAGCAACAATATTTTTTATCTTTAACATAGTTTTGACACACTTTAGAAGCAATATTTTGAATAGAACAAATATAACTGAAAAAACGCTTAATACTAGAGCTGCAAGACACCAACCACTTAGATTGGAAGAATCAAAAGATGATAGACATCAATTAAAACCTAGTATACCGTTGCTTTAGTCACGGTCAAACTGGTGTGAGGCCCCTTATGTAAGAAGGGCTAACAGGTACTTTGAATTCCACTTGTTAACGAAACTAAAGAGAACTAATTTATAGTGAAAAAAATTACCTTCCCACTTCTGCCCTCATAAACATTTGTATCTGTTCTAGAGTGGTGAGACCGGGCATTTATTTCAAAGCTTGAGTTTGGGTTGAGTATAATTATATCAGCATCAGATCCAGCAATAATTGCTCCTTTTCTTGGATATATGTTGAAGATCCTAGCACTGGAAAATTCATAGGGATCAAAATGATTTTACACACTTCATGAAGCTAAATCATGTGATTCATCAGATTGTACATGACGTATACTTATCATTATTAACCCTGAGACTGAATAACATGATTCACAAATAGACACTAAACTAACAGAGAATAACGGTCAAAGCATACCATTCAGTGCTTGTGACCCTTACAAAATCATTGATAGAAATTTGGCCAGATTCCTGAAAGTGCTCAACTTTTAGTTGACAACCAATATGAGGACAACAATTTAAATTAATATAGTACGTAGGAATGATCATGCAAAGAGTCACAGAAGCTTACCACCATCGTATCCCAAACCAAATGCATCCTCTCCTCAATACCTATGTTTCCATTTGCCAGATTTAGAAAAAAAGAAAAAATGGCTAAAATTGAGTCAACATAATAAGAAGAGGAATAGATTTGACTTGAACAACATTTTTATACCATTGACACCGTTAGGAATTTTACGGAAATCATCAATCCCGAAGGCTTTTTGTGTGGAATTAAATACACAATGATCAGTTCCTACCAGCTGCAAATTGTAATGAGTGGCATGAGAAACAAATAATGAGACTGTTCTTAAATGAGTAAATTGATTAATAATTCTTGGATGATTCAAAATAACAGTGAATCTAGATTTATATATTGCATCTGAAGCTTATAATCACCATCACAAACTTTAAGAGACCACACGTCCCCATTTTCCAGAACATGAAATTAATTTGTCACTGAAATTAGCTTTACAGCAATTAGATGATCTCAAGTATCTTTAAGGTATTAACTATTACTCCAGTCAATCTTTATAATGACAAGAGAGAAACCTGTAGAACTCCATTTGAAAGGGCACCTTGCAGGACTTTGTTATGTCCTGCTGCTCTTATGGGGGGGCTCATGACAAACCTGAAAAATGAGAATATAGTAATGCTTGGCAATCAATATATATGACAAATTGATCAAATGTGTTCACCTCCCTCCCCTCTCCATCCTATAATAATAGTGATAATGGACAGAGTGCTGGCTCTTACTTTGATGCAGTGGCAAAGTCAGAATCCCAAAGTCCTGAATCATCAAGGACCAATCCGGAAACCACTGGCTCACCTACAACTCTCTGTCCTGCAGTTTGAAGAAAGTGATCTGGCTTTCATGTTTTGAGAACAAAAATAAAATCGAAGCGACATAGCACCAGGGAAGTCATAAATAGAACAAGTTAGGTACCTAATGTCTTAAAGAGAATCTGGCAGTTGAAATACATTTTACAATCCTGTTTAGAGTCCCAAAGGAAAGGTTTTGAGATGCCTTTAGAAAGGGAGAGGTTGCAGAGGGGATGGTATAAAGCAGTGCAGTTAGGGAAATAAGCTGGTGCAAGTTAGGAACTAAATCATGCAGAAATCCAGGATACACAAAAGTGGGTGTTAATAAGGGGTGAGTAAGAATTTGATTAT
The DNA here is from genome assembly GCA_033617975.1 of Populus alba x Populus glandulosa. NCBI lineage: Eukaryota > Viridiplantae > Streptophyta > Magnoliopsida > Malpighiales > Salicaceae > Populus > Populus alba x Populus glandulosa. The sequence goes on from CM066151.1 coordinate 8,702,452, forward strand.
AGATGAGAACAAAAGTGGCTGATTACAGTAAGAAATCAATTGCATGTAGGAACAAGCAGCTATCAAAATTACTGGCAACAGTGCCTGGCACAATTGCAATTGCAAGAAGCACACAGAGGAGTCAGGTGATAAATATAAATGTTTCAAATGGGACATCATCCTTATTCTCATACTCATACATGGTATCAATTAACTTAGTAATCATGTGAAAGATTTATAGCCACTCCAGTTTTTTAAGATCAGTTTCACTGGGCATGCGGACTATTTTATCTTCTCTATTACTTTAACATCCTTAATAAACATGACTTGTCCAGCTTGTATCCAGAAGTATTACTATCTATCCTCTATAGTCCGCTACTCTTTCCAGCCAAATTTTTTATTTACTTGTTTCAGACACTATCCATTATCTTACACCGATGTTGGCGTGTTATTGAATCCGGCTGTCTTAGTAATATTAAATTTAAGAGAAAAAGTAAAAGAAAATAAATGAAATATAAGGGATGACAGCAACGAATTTAACTGTTTCGTTCTGTTACAGAAGATGCTTGTTCTCTTATAAACTCACGGCTATGTAGTATGTACTGCCCTGTAAGCAACAGAGTCTTTTATATGTTTGTTAGACTCTATACACAATGGTGTGAATTGTAATTGACTACTGCGGTCATGTAAAACTTCCTCAACAAACAAGAAAATGAAATATTAAAAACTTTAAACCTGATTTTCGAGCTTTGGCTATTTCTTCCATGGCATCAATGCTCATCACATGAACTACATAGAGAGGTGTGTTCACAAAACCAGCTAATCGAATTGCTCGAGCAGTTGCCTCTCCTTCCAGCTGCACGAGAATCAAACTAAATGCTAAATTATAAAAGAAAGATGTATACTTCAAAAAATCTTTAAGGAAATGGAATACTGTATAATACAAATACATATCTACTTAGCACGAACGGTTATCAATCAGAGATCAGTAAAAAAGTAAAAACATTGCTGAGCTAAGCTAATCTTATTAGCTAAAGAATTCATTCTTAAAGGATCAGACACAGGCTGTTTCTGCAAATCAAACACACGATTGAAAAATCTTGTGATAATCACATTAATAACATCATAAAATACAGTACATATCTCTTACCACATATAAGTGTGTTTGTTTCTGAGATAGCTTTCGTGGTTGTGATTTAAAAAAAATAAGTTTAAAAAAAGTATGATTAGTTTTATTTAGATACGTATTTGGTAAAAATTATAGTTGAGGTTTATGTGCAGCTAAAAACATGTATAAAATATTTGATTGCGGTTGCTTTTCAAAAGTGTTTTTTACTTTGAAATACATCAAAAAAAAATTATTTTTTAAAAAATATTTTTGATACCAATGCATCAAAATGATCTGAAAATACAAAAAAAAAATACGGTATAAAACGCAAATTTTTAAATTTTGAAAAAAGTGCTTTTGAAACGCAAAAACAAACAGAATTATACGAAACTGAGTTAAAAAAACATGTAAAAACTACTTCACAAAAACTGCGTTTCAAACTCAATTTTTTAGTGGGCCCCCACAATATAAACGCAGTTAGGTGTTTAGTGTATTACCAAACACCTAACTGTGTTTTTTACACCGTAAACGCAAAAGTTACAACTAATCAAACAGACTAAACAGGGAGTGAACAAAAAAAGGTCAAAGCAGTCTGCCACATTCTCTCACATATTGGTCATCAACCTAAGCACTAAATCCTCCCAGGTTTAATCAACACATCATAGAGGAACAAGAAAGGAAAATGACTAAAAACAATTGGAACAACTAATTCACCAAATATAAGGACAGTAGATTTGGTCTACAGGCTACTAGAAGATTATTTGTATGATATGGGTGGGTAGGGGTTCACACAGATTCTAGAGTGAAGCACATAGATCATTTCTCAATTACAGAATTTTTAGTTAGTGGGCACACATTACAACGTGGAGAGCATATTTGAAGGATTACCAATGGGGGCCTTGAAAGAGCGTGTCCTTCTGGACCAGTAATACCAAGCTGTATCATTCTTTTCTGTCCTTCAAATACAGCATCTCCATTTTCTGCGTGGACCATGGCCAATGCACCAAGAGACTTGCACCGCTTCAGTCCTTCTAGTAGAAGCTCATCATTGACCATAAGTGACCCCTTGTATGCTAGAAAAAACTTAAAAGAGTTGATACCTGCAAGTTTTAAATGCACGTAGATTTTAAATAAAAATAAATAAATAGCCAGAGGTTGCTGTTTCTCAGTTTCTCCGATATAAATTGAAAAAAAAATACTTATCCATGGATGACCTTGAACAAAAATACCAACCTTTTTCCTTCACCATAATTTCCATATCCCTTGAAACACTGTCATCAAACTTAGTGATTGCCATATGAAAGCCATAATCCATGCATGATTTCTTTGCCTTTTCCTCATAGCTTTCTAAACCTGCTATTAAACTGCCATTTACTGGTATAACAAAGTCAATATGCATTGTGGTCCCACCTGCTAATGCTGCTGCCTGACCACTGAAAAAGTTGTCAATAGTTTCAGTGCCCATAAACTCCATAGCAAGGTGCGTGTGAGGATCAATTCCACCTGATGATGTTACAAGGAGAAGATGGCAGCCATAAAATGGAATGATTTGCATTAAGTTTTTAAACCCAGTATTGGTATTAACAGCTAACCAGATAGTCGTTATGCTCCCATATTACTTCTAACATAGAGGAAAGAATTCACAATATGAACATTGAAAGCGCAGTGCAGAAAACATTGAAAGGAAGCATCCAAGAGCTGATTCTTGCATTATAAAGATGTATTAGATTTATAAAAGATGCATAGAGAGTGATTAATGTGCCTAGCTCGTTTAGATTCCAAAACTCTGTTTGAACTGCAACAATGAATGCATGAAAGAGTAGTAGACAAGTGATAGCTATATCTCTAAAGCTTTGTGTTTTATAATAAGACTGGTGTACGAAAGAAAAGGGAGAGGTAGAAGGAAATCCTAGTGTATGGGATCTGTGAAGCATACAAAATCCTGCTGTTAGAAAGGTTAAAACACAAAAATTGATCTATCATGAAGAGATAATACCGCAACTAACCTGGCATGACAAACTTTCCAGTGGCATCAATTACTTTAACATCATCAGTAACCTGCAAATAGCAACCAAACAATTGAAAACTAAGTATGAAAGACATCATAAAGTAAAGCCCGAGCATTAACAGCCAAAACAAAGCATTAAAGAAACCAGATCATTTAGCAATGCAAGAGGGTAACGAATGTAAATCACATTCTGAATAAAGCAGATTTAAAATGAAGACAGGTATCAGGCGGGCATAAGTAGCTATGAACTGTGAGCTGCTACGACTATAGTATTATGGTGTCCCAGAATCCTGCACTTTATGCAACTTATTTAGCAAGTTAGGTAGGCTTACATTGTATTTGCAACCAAAATGCCCTACTGAGCCTTAATTTTTTGATGAAATACATCCAGCATGTCTAACTAATATTACTCGGAATTCTCACGTAATAACTTGTGAATCTGTATCCACATACAGGGAATCCAGAATTGCTGATGTTAGTTTTCAAGTATCATTTATATGAGATTGCAAATAATTTAAATCCCCTCGTGACCAAACTTTATCATCATATGAACTTTCCAGTCAGAAGAACTGAAATCCATTTAAAATTTAGTATTAGAATAATCTGTTCCCCTTTTCATCGACGCAAGCCCATTATCAATGCCCTTGTGAAGTTGGCTAGAACTAAAACAAGCTGCCTGCTCTTATTAGCTTTTCCGTACCTCATTTGTTTCGATTCTTCTTTTTTTTCTGGTTCTGCCGAAGCTATTGCATAGTTTACCTAGCCTTAATTTATCTTATTTGTATTCTTATCGAAGAGTGAGGCCCTCTCATTCCTTAGCTTAGGGAGTGAGAGGGGCAAGGCTAAAGGGTGGGTGGTCCCTTGCACCGGCGTTCCTCATCTCAGTAGTGGAATTCGTAGGATATGACTTCTACCAAACTCAAACCTTCCTTAAGCTAAGGAAATCTAATTCAAGAGGTGGATAGATAGGACTACATCTTGCTCAATCAGGTTTTTTTTTCCAGTACAACATATAAAATCTGCCATATGAAACTGCTGCTGTATGTTACACCATAACAACTTGAAAATCATAGTATGAGAAAGCATCTCCTACCATTTCCAAGACACTTCATCAAAGAACTTGAAATAACTCTTCCTAAAAAATCATTGATGGCTTCTACTAAGACTATTTTCATTCTTTCTTAATCGACAAAAAAAAAATCCAACACTTGTAACAGTTAAAAAAGATCGGATATTTTTTCAATTTTTGTTCACCTGTTTTTGGGTCAAAAAGATTGAAATTAAACCAACTTCTAGTAAAGCCTTAGCTACAGTACAGATAAAAAAAAAAAAAAAGGAGAGAAAAGATATATTAAAAACCTTGAGATCAGGCTTGACAGCAACAATAATCCCATCCTCTACGTAAACATCAGCAACCTCTTGGTTGTGTGCATTCACGACAGTTCCTCCCTTGATCAACAGCTTCGTTGATGATGAAAGTCCACATCCAACCTCACCATATCCAATCCCAGCTTCGCAGAACTGTGAAAAAAATATAAACCAAAATTTTCAAATCCTTTTCTCTTTGCAAGTAATAATACTTTATCTTGATTGATTGGTTGATTAGTCGGTATAAAAAAGAAGAAAAAGTTGAATAGCGTTTTTCACTTTCTCGGCGTCCAAACAGAAAGTCAACTCAAATTTACTTAGAAACCAATCATCAAGTGAAGCAAATAAGGAAATTCAAAGATGATAAATTAGTAGTGGTATGGATTACCTGGTTGGATTGTGAATTGGAAGGAGAATGAGTGAGGAGAAGAAGAGAGAGTGAGGAGAAGAGATAGAAACGATAAGCCATTTTTCAATTGAGAGTGAGATCTCTGTCTCGCACTAGACGCACAGGATGTCCTGCGCCAGCCTATTTTTGGCTTTTCAAGCGGGCGCGTTGAGTGTCGTTTCATTTGAGAGAGCGGTTGTATTGTAATTTTTTAAATTTTTTTATTTTTTAAAATTAAAATAATTTATTATTATTATTATTATTATTTTAATGGGTTGATGATAAAATAAAAATAAAAAATATTTTAATATATTTTTAACTAACAAATATTTTTAAAAATATCATCCACATCAATCTTAAACACTGTCTTATATTTGATTTGATCTTTGAGAAGTTAGGAAGCAAGGAACAAGAAGTGCCTCCACATCCATATCGTGCCTGTCCACAAGTAATTCACGCCGGAAACAGCATGATATTTATTGAATACGTGGGGATATTTTAGAACATAATAAAAAGAAATTCAAATTTTGATAATTGGATTCGTGAGGATACGGTTATGGAAATCCTTTTTTGGTTTATTTTTTAAAATGTATTTAAAAAGATTGGTTTAGGTATAATTTAAGTTTAATGAGATTATACTACAAACTAAAAGACATAGCGTGCATAGACAGTGTTCGTATTATACTAGCAACTAAAATATACGAGGTGCAAGGTCTACTATTCATATTATACTGCAAACTAAAAGACACTTGTGATGAGTTTATTCAATTATGTCAAGATAATTTTTATTTAATTTATTTTTTAATTATTGCTTGTAAATAAACTAAATTAATTAACTTGCTGAACCAAAATGAATAATAATTTCAAATAATTTATTACGACTTAGATATGTTTTTGTTATATTTACAAAAAAATTAATCAGGCAATATAGCTCGTAATATAACGCAAACTTTAAAGTAGTAAAATAATAAATATTTAGCTCAATAAAACTTTATTTTAAGACTTTTTAATTAATCAAATAATTATTGTTTTATTATGATTAATTATTTTTTAAAAAAAAATTGATTAAGTAAATTTTAAAATGATATTTTTAAAAACTACTATGACATCCACATATGAGATAAACTCAGTCTTTATAGCTTAATTCCTTAAATTCATGACTTAAATCATGGATTCCAGTAAATTTAATAAATTTTTTAAAAAATATATTTTTTACTTGATTATATTATAAAAAAATAAATAATTGTAAAATCTAGTATCAACCGAATATTATGGTCACAATAATTTTATAAAAAATAAATCAAAATAAATTATAAAAACCAATTAAAAATTAATCAAATGTAAATTGATGAAATTTAAATGTGATATGATATTGAATAGTAAAATAAAAAATATTTAGAAAAAAAAAAAAAGCAAAAAAAGGATCGTGAGTCCGAGCCTTTTACAAAAAATCTAGTTGTAGGTTTAGAATAGATCCATGTGTCTGAGTCTTGTTTATCTTTTTTTTTTTTTTAATGCCATCAGCTAGCTATTTTTTTTTTACAAAAAAAAGCAACAACTATTAATGTGTTGCTTGATGCTGCTCTTAATTCAGTCACTAACCACATTGGGCAGATCAATAATTAAAAGGCAGGTTTTTTAATTAAAAATATATTCTCAATCTTCTTTTTTGGCAAAGCACGAGATAAACATCATACAAATTACCTAACAATCCCATAACACCCTAGAACCATCTAAAAATTAAAATTAACTTAATAAAAAAATCAAAATGAATATGATCTTTCTTTCAAGGTTATGTTTGTTTGCTGTAAGATAGTTTTTATTTTTGAAAAGTAATTTATTTGAAAAGTAAATTATTTTTTGAAATTTAATAATACTGTGAAAAATAAGTTGAAAAAAATTTTACAATATTTGTTTATGTCATTGAAAATTTATTGAAAAATAACTTATTCATGTTTTATTTTTTTTCAAATTTGTTAAAAAAATAAGAAACAAATCTTACAATTTAAAAAGTTGAATGAGAATAAAATTAAAAAAAATTATAATTTCATAAGTTATCTCAAATAAAATAAATAGTAATCAATATAAATTATAATAGAGGTCAAATTTAACAAATAAAAAAGTTAAAAGATAGATGAAATTAAAAAATATATATAATTTCATGAATTATTTTAAATAATATAAATAGCAATTAAAAGAATAAGAACTAAATTTGATGGATAAAAAATTTAATTTTAAAAAATGATAAGAGAAAAACAAATAACAATAGAAAAAAAATAAGGATCAAAGTTGATATAAAAATCAAATCAAATCAAAAATCAAGGGATAAAATTAAAAAAAAATAAAAAATATATACATCTATCAAAAATTTAAGGATAAAATTTAATATAATCAATAAATAATATGACATTTCTAAGTTTTTCACATTTTTTATAAAATATTTTTCATAAAAAATAAAGTGAAAAAACTTTTTTGGAAGCCAAATTAGATTTTTTTTACTGAAAAATATTTTGTACTAGTCAATTTTTTTAATAATAAATAAAAATAAAAAAATTTAAAAAATATTTTACATGAAGTATTTTTGTAGATAAAACCATGGCCACCAAATTTTTATAATCAAATAAACCCTTTCACGCCCCAAAAATAAGTTTTGGCGCCAAAAAGTAACCCGTCATGCCACTTTCTCTTTCCTTGATGTTTTCATACCAACTTATTTTAATAGCTGAAAGTAGAAAACTAAATTTTTAAATCAAAATAAAATTTGTCACTGATATGGGGTATTAGTATATATTTTTTATTTTCTTTTTACATTTTAGATCTTTTTTCTTTTAATTTTGTATTTTTATCATGTTTTTAAACTTGATTTTATGTGATTAGACTATAGAAGGATTAAACAAAAAGAAAGAAAAATATTCAAAAAAATATTGAAAAAAAAAGAGACTAGGTGTCAGTGAAGCGCTTGGGAGGGAATCCCATATATTTTATTATATACTAGTTTAAGCTCACTCTATGCTGTCAAGTAAAAAAAATTAATGTTATGAACATATAGGTTACAGTGAACTATTTGGTTCTACCAACCAGCAAATTAACCTTAAAATTTTATGATTTAAGGTTTTAATTGAATTAAATTTAAAAATAAATTATATAAAAATTATCTCGATTTAATTCTTCAGCAGGTCCAAATGCAATATAAAAATATGATTTGATTTTTTAAAAAATGTATTTTATTTATTTTCACTACAATTTACAACTTTATTTCAAGTATTATATAAAACTAGATAATTAAATAAAAAAACTCAAGGAGAAAATTTATAAAAAAGAGAGAAGCCTGGCTGTTCATATAAAACAATAAAGTTGTTTTCAATTGTTTCAGTATAGAAGGCCATTATTTATATTTCTACTGAAAAATAGTTTAATCTCTCTCGTTCAACAATAATTTCATACTTAATCTCAGGCTTTATTTATTTTTACATTTCAAAAATATATTTTTTTATTTATTTCAAATTATTTTTGTTTGGTATTTTCATATCATTTCAATATGTTGATGTAAAAAATAAATTTTTTAAAATTAAAAAAAGTATTATTTTAATGCAAAGAAAAAAATACTTTGAAAAATAACCGTTACTACACTCTCAAACACTCCCTTCACATAAAACAATGTTAAAAAATAATTATTTCCTTAAATTATAAGAACTAAAAATCCTTTGAGAAGAAAAAAAATACAAATAGATAGTAAGAAAGCCCATTTTGCAAGGCTTAAATAGTTACTAGGTACATGACCCGTGTGATGCCGTGGGTTAATTTTTTTTGTATAAAAAATACCAAGAAAAAGGTTAAGATCTAAAACTGTTAGGTCTTTCTGCAAAGCTGTATTCAAGAATTTTGGGTTGGTTATAACGCCTGACCCAAAAGTAATATTTATAATATTAATAATAACAATAAACTTGCATGACCCAGTAGGTCTAGCTCCAATACCAAACCCAATAGCCTTGGATGCCGATCTGGCTGCAAGGTCGTGTCATAAAAATATGATAATTAAATAAATAAATTAAAAAAAACCAATAGAAAGAAACAAACTAATACAGAAAAAGAAAAAAAAATATGAATTAACTAGGTTAACCTATCAAACATTAGATTCGTGTCGTGAAAATTTGACAACTAAATAGAAAAAATTGACGGGTTAACCCAGAATTATCTGGGCTAACCCATCAAACTAGGTTACCTGTCAAACCCGAGATCCGTGTCATGAAAGTCTGATAACTAAAAAGAAAAAAAACTAAATATTAACAACCTAAACTAAATGAATAAAAAATAAAAACAAACAAAAGATATAAGCCTGTTATTGATGAGGAAAAAGAAAAAAAAACTAAATCAATTGAGTTAACCCGTCAAATCAGGTTAACCCGTCAAACTTGGGATCTGCGTCATAAAAGTTTGATAACTAAATAGAAAAAAAAATTGACGGGTTAAACGAAAAAAAATTAATAAACTAAACTAAACGAAAAAAATTGATTAAAAAGAAAAAAAGCAAAAAAAAAAAATTCAGGTTAACTCGTCAAACTAGGTTAGCCAATCAAACCCGAGATCCGTATCATGAAAATCTGATAATTAAATAAATTTTTTTTTACATCAACAAATTAAATTAAACAAAGAAAAAACACACAAAAAAAAACCCGATAAAAACAGAAAAAAATACAGATAAGTGTTTCACTATATATTATATGCATAGTAAAATACTAATATGAAAGACATGAAAAACTATAGTACTTTCCCAAAGACTCACCTTTCAGAGTATTAATTAATTTTATCCCCTCTCATAAACCCCATGCAGCATCATACAAATTCTATCAGTTCCCAATTTCTTAATTCTTTGAACCCTAAATCCTTCCCCCCCCCCCACCCCAAAGTTCACCGGGTTATTGCTGCAAAGTCAACATCGCCACCCAAATTCGACGGGCAGTCATTCCGCACGCTCTCACAATCGAACTCCTAGTCTCTCTTCAAAAAATAATAGAGAAGAAAGATATCACCAAATTAAACCGCCAAGGATTGGAAGGGCCTTCACATAGCCATCAAGATCATAGTTATTAAACCCGGCCCGGGGGTTGACCCGACCAAGGGGCCGGGTCTCGGGTTTCATGGGTCAACCCGGGTTGACCCGGATTAACCCGTAATAATTAAAAAAAAATTAATATTTCATATGAAAAAATTCATGTAAATATAGATTATATATATTATAAATAATTAAGTTTAAAATAATATTTTAAAAAGTTTTTTATCCCACGTTAAAAAGATATTATGTTAAGCTTTTAAGTTGAAGTATTTTAAGTTGAATTATATTTTTTCAATGTGTGAAAAAAGTTATGTTTTTTCGATATGGGATTTGAAACCCATTAGTATATATACTCTATTTTCCTAAAAAACAGATCATGTTTTTTCAATGTGGGATAAAAAACATTTTGGTTTAAAAAATATAACTTTTTTCATGGGAACATAGAGTATATATATGAAAGGGCTTCAAATCCCACATTAAAAAGATACTATGTTATCCCTTTAAGTTGAAGTATTTAAACCAAAAGGTTTTTTATCCCACATTGAAAAAACATGATTTTTTCCTTGGGAACATAGAGTATATATACTAATGGGTTTCAAATCCCACATTGAAAAAACATAACTTTTTTCATGGGAACATAGAGTATATATATGAAAGGGCTTCAAATCCCACATTGAAAAGATACTATGTTATCCCTTTAAGTTGAAGTATTTAAACCAAAAGGTTTTTTATCCCACATTGGAAAAACATGATTTTTTCCTTGGGAACATAGAGTATATATACTAATGGGTTTCAAATCCCACATTGAAAAAACATAACTTTTTTCATGGGAACATAGAGTATATATATGAAAGGGCTTCAAATCCCACATTGAAAAGATACTATGTTATCCCTTTAAGTTGAAGTATTTAAACCAAAAGGTTTTTTATCCCACATTGGAAAAACATGATTTTTTCCTTGGGAACATAGAGTATATATACTAATGGGTTTCAAATCCCACATTGAAAAAACATAACTTTTTTCATGGGAACATAGAGTATACATATGAAAGGGCTTCAAATCCCACATTGAAAAGATATTATGTTATCCCTTTAAGTTGAAGTATTTAAACCAAAAGGTTTTTTATCCCACATTGGAAAAACATGATTTTTTCCTTGGGAACATAGAGTATATATACTAATGGGTTTCAAATCCCACATTGAAAAAACATAACTTTTTTCATGGGAACATAGAGTATACATATGAAAGGGCTTCAAATCCCACATTGAAAAGATACTATGTTATCCCTTTAAGTTGAAGTATTTAAACCAAAAGGTTTTTTTATCCCACATTGGAAAAACATGATTTTTTCCTTGGGAACATAGAGTATATATACTAATGGGTTTCAAATCCCACATTGAAAAAACATAACTTTTTTCATGGGAACATAGAGTATACATATGAAAGGGCTTCAAATCCCACATTGAAAAGATACTATGTTATCCCTTTAAGTTGAAGTATTTAAACCAAAAGGTTTTTTTATCCCACATTGGAAAAACATGATTTTTTCCTTGGGAACATAGAGTATATATACTAATGGGTTTCAAATCCCACATTGAAAAAACATAACTTTTTTCATGGGAACATAGAGTATACATATGAAAGGGCTTCAAATCCCACATTGAAAAGATACTATGTTATCCCTTTAAGTTGAAGTATTTAAACCAAAAGGTTTTTTTATCCCACATTGGAAAAACATGATTTTTTCCTTGGGAACATAGAGTATATATACTAATGGGTTTCAAATCCCACATTGAAAAAACATAACTTAAAGGGTGTGAACATAGAGTATATATATGAAAGGGCTTCAAATCCCACATTGAAAAGATACTATGTTATCATTTTAAGTTGAAATATTTAAACCAAATTTTTTTTTATCCCATATTTAAAAAAAAAAAGCCCGGGTCTCGTCCGGGTTTGCCCGGGTCCCGGGTCGACCCGCCGGGTCGCCCGGGTTTGGCTGGGCTGTTGCCACAGCCGGTCTTTTATTAAACCCGAACCGGTCCAGCCACCGGGTCGACCGGTCCCGGGTCGACCCGCCGGGCCGGGCCGGGTTTAATAACTATGATCAAGATCACCTTCCAGAACCGCTAGGGTAAGGTTACCGTGGTCCCCTCAGCCAGCAGCGCTGGTAATCAAGGTGCTGGAGGAGCCATGGAGAGATAAAAAGAAGACACAATACAAAGCGCAACGGTAGTACCTCTCTCTCGATATGATAGGTGATGCGAGTAAGATCAATGGCGAAGGATCTAACCAGGACAATGAAGGAGATACTATGAACTTGTGTTTCAGTTGGTTGTAATGTTAATGGAAAGGATCCATAGGGTTTGCAAAAGGAGATTACTGATGGTGATGCTGAGATTCCTAAATAATCGAAGTTTTTTCACTTTAAATCGAACTTATAATGTTGTCTAATACTTCTTGTTTTATTTGGGTATCTTCTTGAGATTACTATTATTGCATGATAAATTAGAAAAAAAATAATAAACAATGAAAGAAACATCATTATATATATATTTTCAGTTTTTTTAGATATATTTAATAATTAAATTCATCTAAATATATTTAAAGTCTGTTTAGAATGTGTTTATAGTTGCTTTTTAAAGTATTTTTCACTCAAAAATGTATTAAAATAATATATATTTTTTATTTTTTAAAAATTATTTTTGATATTAACATATTAAAACAATATAAAAATATAAAAAAATATTAATTTAAAATATTCTTTTTATTTTTTAAATAATATTTTAAAATATACATTTGAAAAATAAAAACAAACAAGACCGAACTTTGTATTTTTATTAGATTGAACTAAAAAGGAACAAAACTCCAATATTCAAATAAGAATATAAAATATATCAAATAAGTGTTATTTTATATGTTAAATTTTGAAGTATTTAAAATTCATTTTATCATAAAATAAGAAAGTAGAGATTCATTCAGATACTCCTAACTTTTAAGAACATCATTTACCCAAATCCTTATGCCACCATCCATCCTTTTGGTCTCTATTAAAATAGATCCATGGGCCTAAATTGATAATTTTCATAAGGCCGTTATTTGCGTTAACATTAGATAGGCCCTTAACATTCTTTTAAGTTTTATCCCAAATTCCCAACCCAATAACCGCATCATATCGACCCGGATCTGACCCGCCCATGCATCTCCAGGGTTTTAGAATATAAGATTTTAGACAGACCAGCCCCGTAACAGCACAGACCCTTCCCTCCAGAGCCTCAGTGGTAAAGCCGCTTTGCAGAGTAAAAAATCTCTCCATAAAAATAATCCAATTATTATTCCACTCAACCGCAACATAAGATAAATTAGGGTTTCTATTTTGGTACTTTCAGTTCCTTCTCCCTGCTTGAAGAAGCCAGTGGCAGCGGATTAGCTGGTGTTTCATCAATGGAGTCACTGTTAGGATTCCAAGACGAATCGATAGCCGTTGTTGGCGATGACCAAGAGAAATCAACATCGTCATCGTACGGCTACAAATTAGTGCCGTGGTTAAACTGGAGTGAATGGGAATGTGTTAGAGATTCTCTCTTCTCCGATTCTCCTGAGAAGATTCATTCTGCTATTACTAGAGTAAGACACAACTCTCTCTCTCTCTCTCACACACACACAAAATGTTCTCTGCTTGTTTCCCTAGAAAGTTAATTTGGAATGTCTAGGCATTCAAAGTATGAATTCAAACTTCTTGCAAAGATTCATTCTGTTTGTTTCCTGAGAAATTAGGGGAAACAGCATGTAATCTCGGCTGCTATCGTATACTTTTCACTGTTTCGGTTCAGCTGTTAAGAGTGAAAAAACTTTTCTAACCAGTCTGTGGTTTCATTATGTTAAATTAGTGGCTTAGCTGCCAATAAAAATATTTCCAGTTTTTCCAGTTTTAACTTATATATCTGTGATATAGATATCAACATGGCGAAGCAGAGGATGTTTACCGGCTGTGATTGATGTTACAGCTTCGATCATTGAAGTTCAACAGAAGGATCCTTTGTACAGGTAACTCTTTGTTCCCAGTCTCGGTGAACTTGATTCAAATGCCCAAGGTCCTTCTGTTTTTAAACGGGTAGCTTGATTCAAATGGCCCATGCCAGTTCCTTAAATTACAATGGCCATGCTAGTTCTTCTCTTCCGTGAGACTGTGATGCTATGTTATTTCTTTTCATGAATAAAAAGAAAAGGTTTTCTGCTGCCGGGATTTGAACCGGGATTTCCTGTATAACTTGAAATTGCCAATGTGCCACAGCAGACTTATTGACAACTCTTTTCGAGTGTGATGCTATGTTATAATTGTATATTTTTGGAATCCATTTTTTTGTGTATTCTAAAAGTTTCATTTTTTTTCCTTTGTAGAACGGACTTACCTGATGATGCTATACATTCCGAGCAAATGTTGGCAATGCTATATTGTATGGCTATCTTGAGGTAAATTGTTCTTGCATTCTTCTTTTTCAACTAGAATCTCATCATTCTCTCTAGCCTTGCTGTTGTACTGAAGTAATAATAGCATATATGTATTTGGAATTTACAAGTATTTTTCACATGGCTTCTTTTTTGATATATTGTACGGAAATCTTGAGGTAAGAACCAGGAGGGTTGGGTCAGGAAAAGCTTGTATGATGATGCATCAATAAATCATGCTACATTGATAGTTATGAAGATGCTGGAGCAAAACATCTTGGAAATGGATTTTGCTAATATAATGGAAATTAGATATGGAGACATATTAACCCTATTCACCTAGAATAATTTGAAACATGTTGAAGCATGCAAACATAGAATTACAATGAAAATTTCTTGTCATTTATCAAGTTTGCATATCATCAATTTTCGAAAATTTCTTTTCATTTTAAGATATGCTGAAATATTTTGCAACGAAAACACTTGTCATTTATCAAGTTGGAACAAACGACATATAATTCATTTGGATTCTTATAATTAATCCTGGTTTCTGTGTAACTTTCCTAGAAATTAGGACAGTATATCTACGTCAAAGTTTTAGAGGTCTTATGCTTAAAGATTGTATTTGGTTAAGTTGCCTTATTTTGTATATGCATGCAAACATAGAATTGCAGTAAGGAAAAATAGCAGGCTCACATTGCCAAGTGTTGTTACTGAAGGCTTGTAAACTGTGTTGTTGAGAAGACAAGGAAGAAAACAGAGGTGTCGATTGCTGAGGCAGCTGGTGCAATAGGCATTCCACGCACGCTGATCGACATTCGTCATGGTTAGTGTTTTCTTTGCATAAGCTAGTTGCTCTATATCGTTGGTTTTATAAGCAAAGGAGAATCTTAACTTTGGCAATTCCTGCACATGTTTTTTGGTATCTACAAGTGCAGAGTCATTAAGAATCTTAAACTGTTTTTGGGATTATTTTCCTTGAATTCATATTCTTTGGTGTTTGCTGATAATTTTTCTTTTCAGGCATGTTGCCCTTTTACTGTCCACTTGAAGGAAACGATTGAACACTTACATAATCCTTGAGTTTTTTTGCTAAAACTACTCTTGTGGTTGCAAGTCCAAGACTCTTGACCAGTGTACCAAGAAATGAAACTTAGTCTGTCCTATTTGCGTCCTTACTCTTCCTCTTTCAATTATCTGCAATAAGTTGTCATCAACCTATAAGCCTCCAAGTTTCCCTTATTATCACCAAAATCAATCCCTAAAATTCACCTTATTGTTACATGATATTAATTCCATCATTTTCCAACTCTTTCTCTACTAATTAAGCCTCTCGAATAAACCATAATCTTGGTGCTATGTTGATGCCTTGAGAATCTTAAAAGCATAATCTAGTATCATCCACTAAAAGCAATTCATTTGCCTTCAATCTCAGTCATCAATGCATTTCAACACTAAACTGTAAACCTCAATTCTTATATCCTGACCCCTAAACTCCTCATTTTAACCAAGCTAACTCACTGCAAATACACAAATTCTTGTTGGTCCAAATCTATCCCATATCAACAGCCAACCTGCACCCCTCTTCCTGATCCACAAACAAGGATCTAGCGTAAAGCACTTGAATATTTGTATACATGCTAGCAGAGCTATTGTAATTTTGGTGGCAGATCCAGTGGATATCTCATTAATTTGCGGTGAATTATTCTTGATTTTTTTTGCTGGACTGAATCGAGAACTCTATTGTCTTTTCTTGATGTTGCTTTGATTGTAGAGGGTTCTCACCGTGATCTTCCTGCTCTCGCACTTGTTCGGGATTCTGCTGTTAAGGTATATTTACCATGCAAGTTTCTGTAATCTATAGCGCAATCCTTTATCCTGAGATTCTTTTCTAACAGTTTTACATTTAAGCCTGATAAAACTCCTGTTTCAATGTTTCATGATTTTTTTTTTGGAAAATTGTTGGACCATGCTTCCACACGATTATTTAACTTACAAACCATGTTTGTTTTTGAAGTCTGTAAAAGTTAACTTACAACATCTGCTGCTGAAAATTTCAGGCAATTGATTGGTTGAAATCTTATTATTGGGAGCCTCAGACAAAGCAGATTCCATTCCAAAGAGATGGAAGTGCTGACATCAGAAAAGAAATCAAATCTAAATTCCGTGAATTAGCTTCCTGCTTGAAAGTTAAGAAGAGTACCCACCCTGGTTCTTCAGCAATCAAAGCAAAACGTGCGTATGAAATTTTAGTTTCTTTTATTTTCTTTGGACATTAAAAGGCCAATGCAATTTTATTTTTCTCCCTTTTGATGTTGCCAGGCTTTAGAATAATGTGATTCAAAATAAGACTTCATGATCAAATATTCATGAAGGCTTAACATGTTTTCCCCTTTTTAACTTTTGTGACTGGTTAACCAGCATTCCACTGCATTTCCCTTCCATAGAATAAAGAACTTGTTATTCTATGACTAAACATAGAGAAGGGCAAATCCCTCTTAACATGAAGAGATAGCTAAAACAAGGAAATCATAGTGAGTGAAAGAGGGGTCTTGTCAAATTAGATGTAGACGTAGATGTGAGTGAAAGAGGGGTCTTGTCAAATTAGATGTAGACGTAGATGCTGACGGGAATCTGTTTGGGAATCTGTTGTCCATGCAGCATGTTTGGTTTTCATACCTACAAGAACATTGGCTTTTTTTTTTTTTCACCACTATGTATTCAGTACATGTTCTTTTTTCCTTTGTCTGGAAAGATTAATTCTTGAAACAGTGATATCTTGGCCCGAGTCATGATGTGTTATCCCATTCCACAATTTTTTGTCAGTTCATAAAAAAGCATGATTTGTTCTTATCTGGAATTGTTACTGAAACTGCACTGTTTAGGGGTGTGATGGAGGTTGCTTTTCGCTTGGAAATGCATCAAAATATATATTTTTTTATTTTTAAAAATTTATTTATGATATCAACATATCAAACGATCCAAAAAAAAAAAATTGAAGCTAAAAAAAATAAAATTTTCAAAAGCATGGTTGGACCGCAATGCCAAACAAGGCTAGTTTAAATGTAAACTTATATATTTTTTTACTCATCCCAATGAGGACATATCATTTTTTAGTTATATGATTTTCAATGCTTATTTAATCGCTGCCACTATAGAATTTCAATCTTATTGGCCGTCAGCCTTTGTAGGTGGCAAATGTTGCGAACAACTTTCTGGCCATATTAAGTTTTTCTTACTTGTGTCCAGCACGCTATATTCATCCAAATCTAGGGGTGAGATGATATGCTCCAATTATTTTTAAGAAGTAATAAAGGCAAAGTTCAAATTTATGGTTCTTTCATTCTTGATATTTCTTGGTTGCGATATAGTTCATTATGAACACTTAGTGAAGAACTTTTGAGGATAGTTTTTGATGTTGTAGGAATTCTCACAGATACTGTTTGAAATTTGGAGTCGTGGCTAATGCATGGAAGATGACCCAAATATCTGCACACACAAGTTATATATGTATTTGCTGATGAACTTCTTTCTTCAGGTTCTAAGAAGAATATTACCAAGACTTTGAAAAATCTGGTTCGTCTATATTCTTCCTTCTCCTCAGAAGTACTGTCAGTTTTGTTGGAGTTCTTGCTCAAGGCTTTGGATTCCTCAAATTTGGTAGAGCTTCCAAAAGATTGCCTAGTTGGCGAAGGCGTGTGTACTTTGTTGGATGATTGGAAGCTTGTAATAACAAAATTCTCAAAGAAGGAACCAGAAGTACTCCTTATGCTTCTTAAGGCTGTTCTAAATATGATTGATACTCATGAAGCCATGAAATATGAAATGGGTAACCACAAACTCAGTCCTCCTGTGTTCGATAGCTATTGTTTGCTTATTCTTTAGGTCCTGTTAGGATAATCAGAAACTTTAGTAGTTGTTAACTGCTAAAGTTCTCCATTTTCACCGTGCTTGGGGTTAATATTTTTTTGTTTGTTCACAAGAAGCACAGAAATAGCACTACTTGTATATTGGTTTTTAGCAAGAAGTTTCAGAAGATATAGGTTTAGAAACAGAAATTCTCTCCAAACCTTTAACAGAATTCCAAATGCTACTGCTTTCAGCTAGCTATAATTTGGCGTCAACTTCCAATATGCAGTTTGTTTTTGCATTTGAAACCCACTTGTGAACTTTTCTTCGTTGAACCAACTTTTGTGATCATTGGCCTTTGTTTGAGCTAGTGAATTAGGCATGCCCAACCTCATATTTGTTGAACTCTTTTCAACCTGTTTATGAGCTATATCTGATTAACCATGTAAGTACCTGGTTTACAATGAATGTCAGCTTGATGTGGAATGACATATAGCTGCCTGTAACTATACATGATAGCTTCAAAAAGGTTCATTGCAATAATAATCACATAAATGGTTTTGATTTAATGTTCTCTTTATTGACCTTTTCTGAAATCTTGTTTAGGAACACATCTCATATCACGGGAGCATGGAACAGAGAATTGCCAAATTGATCGACTTTCTTCCTTGTTTGCATGGCTTGTTGGACAACTCAAGGGTCTAAAGCCTCTTCGCTGTAAACAATCTGCAGCTGAAAGCTTAGCCTCTTCAATAGGAATGAATTTATCCAACGCAATCCTGATGGAGGTTCTCCGTAAATGCCTTCTGGTGTCCTCATATGGCAATAAACAGCTTATGGGTTCAGCACTGCATCTTGCACAGTTGATGGGTGATAGCTCCGTGATGAATAAACTCAAAAAACTAAGTTTGCTAGCTTTATCAGACCCAGATGTTACCCAAGAGAAGTCTCCTCCCCCGAGTTTGAATAGCCTTCTTACCCAGCAAGATCAATCTATCCATCAGGCCACCAAGAAGCTGGACTTTGTAAAACTTTGCCGAACAAAGAGTAAAGTTGCTAAGAGAACAGATGGTGATGTGGGTAGTTCAGGCAGATGGGTTGTGGCAAAATCATGGAACCCATGTCCAATTGGTATGTTGCCTCGTGACCTTGGATCTTCTGGCTGTCTTCCTGTTCTTGACTGTGATGGCGACGGTAAAAAGCCTGTGCATGCATCAGAAAGGAAGCAGATCTGGGAACAGAAACAATGTAGCATAGGAGAACCTGGTGGTGATATTCCTCAATCAGATTACAATAGTGTCGAGAGGACTGGTAGCAAGAGAGAAGCTGGTTCTGATATTTATTTATTGGACAAATCAAGTGTGAAGAAGATGAGAGAGACAGCAGACAGTTTTGAATCAGAGGGCGAGAATGTTTTGCTGTCAAAAGATGACAAAGGTTGTCTAATGATAAACGGGGTCTGGAAGAAAGTCGGGGAAGAAGAGCTGCTTGCTATTATGTCTGATGTGAGGATTTTGGTGTAGAAGTCCCCAGAATAACATTTTTGATTTCTTTATGGTGCCCTATTTACTCAGTTTATTCTCATTGATATTCATTCTCATTGATATTCATCTGCAACCCTTTAACAACCTCATTCTCATGGGAAATGAAATTACTGGAATTTACGCCAAGAAGCTGGCATGGCTCAAACTGGTTTCTAGGCACTCGGCACGCTCTTATTACTCCTTTCTAAAGTGATAAATTTTCAATGGGAGTGGAGCATGCTGCGAGGAAACATGTTTATAGTGCTGTTTGATACTTTCCAATTGTTTAGCAAGAGAGCAGCCCTTGGATGCTGTAGCTAGACAACTAGGAGTACAAAAACACTCGAGATATTAATAACGTCAAAAAAAACGTAGGACTTACAAAAAATACAAGGAACTAGGCGAAGATCCAATGGTACAAAGCACACCATCAGAGTTGGGCCCACCACTGAAATGTAGTAACTAGCATATGGAGGAAAGCCCGGCAGGGGCGACCTGAGAACACATGTTGCCCAAGATAACCCAGGGGGGTGCGGCCCACATGTGATTTCAGGTCGCTCCTGTAGGAATCCTCCACGATCGGACGCCTCTGTGTTTTCCGTTTGCTCAACTTCGGCGATGAATCCCTCGGGCTTCATTCCTTGTTATATAGCACCAAAAACCCAGTACTTCCTTTCAAATGTACTACACGGAGTCACCATATGTAGTAGTACTTGATGTGGATCTTTTAATTGAACTATCACACAATTTGTACTCCCTGATCCAGCCCCATTGTACTGCTATGGAGCAGCAAATGGGCATGATATCGTTGTAGGAAGGTTAATGAAGGATGCATGGATTTAGTACACGGTGATTGTGGGTCGTACAGAAGTATGATTAGCACATAAACCAAGGAAGCAGTACATCTGTACGTCACGTGTATATCATGGAAGGAATCGTTCAAGAGTATTGGAGTTTGGAAGAAAATTCGCCCTGTATTTTAGTACCAAGCCAAACTTTGTTGATTTCTTACCATTAAGAAAAGCTAAAAACTCATCTTTCATATTGAAAAATAAAAAAGATTATTATTATTATTATGAGATATATATTTTCCATTTAGTTAGATTGCTACTGGAGTTGAATTAGGTACTGATTGGAATTACATTTAATATATTAATATTTAAAATAATTTTTAAAAGATAAAAAAATATTATTTTGATGTATTTAAAAATAAAAAAATATTTATATTTATTTATTATTTATATATATATATATATATAACAAATTTACATCTCGAGTTTGAATTGAGTTTTATAATATTTATATCTTATTTATTACGTATAAAATAATGTAATTATCCAAAATAACTCATCCATAAAGGTTGTGTCGGTATCCTAAATTGCCTTTCCTAAATAATACATTTAATTAATATTAAATACATGAGAAAACGGACGAGTAGGGTCTATTCTTTGAACAGAGTCTTGATCCGTGTCGTGTCCAGCCAACCATTGACTATTATCTAGTTTAGTAATTCTTAGTAGTTTTTGAAAAGAAAAATTGCGGTCTTAAATTACTCAAAAGACTACAACAAAATGGAGTAATACCGCTAACCCACCTACTGGCTTTGCGTTCCATGCTATGATATAGTTGCAGAAGCCATGGAAACAGTTTGAAACTGCGTTTATGGTTTTTAAAATATTTTTTATTTTTAAAAAATTATTTTTAAAATCAACGCATCAAAATAATTTAAAAAATATAAAAATAACTAATTTTTTTTAAAAAAAAATAAATTTTTTTAAAACACGGTTCATCCTCATTTTCAAACACTCTAATTGATATGTTTAGCTTTAAGATACATTGATTTTTTTAAAAAAGGTACTAAGCACAAATAAAACCTCTAAAATTTAAAAAAACATGATTTTTTTTTAAAAAACACAAATTATTTTCTATTCAAACATATACAAACATGGGCTTCAGAAGCATACGAAACAGCACTAAAAGACCTGATATAAAAATATTACAGCCTCGGACCTCTTAGGTACACCGCAATCAATGAATTTTCTAATGCTTCGACAGAGCTTGGCCCATGTTGCTGTCTCTTCAATGGCGAAAAGAAGACGAGATGTTCCTTCCTCCCGAAAGTATTTTTTGTCTTCCAAGCCACCCATCACCAAAGAGTATCCTTTGGTGATATCCTTTTCACCTTTATCTTTTTCAATAAAATCAAAAGGCTTCATAAATATGGAATTATTGCCTCCCCTCACTCTCATCGGATTTCTCAAGCATCTTCAAACTTACTTTCACTATGGTACAAGACTTCAAAGATGAACTTGATGCATATGCTATCCTTGGAGAACTACTGGATGGATGCATGGGATCCACTCTTATCCTCGGAGATCCTTAAAGGAAGATAGAGGGCTACTGTCCTCTATAAATGGGGTACGATCCCTCTTTTTTTTTTAAGAGACAACGCCATGAGAGGTAATGATTTGAAAATCCAAGATGCAAATCTATTTTCTTTTTAGGAATATGGTGTAAAAGTTTGGCTTAGATCCTTGCATGTGCATTTCCATGATGTCACGGAGATTATAAGGTGTTTGATTTCTCTTTTTGGCTCGATCCATTAATTGATCGTATATATAAATTATCCCAATTGGTGGCTAGCTAATCGGTGCATAGAATAACCATGCGTCCCAAAGAGTGGCATTTTTTAGGTTGAATTATGATAAAAATGTAGGTGAAAAAAAATTTTAAAACATCTTTTGAATTTGTTTGTTTATTATTCGTTTTTAAGTAAAAATTGGAATCATTACTATAATTGTTTTTTTTTCAAACAACTTTCTTCAATCTTCAAAAATTGTGATTTTTTGAGAATTAAACGATTTTTTAACTTTTGAAACAAGTTTTTTTTTTTTTAAAAAAAGAAAAGTAGAAACGCAAAATGATACGGATATTTTGAGGGAAATATTGCCATATACATCCAACTTGTTAAATTAATACTTTAATTCTAGAATAATATATATTTATATATATATATATATATATATATATATATATATAATACCTTTCATTCAAGGATGTTTTGGTCTTTTTATTTTTTTAAATAGCATAATTATTTTATGCCTATTAAGACAAACACTATAACTCTCTCATAAAAACTTTTTAATTATTTTACATTGGTTTTATTATAAAATTAAAGGTTATTCGTAAACATTATTATAATTGACATATATTAAATAATATTTAAAAATAAAACTGTTATTTTGTGTAATGCACACACCAATGTATGAACAGTCCCCACGCCATTTGAGTGGCGTATGCGAGGTTTTTTGACCACCAAACACTATCTTTCAATATGATGTTTGGAATATCTCAGTGTCCTTTGCAAGATTTATTGACGTGTGTGCCACAAATGTCTTTAGTTTGGCTTTGCTAACCTTTTTTTCTTTCTATTTTCCTTAAATTTAGTGCAAACACTTTCAAACTTTCAGACCATCCAATTCAATTTCTTTTTCCAATTCAATTTCTTTTTCATTCATATTTACTCCATGTCCTTTTGATTTTTTATTTTTGAATAAGCTTTAAAATTATAATTTTTTTTTTAAAATTTCACCCCTATCATTTTTTAATTTATAAATAATTTATCAAATTACAAATATTTTTCAATTTTACTCCTCAATAATTCTTTAATCTTTCAAATTTGGTCTTCATTCATTTTATAATTATTTTTTTTTGTTTAGGATCATTTTAATTTTGTTTTTCAAATTTTATCATCTTTTGTTTTTTTTTTCCATCAAATTTTATCCTTATTTTTTTGTTGCTATCTTTTTTGTTTTTGCAAGTTTTTATTAATATTTTTTTCATAATTTCATTATTCAAATTAAATTGGTTAAGAATTAAACTTATTGATTGAAACCATATCCAAGATTTCATGAGTTGCGAGTTTTAGAGAATAAACAAGGTTTAAGAGGTTCCCCTGAGTTTTTGTTTTTCTTCCTTTTGTTAAGCTGAATTTTTCTAATTTTTGTAATCTTTTTTTTTTTTTGGTTTTGCTTTGTTATTTTTTATGATTTTTTTTTTTTGGAGTTAACCTTGGATTCATGACCAAGATCATTGGTTTTAAAGGTTAATACGGGTTCACTTTTATTTATTATTATTTTTTAAATTGATTGATTTCAATTTCTTCCTTCAAATTTTTTTTTTCATAATTTTCTTTCTATAAAATCATCAAAATCTTATATCCATGGTCACGAAATTTACGAGTTCACCTAACTTAATAATTTTTTTGTTTTTTTAATATTTTTTTATATATTTTTACTCTTTAATATTGAGTTGTTTAATAATCCAATAATCCAAATATGCTTAGCTAGGTTTGGTTTTTATTATTATTATTATTATTATTGTTATTTTTTTGATCAATATTTTTTTGTTTATTTTTTTCTTCATATTATTTAACTTTACTAATTAAAGTAATGACTCGTTCTAAGATTTTTCTACCCCTAATATTCTCTTTTACATTGAAATTTTTTTTCCCCAGCCTTCATGGTAACGCAGACCGCAAATATAGTAATAACTGTGGAAATATAGTAATATAGTAACTTTACTAATTAAAGTAATGACTCGTTCTAAGATTTTTCTACCCCTAATATTCTCTTTTACATTGAAATTTTTTTTCCCCAGCCTTCATGGTAACGCAGACCACAAATATAGTAATAACTGTGGAAATATAGTAATATAGTAACTTTACTAATTAAAGCTGCTTTGTTTGTTTACCAAGAGTTTCCATGTATTTCTTCATTTTTTTTTTCTTTTAATTGGAAATTTCCACCTACTAATCTTGTAAGTGAGTACTCTGTTTTATACTAAATTAATAGTCTGATGATATCTTCTAAGAATCTGAAAATCAACCTACTTTTACAGAAATCCCCTCTTTGTTTCTTCATAATTCAGGATTGCTCATAGTCACATGTTATGCATTTAGATTTGTGTGCTCCTATAAGACAAAGAACCCCCCCCCCCTCTCTGATTACTCTTCGTGGTGTGAAAAGGGCAAATTATGTTGTGGGTCACATGGAGATAGAGAAAGATCATGTGATGTAATCCATGGCATGTCCACTGCAAATTCTGAATATATTGAAGAGAGAGGTCGGTCATAAATGGGATTGAATCTTGTTTATTATTGAATTCCAAAGAGCCACCCCTGCCTGATCTTCCAAGGTTTCCTATCTGGAAAACCAACCAATCATTTCTTTACAAGCATGCAAGAGGGGCTGCAGCTTGCTTGCTTTGTGTATCAAAATGGATCCATAGCGTTTATTTTTCCAGGCAAATCCAATCCCTGGAAATGGAGTTATCAAGAAAAGCAACACGTAAAATTAGAAAAGAAAAGCAAAAATGCAAAATGAAAAGAAAATTTCCCCCTTTTTTTTAAAAAAAAGACTTTGTTTTTTATGTATTTATTGAAAGGAAAAGGAGAAACATTCGCTATCTATTTTCTGTTTCTAGTGAGCAAAACAGATTAGACTAATTTATTTCAATGTGATTACAGTTAATTTCACTGGATTTAATGTACAATTTGCAGCATATATATTACCTGCTCGCAGATCGATCAGTCATTTACTTCCATGCCAGCAGTATTCGCAATAAAAATGATGTTATCGGCATCAGAACATTTCATTTGCAACCATTTGTTCAGTCTTCCGAGCAGGATATAAAAACAGAGAAAAAATAAAAAATAAAATCATACTTATTTATTTTGCATAAATAAGTGTCAATGTTGTGTACAAACAAATTAAGACCATTCGAATAAAGGATACATATTAGTGCTGGATTTAGCTATGACGACTCAATCAAAGTATAAGTCTTGAACGCTTATATCAATTGTAAGAACCATGCAGTTCTTAATTAATTTAAATAATTGTGTTTTTGTGCTGAATAATCGGCCAATAAACTTAGAGGTTAATTTACTCCAATGCCGAGCAAAAACTTAATTAGACTTAACCAGAGAAAGAGACAAGAACCCTAAAGAAGACTTTTAAATCCTTTACAAAAACTAAATATAAGAATCTTAAGCTAGGAAATTCATGAAGTCTTTTAAAGTAATCTTTATCATAAAACATTCCAGGTTCAAATTGAAGAAGTGCAGAACAGCCGTGCATAGCCGAGCAATCTTCCATTGAATAAGTTCTGTACACGAACATAAATAATTTGAAATATTTATTTTAAAGGTGGGCAGTCCTGTACTGTTCAAAGAAATAAATGATTAAAGTTGAGGAATGTTCCGACTACACACACACACACACACACATATTCCTATTATATTTTCATTAAATAATTAATGGGGGGTGGGGAGCTTCAGCTCATGTCGTTATATATCTTGATCTATCGTAATAAATTTTTAACAAGCTAGCTATAGGGTGTATTGCCCAAGGCTTATCTATCTGGAAAAAAACATAAATAAATAAAAGCCTGTGAGTGCCAACTTGCTTGCCTCCCTTCGCTGATCACATGCATAACAAGCCAGAATTCATAGCCAAGTTGAAAACCCTTTTGATTCATTATTTCAGAGAATACATAATTACGACTTCTGTGCAATCACAGATTAAATATATAACTAGGGCTTCTCGATGCAGCCTTTTTTTTTTTAATTTTTGATTCACTGGTCACTGGTGAATGTAAGACTCCAATAAATAGAATATATAGTGTTCCTTGATGACAGCAAGGGTTAAAGATAGAGATTCAAAATATGTATTCGCAAGCTTCCAAGTTTCAGTTCTAGAGAAGAATATAATGTCCCTCCTAGGGTGGAGGAACCATATCTTAACATCATTAATTTTCTAAACCAGCTAGTGAATTTGGATCTTTTTATGTCTGGGCAAAATGAAATCTCGCTATATATATATATATATATATATATATATTTGGGCACTTCACCTTTTCTAATTTCTTTTTTGTAAGGAATATCATAGCAAAAACCTCCAAGAATTCTTTTCTGGTACTAAGAGAAGTTGCTATACTGTATGGCAGCATGGGTTATGGTGAACATCAAATAGGAACAGATTTGTCCTTGCATGGAAAGACAATGATTCTAAACCATCATTTGGGTGTGCCCTAATCAAAAGAAAAGTTCATGAGCTCAAGATGCATCTTCCTCCACTCACTTCAAAGAAAAGAAAAAGAAAAAAAGGATGCATCTTTCCCCGCCTGCTAGCTGCTAATAGTACTGCAGCCAAGGCGCAAAGGAACAATCAATAGCTAATTAAGAGCTCATATTGGATCTTATAATTATAGTATTTCGAGAAAAGTTCAATACTATAATTTACTGACATGGTCATATGCTTCTTAAAGTTAGAAACTACGACGAGAGAGAAAGAGAGAGCAAAGAGTGGCTTTTATTTTAGTGACATGGCCATATGTTTCTGTTTCATAAAGTTAGAAAATTATAATGAGAGAGAGAGAGAGAGAGGGAGAGAGAGAGAGAGAGAGAGAGAGGAGCTTCTTTAAACACAGTGGACTTGCAGTTGTGAATATTGAGGGTAAAAATCGTACTTGTAGAAGAAGTGCATATCATCTGCTTCCTCTAGTTTAATTCCCAGCTGATAATGGCATTTACAGTGGATAGGTTTGAAGAGATGGTGTTTACTGTGGAGTCTCAAAAGGCAGTTCCTGCACCCTTCTTAACAAAAACTTACCAGCTAGTTGATGACCCTCTTACAGACCATGTTGTGTCTTGGGGTGATGATGAAACCACCTTTGTCGTGTGGAGACCTCCTGAGTTTGCTAGGGAACTCCTCCCCAATTACTTCAAGCACAACAACTTCTCAAGCTTTGTCAGGCAGCTCAACACCTACGTGAGCATCTCCCTCTCTCTCTCTCTCGCCCTCTATCTCACTCGGTCAAGGGTACTTCTAAAATCATCTCTAGAGTCTACTAGTTAATGAGCAGCAAGGTAAAAGCTGTGCTAACTAACATGGCTGCTTTTCCAGGGAGTTTCTTAGTTTTTCCAAGTAGGGTCGCTCTCATTTTAGATAACTTGACATCTACCTGTAATTTTACTCAAAATCTCTTCATCCTATACCACTCTTCTTTTGAAGATCTTAAGCACTATATATTTCTTTTGAAGATCTTAAGCGCTATATATGATCTAGAGCACCAAAATACAAAATACTGAAGGACATATCAATCCCAGCTACACATAAACATTCTGCCCAAGATATATAGTGTGTTATTATTTAATATATGGTAATCCGTATTAGATGACAAAGCTTTCTAAATAAACCTTTCACGAAACCGGTTTAATATTTTTACTTGAGAATCTTTCTTTTCTTGTCTTTCTCTTATTCTTCTGTTAATACCTTGCAGGGATTCAAGAAGGTAGTAACTGACAGATGGGAGTTTGCAAATGAGTACTTCAGAAAAGGAGCAAAGCAGTTGCTATCTGAGATTCACAGGAGAAAAACATCCCAGCACCAACACTACCCTGACCAAGCAACCCAATTTCTCCAATCAGAAGATCATGGTTTTGGTTGGATTGATCCTCCATTTCCATCTCCAAAACCAAGTGTTGATCATATCCTAACTGCCCTCTCAGAAGATAACCAGCGACTGAGAAGGAAAAACTGTATGCTTTTATCAGAACTCTCCCACATGAAGAATCTCTATAATGACATTATCTACTTCATCCAAAACCATGCAAAACCAGTGCCCTATGAGCAAAAGGCTTACAATACAGTACCTAAGCTTATAGAGCCGGGTTCTTCACGTCAAGATCAAACCATTTGTTTTGGCCTTCAAAGGGCTAAGAATGGTGTTTTGGGTAAGCATTCATTGACATTTAGTACTGAGGAATCATCTAGTCCAGTGAAGCTTTTTGGAGTCCCTCTCGTTGATAACAAAAGGCTGCATCCAGAAGCGATTGAATAGCAGGAATAATATTGTAGTGTCTCCTTCGACTAGCTTCTACAATAGGATCTAGATGTTGTCTGTAAGAGTTATCAGAAGAGGAGCTACATATGTACGCAAGTAGCTGAAAGTTCAGTTGGATTTAAGCTACTTCATGTTAATTAGCAGCAAAAGAAGAAATTTCTTCTTTTTTCTTTTCTTTTCTTTCCTCACAGACCTGAAGCAAAATATCGGCTTCTCCGACATTGATATTTCTACAAATTAAGAACTAGCTAGAGTACTCTATCAGCCTCGTTTTCCTTTTCTTCCAAAATCCTTTAACTTTTCCTTAATCAAATATTGGATAGCTGTTACCTTGAAGAACTACATGTTTCGTACACTATATATTAAGAGCAGAAGAAAAACTTTCAATGTGTTATAAAAACTAAGTATATGAATGGCAATGCGCAGTAACTAAGAGCTTAAACTCCAATTAGTTTTCTCATCTTCGCTGCCTTAACTATATATATTCTTGGTCAATGCTCTATAGTAAATTCACAAAGGGCATCTAGCTCCCAAAGAAGCTTTTTATTGCCTGCTCTATTCATTACCTGTCTTCCACGCAAAGAACGCTTGTCTGTCTTCATCTCTCTCGGGAAAAAGAAATGCTAATGTCAATAAAGAAACATGAAATATTAGTTTCACGATTTACTCAAGCTTTTCTTTGGAATACTGTACCGTGCAGAACGTCTTAAAGTAAGTGAAACAAGAAAGAAATATCGCAGCAGAGAGAAATTAGTATTTGGTCACTGGCCATTGACCACTGATCAATTATTCGTCCTCCTTTAAAAGGAGAAAAAAGAAGAATGAAAGAGAGGGTTCAGAGAATATAAGTGGAGGATGGAATTGAGCAATCATGTCATGCTTTAAGTTTGACATTCATGATCATGTGGAATCTAGAGATTTACCTTCAGTTTTTATCTGAAAAAGAAGAAAAGAGGCCTATTAAAAAAAAAGGTGAAAATAGGAACCCGTTTAGCCATTGGCTTAGGCAATGTATAAAGAGAGGGGAAAAAGGAAGATTTTTCGTGTTAAAGATTGCTTTGGGATTGTTCTATAATGCGATTCTTTGTCATGCCTCGAATATGTTTCCCTTCTTCTTGTGTAAGCTTTTTTTTTTTCCCTTTTTATGCTAATGCTGTTTTCTTTTTCTTTTTCTTTTTCTTACCAGAACTTGAAATGAAGCTTGCCTCATCCTTCTCTACTTTAAACATATATGGTTATGAGTACATGTAACAAAAAATTTGAATCATAATTTCTCTATAATTTGGAGCTTGGAGGATGGAGATCCAAACTTACAAGTTTATTTTTTGGTGCAAAAGGATTAGACTATGCTCGAATTTTGTGGAATGATTGAGGTTACAATATTACTTATAGCTTACCGGTAGATTAAGGGATAAATTCAAATTGTGTCTCTGTAGTTTTGATAATTGATCATATTAGTCCCTCTATTTCAATCGTATTCACGCAATATCTTTTGTTTTTTGTTATTATTCACATAAACATTGTCTTTATTCGTGTTTATTCTACCCTAAATTTCACCAAATCGACGAATGGAGTTGTGTCATGTCGATATGGCTTAAATCAATTGGAAAAAAATATGGAAAAATATTCGCCTCATAAATACGTTTTTTTTTTCCAAGATTAAAACCTGTTTATTTTTATATTTTTAAAAAATTTTAAATTTTTTTATTTTTTTTTGCTTCAAATTATTTTTTTAATGTTTTTAAATGATTTTTATGTGTTAATGTTAAAAAAAAATTTAAAAAATAAAAAAATAATTTTAATGTATTTTTAAATAAAAATATTTTAAAAAGCAATCATAATTATATTCTTAAATAAATTATATTAGGATGGCGGTTAAGATTGATAGTGTTTCTTTGCTTTCTTTTAAATAAAACGCATTGGCTTATATTCAGAAAATTAATTAGTAAGGATTTGTTCAACTTCAAACATGTTAAACATTCGATCCAACTACTTGCACCACATAATATCTGGTCGAAATTAAACTGTTTGTTATTAAATTTTTAAGCATGTGGTTTGACACAATGTGGAATACTTTGTATCTCGAGCGATGCTATTAAAGGATACTCGGAAGAGTTTTTGTTTTTGCATTCAAAAAATGTCTTTAAATTTTTTTAAAAATATTTTTTATGATTTTAAATTATTTTAATGTATTAATATAAAAATCAAAACTTAAAAAATAATAAAAATTATTATTTTAATATATTTTCAAAAAATCATATTTATTTCTCATCAATCCTCCACAAATAACGTGGTATTCGTTTTCTGCAAGCCCAGCCACTTTTTCAAATTACGTAATTTTACGACATCTGAAAAACTGAGGCCCGAACAAATTTTTATTTTCGGTCGCTGGAGAAGCTTAAAGGCCCAAAATAGTAACCAAGCTTTCCCAGTGATGCAGCCTAGTAATTAGCCCATAATAGTAATTTGCAATATCTCGTGCAATCTTGTTTACCACTTATTTTCTTACTTATCAATGAGTTGATCATGCCAGTGATGAAGAAACTGCATACAAATCATGTTAATCCTAGACTTTTTTTGGACTGAGAGACTCGCCTTCTCTATTTATCAATCATGGGCTGACTCAGCGATCCATAAAAACCTCGCTTGATCTAGCGGGTAACTCTAGCTGTTTGTCGATCTAGAATCGAATCCAAATCAAGTTTTAAACTCAACTATTTTAAACCTAGTCGATTCAGTGCTCAACCAGCGTCATTCCTTGGGAAAACTACAGTGTGGGTGCCAGGAAATCGTAGTCGATTAGTTCGAGGGAGGGCAAAATCTAACGCTGTCTTGTCAAATTGTTGAAGTGTATCTTCAGATGGATTTGGGATCTGGGCTTGAAACTAACTCAATTGAGTTTTAACTAGGACGGCCTTCAATCTGAACGGACTTGGAGTCAACATTTATTCTTTTTCTTTTTTCTTAATGGGCTAGGGATTAGCGTCTTGGAAGCTCATATAGACCGCATCTTATCACTCCTCCCACTTGTTAAGACCAATAAAAGAGGGGAAATTTCTTACTGCGAGGTCTCGAAGTGGAATGGGATTCAACAATGGAGAAGAACTGCTCTTATTGAAATATAGACTCGGTGGCCTCTCGAGATTTTTGTTGGGAAATCTCTCTTCCAATCCTAGAAGGATGGAGTGGGATTTAACAACAGAGGAGATTGACCTGCATCCACTGGGCCTCCGACAAGGAAAAGGAAAACCTAGAAAGCCCGACTATGGGTTAGGTACGATGGTCCTTTCCCACCCTTGCCAGATGCTACTTTAAAGCAGCATTCATTCATTGGTATTTGGTTCACGATCGAGCGATCACTTGTCTTGCCAAAATGGGTGGGGTAGCTTATTCAAAGGCTGATGGGTTTGATGGATGAGATGCTTAAACTTTAGGGGACAAAGCATCAAAAGATTATGTACCTTATGGAAATCTTTAAGTAACTAAAGCAAAAGATGCCTAAATGCCCTTTTACCTCATCTATGATCCGCATGATGACACCTTCATCAAGTCTCTCTTTACCACTCATATGCTATTTGCTTCCTCATCCATGGAGAGTCTCAGCGAGAGGGAAAGAAGAGAGAAAACCCGCCTCCCTGTGGGGTATGTCATAAATGCCAGCAGGAAAGAACTCGAGGCAATCAAACTGGGTTTCTGTTCAGACAAGATTCCCAGGGTTCATGATTTTCTTTTATGCTACTTGGCTGAATGCCACACTGACACCCGTCTTGGTTTTGGATGCCATTGGCTAAAAACAAGTTGGTGGTGTCGAGATGTCATGGTTTGTTCGATCCCCACCATTACCATCAATGGCTCTTCACACCATACCAGAAGAAATGCTGCAATTTATACCATATCTAGTTTGACGTCAACTTGCTTTCATGATCTTGTGCTGTGTTTTTCTTTAATATCACATTGCATCACCAGCTAACCACTCCACCCACCAATGAAATGTTGCTTTTCATGGTGTCAATCTAGCCTGTGGCTTGGAACTCTAGCTTGGTAGGTCTGACTTTATCCACCATTCCAACTCCTTCAAGTTCTGTTATCAAACTTTTTTGTCTGACCACTCCATGATCCTCTCCAAAAGGCTCGAACCAGCAATTTGATCGTCACCCACTTGCTCCCAGTGGACACAAATATAAAACAATCTAACCACATCATGCCAAGGCCATAAAAGTTGAGATGTTAAGAATACTTGTTTATTAGATCATTAGATGCTGGATTCATTGTATAACAAGTGGTCTTTTAGGTAGATAAACCCTAAGGTGGTGTCCTGGGCCTTTCCTGGTTCGACGACAGCAAGTAGTAGTAGCCTTGTGTTCTTAATTATAACTTTAGTAATTCCTGTACTAGGATGCTAATAAAGAACAGATGTATCTTGTTCCTTGTGACCGTGCCTGCAGAAAGTGCATTAGCCCTATAGTTTTGTAATTTCTCAGTGCCGACATGATTAAACAAAATATTTCATTATATTTGCAACATGCAATTACTGATAGAGAAAGGATACACCCTTGCAGCTCTGCTGAAAAAGACCTGGGATGAACTGGTAGACAAGCTCGGTGTTTTAAGCATCACTTTTATCTCATCTGTTCTCCATTATGGATCCAAATTATTAATGTGTCATCATCATAAACCCACACTCAAAGATCAATTTGTTACAAATAAATCTTCTTTTTTTGTCCTGAACTATGCTAGCTCTAGTGCTCATCTTGATCTTGGTATCTTACCCACCATCATGATTAAGAAATTCCCTAGGATTCATCAATAAAATATGTTAATTAACGGTCACCTATTAACCCATGTTTCCTTATTGTTGAAACATTATTATAAGATGTTAAAAAATGTGATAATAATTATTTTTTAAATATTTTTTATTTGTAAATATATTAAAATAATATTTTTTATTTTTTAAAAATTATCTTTTTATATCAATATGATAAAATGATTTAAAAATATAAAAATATTTAAATTCTAACCAATTTTCATTGAAACACAACGGGCTTATAATTGTAAATTTTAAGAAATGAGATTTGTATGACATTTGGTAATTCCAAGATAGTTGATTCATAATGGTTTTGGAGTATTTTGTGGGTTTTTAATTTGGATAATAAATATAGCTGGGGATATTCGTTGTTGTGTAGTAAGATTGCTTTCACATCGTATCAAATCATTCAGTTATTGCATTTGAAAATCCTCCTTCTCGCATGCAATCTCTTAGCGGCCTGCTCTTCTCGAGTCAGATTGAAGCTGAAGGGTTCCAGATGTTAAAACAATGGGGAGGAACACCAAATTAAAAATAATAATAAAAAAAAGCAAATTCTAATACAGAAAGTTCGAAGAGTTGATCTCACGTTGGGGTATTTTTATCCTGTTCGTCGTTGAATTTTGACTTTTGAGAGGGAGATGACGTTAATTAGCTTAATCCAATTCATCATTAAGTCAATTTCAGGATTCAAACCCTTAAATTGGTTGACCTATCAAATTTAAATAGGTAAATAAACATAACAGAGTAAACTAAATTAGTTGATAATGTTGAACACGAGTTCCAATCGATAAAAGTAGTGATGGTAGTTGGTTCATATTTTAATATTACTTGAAAGTCAATGAAAAAAAATCTAATCCGATTTAATTTTGTATTTTGAGGTTTTATGGTTAGTTGATAAATTAACTTTTAGGTGTTGGGATGGTGTTTATAAGGTTTTTTTTTTGAGTTAAAATAAGTTATAAAATAAAACTTTTGGTTAAAATTATGTTTTCCATGATTTTCTAGTCATAATATTTGAATAAACAAGTAACGCATCATCTGCTCTAAAAACAAAATGATGGGCAATAGTGTACTTAAAAAAAATTAAAAAGAAGCTCAAGAATGTAGGCCTAGGTCACTAAAGCTACTCGCCTGAGCTATTTTTTAATAGATTTGGACATGCTGGATTTTTTTTGTAATTCTTTTTATTTTTTATTTAAGTACAAGATAAATTTAAGGGAAAAAAAATTATTAGACGCAGTTAGATAAATTTAAAAAATATATAGTTTAGCCCTATGCTGTAATTAATGTATTTTTTTCAACTAAATTTTTTTAAAAAATACAATTTCATTATTTTTTATCATTTAGAATAAAAAAAATAATGCCTAATTATCACCACCACCACCTCATTATTCATCTTTGGTTGGAAGTTGGAACTAGAGATTAAGATAACTGGCTTCTGCCTATTAAATTCATGAACAATCTTTAAGAACGATGTGAGAGTGATCCTTGAAGTTTCCCATGGAATTTGCAGGAAGAAACTTGGGAGGTAATGAAGGGCACCTAATGGTGTGCGCAGGATAAGGTAAGGGCAGCGGTGCGCTCGTTGCAAGCCTGCATGCAGTATCCTTCCTCCTCAAAGGTCAGCTTTCGGGAATTGGATCCTAGATTTCTGTCACAGTTGTTCCTTTTCTTTTTCTTTTTTTGGCAAATTAGCATGAAGTGACATCCGGCCCCTCATGATTTTCACGTGCGTGGCTTAAAATCAAGCTTGTTTTTCTTATTTTTTTTAAAAAAATTATTTTATTAAAAATTATTCACATTTTTTTCTTGATGAAAAATTATTAGATTTATGCTTTTAATGCATTTTTTGTGCTTGAATATTTTTTTACATATCTTTTTAAATATATTTTTTATTTTTAATTGACCTATTTTCTCCATTCAATAAAAAATATTTTAGTTTCAAGTAAAATTATATACATTATTTTTTTTGTTGTCTTTGAATCTAAAAGCCAAAATCTTGGATAAAAATATTTTTATTTCATTATACCATAAATAATTATATTTTGTTATGGTAAAAAAAAAATTAGTTTTTTTATTTAAAAAACTATAATAGTTCAAGCTAAAAACATTGTCAAGAATGACTACACATGAGATTACATAAAAAAATAGTCTGTTAAAAAAAAAGATCATAATGTATTTCACTGCATCTTTGAGAGTAGTAGAATAAATGTGACAAATTTAAAATTAAAAAAAAAATTAAAAAAATTATACAAAAGAAATTAGACTTGGAAACTTAAACGTGTCTAAATATAAATAAGATAGTGTTTGAAATTATAAAAGAATTTTTTTTAAAAATATATCAAATAATTTTTATTTTTAAAAATTTATTTTTAATATAATCATATAAAAATAATTTATAATTAAAAAAAATAATTTATAATTAAAAAACTTTATTTAAAAAAAAAAAAAATACACTCTAGAAGTTGATGGTGTGACGTTCAAGTCTTCTTCTTTCTTGAGCTAACCGGGCCACATTCTGACAATCTCGAGGACAACATGGCAAGTCACCACTTTTTTTTCATTAAAAAAATGTTTTTAAATCCTTATTTAATATTTAAAGTTTTGTTTGGAGGTTATTTTTGAAGTTTTTTAATTTAAAAATATATTAAAATAATATTAAAAATGATTACAAAATATATAAATTAATAATTTAAATTAAAAAAATTAAATGTATTTAAACTACAATGTCAAATTAATCATCCAAAAATAATTTCAAAAACCAGATTGAAATTATTAATAGACACAAAAAAACAGATTCAAACTTTTCAGATCTAGACTTTCAAATCGATTTAAAAAATTCATGACAGTGATAGCTTCAAATGATGGATATTTTGATCTATGCGGTCGCCTAGAAAGTTCCCTTCTTTTTAATTTCTCTGTTCTCCTTTTATTTTTATAATATATTTTTTTAATTTTTAAATTTAAGATATTAATGAGTTTTTTTAATACGAGAAATTTCTAAATAAGAGAAGCATATTGTTTATTTTTAAGGCCATGTTTGTTTTCTAGAAAGTAGTTTTTTAAAATTTATTTTTTAAATTTTTTTATGTTTGTTTGTCATTAAGAAAGTTGGTCAATGGAAAACACTTTCCAATCAATTTCAGTCAAAGAAAAATTTAGCTTGGTTTTCAGGAAAATGTTTTTCTTCTTCTTCTTCCTTCTATTTTTTACTTTTGGCTAAAAAGTAAAAATATTCCATTCCAGTTAAGTAAACAAACGAGAGAGTAAACTTCAATTTTCTATTTTTGCGAAGGTGATTTCAAGTTAGAATGACAAACATCTGCATCATTTTCTTTTAATTGTGTTTTGTAACATTTTAAAGATATATTTATCTTAAAAAATATTAAATTAATATTTATTTATAGTTTTAATATACTAATTTTAAAAAAAAAATTTAAAATAAAAAATACTTCTAAAAAAATATTGCATCACAATATCAAAAACACATTAATAAAATTACCATGGACACGAGTATCTAATATTTAGCTGCAACTATAAATATGCTGTGGAATCTAGGATGCCAGAGGAGATTTAAACAAATTCTCTAATTTTGAGATTTATAATTTTTTTCCCTGACAATAAGATATATTTTTAAATCAGACAATAATGATTAGGTCTCATTTATTATATATTGGTTTAATAAAATTCTCTAAAAGCTAACTTTAAATTTTAATTTTAAAAAATAATAAAATAAACAAACCTTCTTCATATTTTACCCTCTGCGAACCCAATTCGCATAATAATTTCCAATCATGAACGCAAGGTTGAGCTGGAAAAAAGAAAGAAGGGAGGAAAAACAAAAGAAATAACAACGACAATGCAAGTAAAATATTTCTTAAAAAAAAATCCTTGACCAACGGGGCAGATGTTAAACCACTAATTGCATATTTGATATTCTGATTCCTGCTATCCTAACCGTTTCCTTTTCTTGGTCACGTAAATTTCCCTCCATCTTTATGTTTTTCCATGTTCAGAAAAAGAAAGAAAGAACACAGCAATTGATGAAATAAGGATGGATTTGAGTAACAGTTTTGCTTCGCATCCACGCCCAAAAAAGAAATCACTTTAACCATAACCTCTCGTTCACTCGATCACATAAATACCATCCATTGCTAGTACTTTGCTATACAGGGAAGAGAGAGAGAGGTTCTGAAATGGGAGGTGGAGCAGAGTTTGATGAAAGAAAATGATGGATTAGGGTGAATGAAGAGGACCACACATTTCTGATCAATCATCTTCTTCAATAAATTCTCTCCCTCCGCACCTTTTTCTCATCTTTTTATT
The DNA here is from genome assembly GCA_033617975.1 of Populus alba x Populus glandulosa. Lineage (NCBI taxonomy): Eukaryota > Viridiplantae > Streptophyta > Magnoliopsida > Malpighiales > Salicaceae > Populus > Populus alba x Populus glandulosa. Next base: position 8,740,214 of record CM066151.1, read on the forward strand.
TTCTACTAGTGTTTCTTGTGTCTTTGGTTTTTAGATTTTAAACAGGTCTGGGTAGCTTGTTGGGTGCACCTAATTGTGGTTCATCTCAACTAACCAGATCTGTATCTCATCACTTGTTGTTTTTAAAGCTTAAAGCTCGTTTCTTTCGTGTTTCTACTGGCTCGATTTCAAATCTTTAGAGAGATATGGGTCTTTGTATCTAGCCTTTCTTATCCTGCTTTAGTAATAGTTTTTTTTTTTTCAAGTTTATATTCTTATTGGGATCTCCATGTATCGAAGGCCCGTATCAGATCTGAATACACCACCACCTTCATTAGTTCTCCTCTTAGGTTTATCTAATACAACACCCATTTCCTCTTTTTTTTTTTTTTTTTTTATTGACAGCTGTTTAAGCTATTTGTACTAACTGGCATATTGTGGTGCAGTGGTGTTCGTAAAGGAGATAAGAGTCGAGGATTCCATAGTTTTATTTTGGATTCTTGAATTGGTTTATGTGACAATTGACATCTTACACAAGTGAAAAAATATGTTCTTTTGGGTGTTTATAGATAGAAGAAAGCTTTTATTTTTTTTATTTTTTTATCTAATTTAGACTTGTATGAAGGAGGAGGCTCACTACTGGGGTTGGTGGGCTTTCTCTGTACCAATAAAACCTCAATTTATAAAAGAAAAGATTATTCCTTTTTACAAGATCCTACTTTGTTAATATCAATCTTGTTTTGTTTTTTTAATACGAACGCTTGTTGTTGGAGGAGGAGGAGGAAGGAGAAGAGAACACACAAATGAGTTTCCTTTAACTTCCCCTCTCTCTATTTTATTTACCATTGCTTTTTTCCCATTATTGGTTCTTCTATTGATCTTCCACTACTTTATCTAACAATTTATGCCAAACTTGAGTTTGACCCGCAATACAATACTTTTTATCTCTAATGCTACTTTACTTATTTATCACTTGTTTCTCCTTCATCCTATTTTTAAAGCCCCTCCCTCTCAAGCCTTTGCTTCTATGGGCAAGTGAAATAAGATTGTTGTCATTCTGGTTCTTGAAGGACTTGTTTCTCTTCTCTTATTTAGGTTTATTGAGGAATACCCTTTTGAAAGCTTTTTATATTAATATAATTCCTTTAAAAACATCAATTAAGAAGATGACTCCAAGTTCAAGTGCAAGAGCAGAAAAAAGTGCTCTTGGTGATGAGACTGGAGGGATGTCTATTTTGGACTTGCCTGAATTGGCCTTGGAATGTGTTCTTGAGAGGTTACCTCCTGCTGGGCTTTACAACATGGCAGGTGTCTGCACTTCTTTGAGGAAAAGGTGTGTGAGTGATCATTTATGGGAAAAACATATGAAGCATAAATGGGGCAGGGTAATTGGCCCTGCTGCTTATAGGGAGTGGCAATGGCATTTAGCTTCGAGAAAGGATCTCGGGAGTTGCAAACAAGGCAAGCCAAAATGGTTTATGAGGCTTCTGTCCATTTTTTGGCCTTCTTCATGGAGTACACCTAAGGTCGATCTCGTTAACAATAGCAGGCAGAGGAGTTCTTTACCTGTTAATTCAATCATGTCCTGGTACCTTGCTCTTGAGACTGGCAAGTTCTGGTTCCCTGCTCAAGTCTTTAACCGTGAGGTATTGATCATGATCGTATTTTTTTTTTTGTTTCCATTAATTAATTAGCTTTAATTTTACTTAAAAACTGATAATTCTTTTTTCCTCAAGGCTACATAATCTATAATTGTGCTCTTAACTCAGTAGCCTCTAGAGGATTGATGTGTTGGGCTTTATGAATTTTCATCCCTGGTAGTAAAAGTTCTTGTGTTGTATTCCAGAACGGGCACGTTGGATTCATGTTATCATGCTATGACGCTGAACTTAATTATGATCCCCGGACGGATACATTTCAAGCCAGGTGATCGAAATAATTTTCTTCTTGGTCATGATTCTCAATATATTTTTTACTTATAGACATCATAGCTACTATCCACAGGGCGTTGTAGATTCTTAAATTAGCTTTTTCTGTAAAATATGTTGATGTAGAAATAATGAATGGCAAAAGGAATACTGATAGGGTAAGTGTATCTAGTGGATTGAATTTTATATGTTTTGTCTATTTCAGGTACCCACCACATGGAAGGAGAGCAATTTCCATAGAGAGCGGTGTGCCTTGGGAAAGGCTTAGAGCACCATCTGTTGATACCTCTCCACATGATCTACACATCTCTGATTGCTTGCATGATTTACTCCCTGACGATCACATTGAGATTCAGTGGAGAAGAAACAAAGAATTTCCTTATGGTTTGTTCTCCATACCAGTAACTTGTTACTAATCAGAATTTCTCTATGTTTTATCAAGGTTGCATATTTGAATATTAGAGTATTAACTCCATACAAGAAGAGTGATTCAGCTTTAATCGGCTCATTATTGACTATAAAGAAGAGCTGGAGACAAGTAATTTTATATTGTTGATCTCTAAAATCTAGGGGAACTTTTTATCATACAAAATACTCTTCTTGTCAGTAGGAGCCAGAGACAGCAGAGGCCCTATTTTATATTCAAGTCATTCTTTTTGAATTTGCTATAGAACCTGCCTACATAAACGCAGAGTCCTTTTAGCATGTAGACACAAGTGTATGTTGAATATATTAATTATATGAATCAGATTTGAAATGATTTAATGTTAATGTTTGATTAAATATTACCATGAATATCTGCAGGTTGGTGGTATGGCGTTGTAGGTCACTTGGAATCATGTGATGGAAATGAAAATTATTGCCGGTGTCATAATAGCGGTAAGTTCATTTTATCTTTTCTTTGTATCAAGTACCACTTTATGCTCCATGTGATTGCCTAGAAGATAAGATTTTGAGGAATCTTGCTTTTATTTTGTCTAAACCATCTTGTTTAACACAAAAATAACACAGTTTTTGTCCGGCTTCATGTTTACCAACATTAGATGAAACATTTTGAAGAGAGAATGAAAGAGAGTTTCAAGCAGTGCACTTGAATAATATTTTCATTTTTAGTGAAAGATGCAATTAAAATCTTTCCTTTTAAAATGTGTATGAGATTAATATAAAGTTTACTTTCACTGATTGGACCTCGTTTTGGGTTTTGGGCAAGTCCTTTTCTTGACTTTGATTTTTTAGTCTATAGACCATTAAGTTATACTATTTGATTGGTCCCAAACGAAAAATCCCTATCAAAATGTCACAGCTTCCACCAACATTTTGATAACCTCTGTCTAGTGGAATATTTATGGCCAAACACATAGAAAGAACTTAATGTCTTTTATAGGCTTCCCTTTGTTTGTTAAGTTGGAACAGCTAGCTGGGGTTGCAATAAATTTCCCATTGTAAGCTTCCAATCTTTCATTCAATTTTCTGACATCTTTGCTAGCTTAATGGACTTCTGTTGTCTTGAAGTTAAATACACCACTTGATGATCCGCTAGTCAAGTTACTTCACCAAAAAGAAACTGTTTTTGGCCAGCTAGTTGCAACTTTGATAAAAAAAGAATGTTTGTCTTTATTTATGCTGCAAAGAATCCAGTCTTGTTAAAAAATGTGAAGTCTAGGTTTTACACTGGATATAGAACTCTTATCCATTTGTTTTGACGATGGACAAATGTTGAAGCTCCTAGTGTTCTAGCCCTCTGTTAACTGATGATAGGTTTTCAATCCGTGATTGCAAAAGCCAAATTTATTCGCAACTTTGTATAGGTCATGCATGCATGCTAATGAAATGCCTGATTTTGGTTACTTAACTATCATGAGGAATCTAGTAATTAGTGGTCTTGTTTTTCATAGTTGAGAAATGATGTCAATTCATCTCATGTTCCCTTTTTTTTTGGTCCATTCCTTTTTTCTAAGTGCACAGATTATGATTTTGACTCCAAATTTTGTATCACCAATCACTAAGAGAGAAAAATACATGCATGCGCATACAGTGTTTGGTATCGTGGTAGCCTTTTTTTTTTGCCCAATCATATAGAAAAAATTATTTGATTAGTCAAATGGTATTTTCCTTTTGCACTAGACACCATATATAATTGCATTTCAAACTTTGGTTTTGTAGAAGCCAAAATAATGTGCTTTTTATTCACGAAGACTTGTTTTTCATTTATTTTACATACAAAAATCATTTCGAAATAGTTTTAAGAAAACATATTTTTTAAGACTTATTTATTTAAAAGCGCAATTAAAAGTGTTTTTTTTAAACTGAAACCACAAAAGCTACCACAATGTCAAACACACACAATAGGCAACTGAGGCGAAAAGCTACTGCATACTAGTTGAATTTTGGCTTGCTTATAATCCTTTTAGTCCCTAACTAACATAAAATTTCTGCAAATAGACACTGTAGTGTTGGAGTTCCACCAGTACACTCCTGGCTCACGGTGGAGAAGCACTATGGTCAACAAGAAAGAGCATCGGGAGGAGGGGAACGAGGCAGATGGATTTTATGGAGGGATTAGAAAGCTATATAAGAATAAAGAAATTTCCAGGTGGAAGAGGCTTTGGCCGACTGAAGTGTTGGAATAGGCATTTATTTGCAACACGAAAGTTCCACGACTGACTACACGAGTTTAAAATATAGAAGCCTACATTTTATCCAAAAATGAATTTCTTCCTTGCTAAAACCGTAATATAAAAGAAGAAAACAAGACTTATAATTTAGATCCATGAATGCGGTTGCCATTATCCATCGTGTTTCTAGTCTCTCCATGCTTTTTTCGAGGTGGCCATTTCATGTGACCCTGCAAATTATGTAAACATTTACGAAGTGGTATACAAAAATTTCAATCAAAGCTCTCATAAGCTCAATATTAGAGCTCGAATCCTTGCAGCATCGACTTTGATCATACAAATCTTTTTTGGGATTATCTTGTGGTTCCTGAGCTGTTCTCAGTGATGGACTGGTGTCTAATATCACATAACCAGAGAAATGAAAACGAATAAGATAAATACAGCTCTTGAAAGGGGGGAAAGAAAAGGAAAAAACCAATGTCCGAAACGTCTGCATATCTATTATTCCATTAAAGAAGCCAGTAAAGCAATGCAAGTTTTAATTATGATAAACAAACAATAGGAAGAGGAAAAAAGGAAATCCATACATCGAATTTAATACCACAATCTCCATAAACACAATGGGATAACCTTCTAAAATAGTATCTACAACAAACAAAATGGGTTTTCCACTCAGCACATTTTGCTCCATAACCCATGCACAAAGACAGCTTTGGCACATAATGTGTTGGTGTTACCTTGGTTATTTTAGACACTCCTTTCTCCTCATTGTGTGCCACTAACCACACAGACTTAATGCTTACTTTCCTCTTAATTTTTTGATTTGAAACTTCCACAGTTTGTTGTGTTTGCTTGTTATTATGTTCATCACTTCTCCTCATAGATAAACTCCCGTGAAGAAAGTTTTTCATCCTCTGCCTCTGCTCTCTCTCTCACAAGACTCTCCACTTTTTTCGGCATTGTCTCCTGTTTTTACCATGGGCTCTTGAAGAGTTTGACTTATAGGACCAGATCATTCTCACTGGTGATAAATGCGGCCCATCAAGTCACTGCTGGCTCGTAGAGGCAACATGGACCGAGCCCGTCTATGGTTGATTTTCTGCCATTTTCCCTTCCTTTCTCCCTTGACAGTCCTCAAAGCTGCCATGAATGGATCGAAATCATCGTTCCACACATTCCGTCGTGAAAACAAAATTTTAATTTTTGCTATTTGGGACTCGGGGGATGTCGGAGTTGAGCTGTGGCTACCAAATTTGCCATTGGTAGGGTACTGGTGACACGACGGAGGTTTTAGTGGCATGACCTTACCGACCATGACAAAATAATCCGCAAATGCCGTGGTAGGAAATGATTCCTTATGTTGTCTTCGGTGCTTATGTTGCTCTTCCATTGCGTCGTCAAATCTCATACTGTCTCCCGAGTGAATATCATCGATGTTGAAACGTCGATTGTATCCGAATTCAAAGTCATCCATACTGGGATTTGCATCTTCATATATTTTCGGTGTGGTGGGCTCGGATTCAAGATCATATGTAGCACCGGACGTCCCTTTAGTAGGACTAGTAGGTGCTCTATAGAAAGAGGTATTGTTGTCTAGGTTGAACCCTCGTGGACTTGTGGGTGCGCTCATAAAGAAACAATCATTTGAGATTTCAAGCGCCATGGTTTGTGTGGTCAGTATAGAGGCCTTGCATTGGATATGCCAAGGAAATATTCCTTTTTAACAACAAGGGCTGCTTGAAAATGAGAGTGTGGAGAGTTTTGCTCCTGAAAGAGGGCAGACGCTACTGTTGCATATGCATATGAAGGGTTGGGCATCCTCTCTGGCTTCCGAATATATTATCCTCCAAAGATTTTGAACGTATAAGAGAAATTAAATCTCGGTGACCGTCTCTACAGTCCTGTCAACTTCTACCACATCCATGGGCATGATGCTGGATTGGAATATTATTGTTTGCAGAATGAGAAGGGCATCATTACGAGTTTCTTACACTAGATATCCTCGGTCAACTACTAGATTATACCTAATCTCGACGTTTTCCAGTATTGCATGACAAAATGTGCTTCTTCATGATTTGTCTTAATGCCTATCCCTAACAGATCAAAATGCCTAATCTTTACAGTCACGGACTAAAATGTGGCCCGAGGGTTGAAAGACAATGAAGTTTTTAGTCCCAGATGGGTAGGTCAACAACAGGCTCGTGGCTATTTTCTGGCAAAAAGTGTACAGCTCATTAAACTAGAAGATGGTGACAGTTCACGATTAGTTCTGCTGTGGGTCAGAAATCACATATGGTTCTAGAAATACGAATCCAAATCATGCAAGCATAGTGCATTTTTCTCTCAAATACAGACAATAGATGAACAAATTCATGTATAATTGACTCAATGAGTTGACAAGACTAAAGGGTTAAAGTTATATTAGTGCATGAGTGTACTGTTTTCAACAATCAGACCCGTTTCAGCATCCATTCTCTCAGGGAGAAGGAAAGCTCTTCCAAAATCTAAAGTAGATACTGCCTCGTGACTTTGATGAAATAAAGATGTAAAGATGTTTTTTTTCTTTTTTTTCTTAAGATACATTGCTTACTGGGAATTGGAATTAAAATCAAATTCTAGCTCTATCCCTTTCTTTTTCAACCCATATTTAAGCATCGGCAGGGCTTTGATTGCTATATGTTAATATTAAAAATAATATTTAAAAATAAAAAAATATTTGCTATACTTTCCATCAAGCTTTTAATTTTCAAATTAATATGAAAGAAAACAACACAAATTGTTTAATATGGTAATTTTTTATTTAGAAAAAAACTATTCAAGAAAAAATTATATTATTATTTAGTATAGTTTAATATTCAAGGTTATTTGCCCATCAAATTTAATATTTTTTATAAATAGAAAAATATTCTCATTGTTTAATATTTTTTTTCTTTGCTAACCAGTGTTTATTGATGTTAAGCATAGTACTGAAAGTTAAATATTTTTTTTTTATTAATGTGAATATTTCTCAATAAATTTTATAAATTTTAAAATTAATAATTATATAAGTTTTAAGGTTAATAAGATTTAAATTAGTAATATTTTTTAAAAAATCTTTTATATTACTGGTTGAGTTATAATGTTAAACATTTACATGGCATGAAGGATGAGCTGGGTATTTGTTTTTTAAATTTTCTTACCAACAAAAAAGCCAACAAATCTTGTCTCTCACCATCACTTCCATCACAGATAAAGCTACAGTTACAGTCCAACCTCTGAACCAAATAGACCCTAGCCTCGAGGCTCAGCTCAGGGCTGTGTTGGAAAAATGGTGGATCCAACAATGAACCTTTAACATTCGAACTTACCTGCCTCTTCCGTTTACGCCACAAATTTCTAGCTCTCAAACCATTCAATCGCATGGAAACCCTCCAGATTAGACCACAAAACCTGCAATCTCTAAAACCCAAATTCATGAACACACGCTTTTCAAGACTCGTCATCAAACCCTTGAACCCTTTTTTATCCACCCTAAAACCCTTCTGCACTACAAACTCTTCAACCCCTCTTCCTCTAAAAAAGACCATACTTTCAAGAAACAGAGTAAAGGTTAGGGAAAAAGTAGCCGATGCTGCCCAACTTAAACAGAATTGGTTAGACTCTCTCACTTTTCCTTTACCTAACGAGACTGAGACTACAAATTTGGGCGGAGATGATTTGACCCGGAATAATGTGGGTTCCAATTGGGTTATTGGTGTTGACCCTGATGTTTCCGGTGCTTTGGCACTATTGAAAATCGACGAGTCAGGTTGCTCTGCTCAGGTAATTCCTTTTTTCTTTGATGACCCATTTTGGTTTTTGACACAGAATGTTGCTTTGAAGAAATTTGGTGAGTATATTTTTTAAAGTTACTTTGTGTCAAATAATAATATAAATCATCTTACACATAATAGCTTAAGTTTTGTTGACACTGTCCTTGGATAATAATAATGTTTAGGCGGGCCTCATATAATAACCTAAGTTTATGGTTTGGGATGATTTTTTACCCTTTCTTTGGATAATAATTTGGGCTGAGACGGTTGTTTGACATTTTCTTTAGATAATAATTTGAGCTGAGATGGTTGTTTGACATTTTCTTTGGATAATAATAACGTCTTGTGTTAATTGGTGGTTTGTTTGGTAGGTGTTTGATTCCCCTCACTTGAAAGTAATGGTTGGAAAAGGAATTCGGAAGCGATTAGATGTAAAGTCTATTGTTCAATTGATTCGTAGTTTTGATGCTCCGATTGGTACGTGACTAGTTTTTTGCAAAAAATTGTTAAATTGTTGTTCGAATTGTTATTTGGTGCAATGAGGCAATACTCCATAATTGTTTTCATCATCTTGATGTTGTTGTTATTATGAACATTTCATGTTTTTAACATCATAGCCTACTGCAATCAGTTCGAGATTATTAATGTCTATCTAATTGAGTCGAGTTGAGTTGCGATTTGTTTGAGATTGAGTCTTAGTTGAGTTGAGTTTTTATGTTTTACAACGCTTTTCAGCTGTTAGATTATTTTTTATTTTAATGGCCTTGGCTAGGTGGACTCAATTCTTATCTCTTGACTGCTATACAGAAACCTCAATATTAAATTAAGGGAAAGGGCCTTACAGAACTTGATCTGAAAAATCCAAGTTGTGAGATGCGGTTGATTGTGGGACAATGGGTGAATGTGAGACTTTTAAAGGCAGTGTTTCCTTAGTAACTTGATGAATAAATCATAAAATGATAGTTGCCATGATTTTATCTGAAATTTTTGAATTAAAATCATGAGTTAATATAAAGAATTAACATAAATTATTTACACATGAAATACCGGTTTGAATTTATGATCTATATGGAACTAAAACTACAGATCAATTAGATATTGTAGTTGTTGGCATTTAATGTCTCTACATGCTCCCTTTGGTAGGAGCATAACCAACCTTTTTACAAAAATTCCTTTTCCAGTATACCCAAATTTGGTATTATTTATATGTGGTTCTGATGCTTATGTGTCTTAGTTACATTTTTCTACTGATTTTTTGTTTCCATCATTGAGAAAGTTGGACAAACCACACTTCTCTTATTTCAGGAACTACTGCATATGTAGAACAATCAACCCCATTCCCACAAGATGGGAAACAGGTTAGTATGACTCCATAGATATGTTTGGAGCTTGGTATTCTTTATTAAAGGACATCTGTTTCTTTCTTTCTGCTTACAAAACTTTGTTCTGCTCAGTGTAACCTCATCTCTGAGATAACATCATTTGGCAATGTGTACCTGGTTTGACATAACCCTGAAAAGAAAATGATAAGGAATGAGGAAGGATCCAACACTGAAATATTTTCTTGTTCTTAAATGAAGGGATGGTGGAGTGGAGGATTTGGTTATGGATTATGGATAGGGGTGTTAGTTGCCTCAGGGTTCTCTGTAGTTCCAGTACCATCTATGACATGGAAGAGTGATCTTGAACTTGCTGGAGGCAGGTGTACTAAGGTCTGTGTGTTTTTTAATTCACGCTGTAGTAACTCTTTTCCTAACTTATCTAAGGTGCAGGTGTACCAAGGTTCTAGTGTTTTTTAATTCACACTGAAGTAATTCTATTCCTAACTTATCTAAGGTGGTTTCAAAATTTTATGCAGAACTTTTCTTATAATCTTCCAGGAAATTTCTTGAGAGTAAAATTATAATGCAGACCTGACCATGGAGTTGTCTTTTTAAGTGAAAAAAAAATGCAAGGCTTATTTACTTTCTGGCCTCAGCCACTATATGGAAGGATGTGGTTTTTCTTGCTTGTTCTTACCAGCTCTCGTGTTTTATGTCAAGTCTGATAGTTTCTTTTACGTGAATGCTGGATTTTGACAGGATGATAGCCGAAGAATCGCATCAACATTATTTCCATCATTGAGTCCCTTGCTAGAAAGGAAAAAGGATCATGGTAGCTGTCTCCTGAAACATATTGCCATTTCATGGATTCCACCAACAAGCCCGTGATGCTCTTTTAGTTGTTCTTTTAGTTGTCTGTTGTGTGCCAAAACGACAAAATGGTCCTTGTTAAAGAAGCTTCCTTTTATATAACTAGCATACCCCCATGCAGTTACTAGTATCATTTTACTTGTTAAAGAAGCCTCAATTACTACTATCAGAAAAAAAAATGACATTTTTTTTTTGAACTTGTGCTAGATCTCCTTTGCATAATTAGGACTTATTTCATACAATCTCATATTTTGCAGGAAGAGCTGAGGCTTTACTCATTGCTGCATATGGAAAAGGCATGAAGTTGAAGAACTCATCTTCTGTCTTGGATGAATTGCCTTAAAACTGGCTAATTGTGTGGCCACTCACTTCCATCAGCAGGTGCAGCTTTATTCCCTGCTGCATATAACCATATGGAAGAGAATGGTTAAACAAGTTGCGTGATGTGAAGACAGATGGTTGAAGCAGCTTAAAGAATTTCACCTGTGAAATTCTCAAATCCAGGAAGTCCGAAGAAACATAAAAGAGACAGGATTCTTGAAGACTCTTTGAAGACAACTGATAAATACGATTCATGAAGACTGGAATGACCATTCGTTTGAGTCCTAAATCCTATGGTTTAGAGTAATGGAAAATCGAAGATTGAAAATGAAAGACATGTTATTCTTCTTCCCTATGAGTGATCCCTGTGGCAATTCATTGCATTTTTGCTGTTTTTATTTATAGAATTTGATGGCGAAATTATATATTGGAACTCCATTGAATGATATTTATCAATTGCGAAATGATGCCATATCCCAGATACAGAGCTCAATGTTTCATTTTCTGGTCTCTGGTGGGAATGACGCCAATTTTGTAAAAGCAAGGCATTCTATGGCGAGAGATGCTGAAATTGGATGGTTTGTTTGTCAATGAGTCCCGCATGCACGAGTTACGGACCTCCCTCGATTTTGACCATAAAATCATAAATTTCGGTCTCTTACACGTGCTGCAAAAGTTGGAAGAATCTATGAACGTTGAATTTGGGAAAGCGTCCTTATTTTCTCTTATAACACTGAAAAATTTGACAGTCTTTATTTTCTATTATAACACAAAATCCAAACATGATAGTTAGAGTTTATAATCGGTGTTCTAATCAAGGATAGAAAACATTAAACAACCACGGATACGAATGAAGGGCATGATTTTTGGACCTCGTAGCAATTAAGAGCTGAATCGCAGATGATCCATCCAGGAAATATCTTCCTTCAATGGCATCATGGAAATCAAATTTCAAAATGATCAGCAGGGGCAAAGAATATTGCACCATTACTAGCCTCGATAAACAGCTGTAAAAATTACATCCTCCCCATCGTTGTCTAACTTTAGTTTGATTCAATGTGAGCTTTTCAAAAACAAAGTAAAACATCCAGGATGAATCCTGATTCTGAAGACAGTGCATTACAGAGGAAACATGCACACCTAGCTTTGCCTAAGAGGTTTTCAGTTTAAGATTCTTACAGTTCATTGTCATTATTTTTGTCATTTGCTATGTGCATACAAGATTCACCAAGTATTCCCAGCCTTGCATTGTCCCTCAATATTCAAGTTCGCAACTGAGCTCGTTTGATGATTTTATTGTAGGGAAACCTCAAATATGACTCCTTCAAGATTTCCAACCACAGAACGAGTCCCAGTAACCTCAACCATCCTCATTCCATGCTCAGCAGCTTGTTTCATAATCAATGAATCCATGCTGCACAGAAACAAAAAGGCAGCCATATAAAAATGATCGTAACAATATGCATTGCAAAGAAAAGCCCTGGCATAGAAAGATAATTAGTAACTCTTGAACAACCTAGGGAAAGGTATATGCTACATTAAGCAAGTTAGAAGCAGACAATATAAGAAACCCCATGACATAAGATAGAAGTAATGTAAAAATGCCGACAACAAAATAAAAACATGACTCTTGTTGGGCATATTCGAAGTAACTGCCCAAATGAAAATATAGGGAACACTGGTTTATGCTTCATTGCATGAAATTCTTCCAAGTTATTTGTATTTTTCTCCACAACACAATCCAAAAATAAAAAGAAGATTATTTATAAGGCAAGCAAATCCAGAAAATATAGCAACTTCCACAAATTGAGACTTACGACTTAGCTCGGGATACATAAGCCAGTATGAATTTGCTTTGTCCTCCCCGAACATGAAGTAGACGTTCCACCGTATCAAAAAGCAAAGGAACACTTGACTGCTGAAAGCTTACATGTTGTCAAGGGATTTCCTTTTGAATATATAACTCACAGCAGATTACATGGAAGAAGGGGGGAAAAACTAAATAACCAGCTACATTGGTAATTACTATTATTTGTCTCATTCAAAAATTTGGCCTCATTGAGGAACCATCCATTATACTCATACTCCATATGTGTAGTAGACACACCACAGTAACTACTAATAAATTCAGGGCTGGTCACATTGCCCGTGCCAAATTAAGCATCAATAACAAAAGAGAATTCACAACATAGTGATACCAGATAGGCTGAGATAGCACCATGTTAACATGCAAATCAGATGTTTGACTGAAGGCAAAATGATGTCCATCCAATCCTTTTTTAAATCATCAACAGTTGAACAGACTAGTTTTTTAATTGCTATTTTTCTAGAAAATGATAGGAGAAAAGCAACAAGGATATAAATGTCAGCTCCAAGAATCAGATCAAATCCCCTTGAATATCTTTGTAAAATCTGATCAATATGATCAGAATTTCCCCACTCTAACTTCTCAGCCGCAAGCTCTGCATGTAGAAGAAAGATGTCAGTGTGTCTGAAAATGAACATCTACCCACATTTTGCGTTTTTTGTTTTTCCCTTTTACCAGCACAACAATTTGGATTCTCAGAAGATGCACAGAGCTCTATATTTTTCTTCAGGATCTGCAAATGAATCAACAATATAAATCATCACAATACAACTTTAGATAAATAAACTTCTATAGTTTAACATTCTATATTAATCCTGCAACCTTGCCTTAAGCACTTCATCATTGTGGTCAGTTAACAGAAGTTGAGGGCAAAATCTGCTGCAAAGTATTCCAGTAACTCCTGCATTTCACGAGAAATCAATCACATCACAATTAGATAAGAAACTGAAATTGGGTTTTCAAAACTAAAATTTTTAATGTAGGGAAAAATAGAAATTATGGAAAACAACAAAAATTTAGACAGGGGAATGTCTAAAAAGGATTGTTTGTGTGATGCGACTATAGAAAAACTGTTCTTTGAATACTAGAAGTAGATTTATTGCCCTAAGAAAGAAAAATGCAGTATGGCCAATCTATCAATTAATTGCAAAACCTCTCTCAATTTGGTTTAAAACAAAGGGGCGTAGCTCCTGTCTTGTTAGCAATACTTTGGTTTAAAACAAGAATATAGATTCAACTTGTTTGCAATAACTTGGTTTCCCAGAATCAGTAAATTATGAAGCACAAATAGGAATTTCAAAAAAAAAGGAAAGAAAAAATAGCTTAGACTTATCACTCACCTACACCAGAGCCCAGCTCAATAATAGAACATCCTTGAAGCATCTCAGCATTTTTTGCAAGATAATCATTCAAAAGCAGGGCACCAGGCCATACAAGTTGCCCAGTCAAATCAAAATCAGCTGCCTCGCAAATAGTTAGTGTAAAATTTGAGGAGCTTCTCATTTGAAATTTGAACGAAAACCCCAGCAGAAATAAAAGTGAACATTTCTTGAATTCATCAGTGTCTAAGCATATATACGCGCACAATCATAACAAATTGGTTTGTTGACATGCAAAAACTACATGGCATACGGAATTACTTGCTGTATGAATGTGATCAGGAAAGCATAGAAAATTTGAAGATAAATAAAGCAGTTTCACAAAAGTCAGCAAAAATTTGGTCTGAAATGTAAGATGATCCCATACTGGTCAATATTTCAAGGTGACAAGAAAAAAGTAATAAACATTTCCCAATATCACACTAATACTCTGAAGAGGGATTTGAGTGCACAATTCATTCCTTCTTGGAACCAGCTCTAATCATGTAACGAACCATGCATCCTTCATGGGCGTGCAAAGACTACTGACCTTTCTCTTACAACCTTCAAAGCTGAGAGATTCTTCTCCCATAAACAGCAAAATCATTAGCCTCCCAAAGGGTCCTTATAAAACTTGCTCCTTAGGACTTGTGCTTTCATCTTCAGCAGCTTTCTGATTGTTATTTGTTGACTCCATCTTGTGATGGCACATTCCTCAATGGAGCATCTCTCCAAACAAGATGGCAAGACAGTTTCATGACCATTTTTATTGGTGATAAGAGCTAATAATGCCTTTGCAATGCTTCCACAGAGTCTCAGCGCGCAATGAAAATCAGACCACCCCTCAGTCTCCCATTCATGTCACCATCTCCTTCTGATAAAACAATCACAGGTAGAGATGGTGGTGATGATAGGTGACAAAGTCTGTGCCATACCAGGATCCTGACCTCACAACCCAATTTTACATCTGAAAATGCGAGTATGCCTTGCAAAAATCAAGGAAATAACTCATTTTTTACACAATTATCTTCACCAACAATCTTGAGGCAATTTAAACAACAGCCCTACTAAAATGCTTCCTCAAAACCCAATTGAAACCATTGATTACCCTTCTCAGCTGTAATAAGGGGTCTTCCAAAACATGCACAAGCGAAAAGTTCAGTCTTTTTTGCATAGACTGCAAGAAGCACAACACATCCAGAGAGCGACCTGCCAGCATTTGATTGAATAAGAGGAGATTGAAGCTGGTAAACTATCATTGCCATGGGATCTGAGAGAGATTTTCTTTCTGCACCTTTTCCTTTCCATCTTGGCCCCATTTAAAATACCAACTGACCGTTAACAGACTGATAAAATCAAACAGCAAACGGGTACTAGCAAGCCCTTAATCCGCTTCTTTCAGGATGGATGATTTAGTTTAAGGGGTTTAGCGAAAAAAACCAATAGCAACTGGCAGACAGCAACCAGATAACATCAGTCCAAGTTGCAACCAGTAAAATGGACTTATTGAACTTTAAAAATGAGGTCTTTCAATACAAATATTAACTAAATTCAAATCTTTGGGTCACAGACAAGCATACAAACATTTTAAACAAAAAATAAATAAAATCAGGCAACAGTACAAATGAAAAAAGAGACGTGGGTTGTGTTTATTTTGCATCAAATTTATTGTAAAATGAACTCACTTGAAGCAGAGTGAAGACAAAGGAGCTCAATAACTTGAGAACCGAATGTGAATGTGGTTAACCGGTAACTGCACATAAAATAAATCATACATTGTATAAGAGACAGAACAAAACTTTAGTGGGGGGTGAGCTAAAGAGAGAGTAGCAGTTGTTTACTTGTCATTGATGAAGAAAGACTCGTCTAGGCAAACTATCTCTTCTTCTTCTTCCTTTTCTTCTCTATTCATTTTTTTTCTCCAAATAATAACAAGGGTTTTTTGGTTGGAGAATGGCAAAGGTTTTTTTGATTGCTCTCTGCTGTTCGTTTTTCTTTTTCTTTTAACTTTTCTACTTTTTTTGGGCTTGATACCCAAAAGCAGGTTGGTCCTGGGGGCCCAAAATATCACTGGGCTAAAAGAGTGTTTTCCACTGATTTTGGCCTTTTATATCTCGGTAACAACTCTATTATTTTATTATGTTCACAAAAATAATCATGGGAAAAACAAAACGAGTACACCTTTTTAAGGATTTTATGAAATGAGAAGTCCACCAACTCAAATCTACTTCTTCCCCCTCAAATCTACTTTTTAAGGATTTTATAACATGATTTTGTTTTTAGTAATAATGATTGTTTTTTAAAATATTTTTTTTTATTAAATATACATGTTAATAATTATATTTTATTTTTTTAAAAAAATATTCTTAATATTAACATTTTAAAAAATAAAAAATAATAATTTTTAATTAAAAAAATAATAATTTTTTTTAAAACACGCATGCAATCTTGTTTGGAAACGCTTCCGAAATGTTATTTTGAATCAACGACGTTATCAGAAGTCTTGTTATAGGAAGTACAAATCAACTCTTTGCTTGTAGTCTAGTTGATCATCACTTTCATGGAGTAATGTATTTTTGCATGTCATCGTCCCTTCCATTTTAAGGCTAGATCTGGCAGTTAACCCTATAGTTCTCAACTTCGAGTAATTTCATCAATTAATGGGTGTTTTTCTTCATATTTTTTTATCAATCTTCTTATGCGTAGAAACATAGCAATTTTGTTATCTGCCATACAAGCCTCTCGCTATCAAATATCAATCCTTCTGTTCAATTCCTCAACGACCGCATTAAATTCATGCCCTAAATTTAAGAGAAAAAAAAAAAAAAATCTGCCCGAGGCCCTTGAGCATTTGAGGATAGTAACCTCCTCCGCCCTAGCCTCTAAAGAGTGGGAATGCTCGGACAACCATATCATTTCTGCTCGCATACGTGGTATTTTCTATTCCATGAACCTGGATTTTTTCTTTGTTTCTTTATTCTCCTCGATTTATACTATTTATCAGTAATTTGTACACTTAAAACATGCATTCGAGGAGAGATGCTATTTATATATATTTATCAGTAATATTGATTTTTTAATAGAATAAATATATATATATTTTGTTTGTAGATATTCTAGTGATAAAAAATTATTTAAAAGAATTAATTGTTATATGACTTGGTTGGTTTGACAAGTCCAAAGACCACTCGAATTATTTTCAATCAATTTAATATTAAATAATAAGATTGAAAAAAAATTTATTAAAAAATAACTCGAGTCAACTCAGGTAAACTGGACAAACTTATGACACGGATTATAAAATCAAAATAACCTCATAAAAAAATTAAATTAAAATAAATCAAAGAAAAAATAGTAAAAAAAACACTATAATATTTTGTATGGTTTTAACTTTTTTCTCAAAATACATAGGAATAATATTTTTATAAGAGAAATAATATTTTGACATTTTATTTACTATTCTTCTTAAAACATATATAATAAGTATGGAAAAATTAATTTATTTATTTATTTATTTTTAACTTTACATGTATTTCATGCACTTGAAAAAGAAATTGAGCTCCTCCTCTCGCATGCCAGCTGGCCGCCACTCGACCACAGAGACTGGGGACAGGTATTAGAATGTTAGAAGTTCTAGAAGCTCGAGCAACGTGTACGTGTAAAATGTGGTCATCACCTCTCCGTCCACACTGGGACTATTAATTCTGGTTCCCGCCGTGGATATTTAAATGCCCAAATTAATTGTGGTTTGGTGGGCTGCTTGCAGCTGTGAGAGAAAGCTACGGCTGTAACGCCCCCCAAACATTGCCCTGCCTGCTTCCACCTCATTTTTTATTTAAATGCCTTTTGTTTTACTTGATAATAAACCAAATTTGTTTTTTGTATTTTTATATATTTTTAAACAAAAAAATATTTTTAAAAACAATAACTACCACAATACAATATAAAATAAAAATGCTTTTGTTTTTGTTTTTGGGTGTTTTTAGCTTTAAAAGTATTAAATTAATTTTTTTTAGTGGTTTTGATGTGATGATATTAAAAATTAAAAGAAAAAAAAAATTATATATATATATAAAAGAGTTATTTTAATATATTTTTAAAGTAAAATTATTTTGAAAGCAAACTGTATTAATAAGAAACACACGCATAAGAGGAAGTCAATGGATTAAAATGGCCATTATCAAATAAGTTGCTTTGACCTCTTTCAAAACAGAGGAATATCACGCTTAATAGGGCAGGAGAAGGGAGCTTGTGAATTAAAAATGGGTTATCAAGTAGCTATTCTGACCACTTTCAAAACGAAGGGATCTGAACTCCTGGGCCCTTTACATCGACGGTGCCTTGCCGATATAAAAAAACTTACTATCACCAAATCAATTTTTTATTTTTTATAGATGAATAATTTCAAAATATAAAAATAATGTTATAAATATATGCTAACTAGTGTAGGGGTAAATTGATCCAATGTAAGCTCTATTTGACTAGGTTAAAATGAAATCCAGGCTTGGTTTAACTGTAATCAAATCAAACTTAAAAAAGTTTAAACAAACCTAAAATAGGTTAGGTAAGACTTTGTTTGAGCAAGGTAAAACTAAATTTAAAATTTTTGAATTAAATTTGAGTATATTTGAGAATATAATTGTGATTGTTTTTTAAATATTTTTTATTTTAAAAAATATGTTAATAATGTATTTTTATTTTTTAAAAATTATTTTTTAGATTAGCATATTAAAATGATTTGAAAACATCAAAAACATATTAATTTAAAACAAAAAAAAATTTAATTTTTTTTTAAAAATGCTTTTGAAACAGTTAAACACCTTATTAGAGAAATCAAATAAATCTTAAATTTATACTACAATTTT
Source organism: Populus alba x Populus glandulosa (assembly GCA_033617975.1). Taxonomy (NCBI): domain Eukaryota; kingdom Viridiplantae; phylum Streptophyta; class Magnoliopsida; order Malpighiales; family Salicaceae; genus Populus; species Populus alba x Populus glandulosa. The sequence continues at coordinate 8,759,130 of CM066151.1, forward strand.
TTTTTACCATGATCATCAAATAGTAACCTAGATTTTTGGTAAAGAAGTATATAAAAAATTAATCCAATTAGTAATTAAAAAAAAGAAGGAATTTGCTTAGAGTGAACTTCTCCACCATTGAAAGCAACAATAAAAATAAAAAATAAAAAACAAGAAAAATAGAAGAAAAAGACCTGATACCCAACAACAAACTACCTACAACCACCCTCTCCTCCTAAAAGGGGAAAAAAGAGAGAAGGAAAATCAATTAAATTAATTAAAAAAATAATTTTATTTTTATTTTTTTTATCTCCCACCAAACAAGTTAACGAAGAAAGAGAACTAGAAGGTTAGTAAACAACTCCTTCACGTGGTTTTGTTCAACTTCTTCTCTGCTATCTAACCTTCCTGCATTCCTGGGAAAAAATAACTTATTGCAATCCCTTCTAATCCCCAAATTTTAGGGTTTCCCTGTCTTCTCAGAAACCCTAGGCTTTTTTCCTTTCCAATTTCTCTCTGTAATTCAGGTCTGCTTTCCTTATTTCTCTGTTTTATTGTTTGGTTCTGCATACCTTCTGTTTGGTTTCCAAGAAACTCGAGGAAAGGAATTGTAAACAAAAGAAAAAAATTGAAGCTTTGATAGGAATTCAATTCTGTCTTGTTTGGTCAATTTGACTCCATTTTGGTTTATTTTCCTCACCGAAGGAACTAAAACAGAAGCAAACGTTAATTTTTAATGGTATCTGTTTTTTTTTAAGAAAATAAGAACTGTTCGTGGTTTCTTGCTAAGAAAGTTTGGATTTTTACGGAAGAGTTGATGTTCAATTTGTTTTCAAGCTTTTGATTGATTGAATTATTTGGTTTATCAAGCATAGTTTGCTTTTAATTAAGATGATGTTTTCTTGAAGTTTTGAATGCTTTGCTTAATCTTTTGAACCAGTGTTATCTGTATTGCTTGCCAAGAATTTGAAGTTTTTCTGGTGCATTTTACTGAGGCAGTCGTGAATTATTCACATCGATATAAAAGAACAATTTAACTGACTGTTTGGAATTTTCTATTGCATTAACAATATACAACTTTTTTTATGGTTTTTGATGAACTTATCTGAAGATAATTTTATAACTGTATGTTGGTGAATCCATCACTAAAACATTGTGTTAGCTGTGTTGGATTTCAATGGTGATGTCCTGTCTGTTCTTCCTGCCTTTGATTATTCCAAAATTTAACTATCCAGTTAATAAGGTTTTATTTAAGAGTACTGAGCTGTTCCGTGCCTGAATTGCAGCTCCTCGTCCATTTGCATCTATTTCAGCAATGTCGAGTCTAGAAGAGCCTCTTGGTTTTGACAAGTTGCCTAGCATGAATACTATTGAGCGAATTCAAAGGTTCTCATCTGGTGCTTGCCGACCCCGGGCTGATGATATGGGAATGGGACATTGCTGGATTGAGGGAAGGATTTGCAGCTCATCCAACAGTTGCGAGTAAGTGCTAATCCATGATTAAACTTTGTATTAGCACAAGATCCTGTGGATGTGGAAGGACTATTAGCTTTTTGATAATCACGCAATTCGGGGGTTTTATTATAGAGTTTGGAAGGAAGAGGGGTAGCTGCAATACTGATTTTTCCTGCCCCTAGATTAGGCATTTTCTCAAAATATAAGGCCTCTTTGATAGCTTCCATTCGATGCTCAGTTTTCTACTTTATTATAATAATGATGTCAAGAACTAAAAACTCGATTTTCTGCATTGGGTGGTACTGAAAATAGAGAAAACTGAATTTTCTACTTTATTAAGCTACCCTTGTAGTAATTTTTCTCACATAATTTCATTAAAAAGGTCAATGTTGTTTGCAGGGAAGATTATGAGTATACAAGAGAGACTTTTCCTTGGAAAAGACATACAAGAGATCTGTGCCAAGGAAATCGAAGGACTATGAGCTCAGGCAACAAAAATATGGTGTCTGGAAGTAGTTGTGATTCACGCTATTTTCCAGATCATCAATATAGTTCCAAATCCAATGACAAAGACATACGGGGTATTACAAATAAGGTGATTTCATATCTGAAACAGAACTGTAATTTTGTTATATCTTGACCTTAAATTATTATAGTCATTATTGTTGGTAAAATAGATAAAGTTCATGTGTCCATTTTTTTAGGCTGTTGCATTTGTCTGATGGTCCACCATTTAAATTTCCTGTAACTCGGAAACATGATTTTTTCTATTTTATTTGGAAAAGCAGTTCTTGAAAGGTATACCAAAGTTTGTGAAGATTGTGGAAGTTGGTCCAAGAGATGGACTGCAAAATGAGAAAGATATTGTGCCTACAGATGTAAAGGTTGAATTGATTCATAGACTAGTATCTTCTGGGTTGCCAGTTGTTGAGGCCACAAGTTTTGTTTCGCCCAAATGGGTACCTCAGGTAATTTGATTAGGTTTTGATTGTAACTTCAAGTTTATCTTATTTGTCAATGTTTTATAGTGCAATTGAAGCAGATTCATGTGGTGTTTATTGTTCAATCTGTAATAAGCATAGAGTATCTGTCTACATAAAAAATAAGTTGAATATAAGCAGTCATAGAGTTTGTATAAAAAGGAAAATACTTGTGCGAATTGCTGGCATCAACCAGCTTCTTCAAGTTTTGTTCTTTCTCTTAAGGTGATGAAATCTTTTCCTTTGCTTTTGTACCAGACTCAAGGCTCTGTAGTTTGATGCCAAAAGCTGCATTAATGGTTCTTAACAATGCTGTTGTTGTTTTATTGGCTGTTTTAAGACAAACATTATCCTCTAGAAACATCTACTTTGTCTTCAATAAACAAATAATTTTGTTTTTGTGACAATGCTCTTTGATTGTAGCACAAAAGCCATGACCTCTCTCTCTCTCTCTCTCTCTTCCTTGAGTCTGGTTATAGTTTATTTATTATTCAATTTCAACTTGAATCCTTCTTGCCTTCCTGTTATTCATTGACCTTCTTTTCCTCTTGTTTTGTTGCCTGCTTATAGTTAGCAGATGCAAGAGATGTAATGGAAGCAGTTCATGGTTTAGAGGGCTCCAGGTTGCCTGTTCTGACACCTAATTTAAAAGTGGGTACCCCTTGTACATCTGCAAGAGTTCTGGCAATATCATATTGGTCCTGGAGTAATCTTCTGATGTACTGTGAATTTTCCTAGGGATTTGAAGCAGCTGTTGCTGCTGGTGCTAAGGAAGTTGCTGTTTTTGCATCAGCTTCTGAGTCATTTTCAAAGTCAAACATCAATTGTAGCATCGAAGAAAGTCTTGCTCGTTATCGTGCTGTAACTCATGCTGCTAAAGAGCTCTCAATTCCAGTTCGTGGGTACATCTCTATCCTTTTCCATGAATTCTCTGCCCTACTTGTGATTTTCTGGGAGGAATTTGTACTGTCTGCATTGAGAGTGGATGGGAAAACTACTGATTGACTGGTACATTATCAACTAATTATTGTGCTCTCGATTTGATCAAAGAAAATGAAGTCATAATAATTTGATAAGATAATTTTAGTGCACATGAATATATATATATATAAGGGTTATCCTTTGTCTTTTCTCAATCTCAATTACTGGGATGTGTTTCTAGTTTGTTTTCTGCCACAGTCATTTAAACCAGTGTTTGGAAATAAGATGCTGGTTGCTGCGTAGTTTCTTGTTTCTTATTGGATGTTTTATTAGCACCATGATTGATACTCTAATCAATAAAAAGTTTGAGGTTTCATGATCATGAACTCATATAAGTTGTCATGATCTTCCAATCTAGGCACAATAAATTGCTTCCTAAAATTTGAATGGGCGCTGTACCAGTTTAGTAATGTCGCAGAATACATGTGCACCTAAGTGCTAATGCATATTTTATGGCATATTGGCATAACTGTCTCTGTAGGTACTTGCATTTTAATGCTTATGTGGAAAACAAAAGATTGAATATTATAGCCTTCATCTAGTTCTGAATAAATGAATTGTTTTTGAACTTTGATAGGTATGTATCATGTGTTATTGGGTGTCCTGAGGAAGGATCGATCCATCCTTCAAAAGTAGCATATGTGGCCAAAGAACTTCATGACATGGGTTGCTTTGAAATATCCCTTGGTGATACAATCGGTGTTGGTACACCTGGTAACGTTTTTACTTTGTTATATCCTAGTTTAACCTCCTTAGTTCCTCCTTTTCATTTTAGTTCCCGCAGCACTTAGAGTGTACCTAGTGACTTTTATTGCAATGTATTTGAACTATGTTTTTTTGTTTTTCAAAAATTTTGTTGAACTTGTGATAAAAAAAAATTGTCTGACCTTGCTCTACACCCGGGAAGAAAAAGATGACGAGTTAAGTCCCCCAGTTTGGTTGTCTTTTTTTTTCCTGTCCTTGTGTTCATATCTATTTGATACAGGGACTGTTGCTCTCATGCTTGAAGCTGTAATGGCTGTTGTTCCCGTTGAGAAGCTTGCTATCCACTTCCATGATACTTATGGGCAATCTCTTCCCAATATTTTGGTGTCTCTCCAGGTAAGCATTGGATTACTCAGAACCTTGTTGTGGCAGCACTGTATTTAGGGAAGCCTACTCTTTACACCGGACAACTGTGCAGTTGCATCTTGATGGAACAGATAATCTAATCTGGCTAACTAAATATGTGCAAATATGCTTGTGCAAGTAATCATTTGACTAAAATGGATTAGCGTAGTGGACTAAAATGCTAATCCCCATCTGTCGAGGAGGTGTATACTTGCATCCAACACAACTTCTTTAAAATTTGTCTTTATGTTTTTATTTGCCGTCGTGTATCTGATCTGTCTCTACAACTCTATCGCATTTTGAATAGATGGGGATTAGCGTGGTGGACTCGTCCGTTGCGGGTTTAGGTGGATGCCCATATGCTAAAGGAGCATCAGGCAATGTTGCTACTGAAGATGTTGTCTACATGCTTCACGGGCTTGGCGTGAGAACCAATGTGGATCTGGTGAAACTCCTCTCTGCCGGGGATTTCATTTGCAAGCAATTAGGTCGTCCATCTGGATCAAAGACTGCCGTGGCCTTAAGTCGAGTTACAGCCGATGCCTCTAAGATATAAGGAGTTTCAGCCGTGCCTATTTATACCAGAAACTGCTCGGTTGTCTTGTGTGTGCACTTTCTATACAAAGAAGAATAAAAGAAGCCCGGGGCCATAAATCCTCGGTAATTATAATTTCTGTAGCAAAATATTATATGAATTGTAATATCTGCTTTCTGAGCAGAAGCTGCTCACTGCAGCACATAGAAAATGTATCCTCTTCTTTTCCTCTCATAATATCGTAAAAGCGTTCGGACTACCTATAAACTTCGACAAAGGGGAAGGCTGTTGATGCAGGACAAATCAAGAATTGAAAATTAGTAAGAGATGAGAAGAAGCTTAAAAGCATAGCTGAAGAAGAGAGAGAGCGGATCATCAAAACTGTCTAACATTTAAAAAATAATAAATAAATTTAAATTTTTAATTTTACTTTATAATTGAAGTTCAATTTATTATTGTGATTATATGATAATAATAAAAAATAATTTTAAATTAACGATTTAATTATTAATTAGTGCGGAGTAATGTTTAATGGCATAATTTTAAAATCATAAACTATAAATGTTTTGTACTAATTTATTAGAATATGATTATTATTATTTGTTTTTTGCGTATCAACCTTTTCCATACAAAAGGTAGTGGTTAAGAAACATAATTATGTGGAAGCCAGCTAGTCAAAGAAGAGGAAGAAGAAGAAGTCCCTGTCGTCCCGGCTGCCTAACCTTGATATATAACATGATAAGAAATCAAGAAGGAGGCAGTAAATTAATTAGGACTATAAAAGTTGATGTTCCATTGATGATTACAGCTATTCCCAGTTGTTGCTGCAATATATAGCAAATTAAGCAAATCCCCGTCAGAGTAGTGCACTCTCTCCTTTCGCTTTATAAAATGGACGAATGTTGTCTGGCTACCATAAATATACACACACCAAGGTGTCATCTTGAGCTCTGCTCCCATGTCAGTCACTTTTACAGAAAAAGATGTTTCGAACCATATTGCTCTAGAACTTGCTCACCTTTTCTTTTCTGTGTGGATATCATTTGGATCGGTTTTGCTTTGCTTGTCGAGAGTTGCATGGGCCAGGAAACAAGGCGCATGGGGCTACAAGGTGTGAGCGTTTATGGAAGTAGTTGAGATCCCAATGATGGTAGAGCACCGTGACCTTGACCAGCAAGAAAAGCTACACAGAAAAGCAAACAAATAAAGAGAGTGACGACTCGATCTAATTGATTGCCCACCAACATGCATTTCTCTGCCTCAATGATGCCTAGTATACTCATAGCCAGACTGTCTGATCGTGTAATTCTTTTCTGCTCTCAAGTCAGTCAAAGCCATCTAGCACTCTCAAAGTGTTCGCTTTGCCCACAGCTTCAACTTCGGAGAGTGGTGGGTGCATGGCTTGTCCGTTAATATTCCCCAATATTAATGCCCAGCTAATCAGTCACAATGCATGCTAGCTTGCAAGGAGAGATGAAGGAGCCGAGGAGTTCAATTATGGATTGATTTCTGAATCTTTGATGGCCTGGTGTTCAAGCCAGAGAGGACATCCCTGTTCTTTTCCACCAAGTAGCTGCAGTTTACAGATCTGCATGGACATTAAAAATCTGCAAGGTACTCTAACGTACCAATAGGCAGCAAGTTGTTTCCTTGCTTTATATATATATATATATAACAGGTGATGCCCTCGTTATTACATAGTAATAAACTATAAGATGAACACTTGTTTAAGCTAGAGTACCGTACGTGGATCTTGCATGATTAATTAGGCATTCATTAACTCATTGAATTGAGAAGATTAGCAGCCAACGGGATTAATAAGTAAGCATTTGGGTAGAGAATTTTGCATCGTGGACTCGCATGGAGTTCATAACCTTTTTGTAGTTAATCCTCTTGTATATTCTAGCGACGGGAAGGAAAAACATAGACGAGAAAATACCAGCATTTATGAAATTTAAATTCGAAGCTCGTTTAATGTAAAATCCGGCATGCATGTCCTCTTTGGTATATACATGTGTTTGTTTTTTTTTTAAGGAATATCCACAGCAAGAATATTGTATTAATTCAAAACAAACATGATTAATCAAGAATCTAAATTTGATAACTCAACCTCGTCTCTATCCATCAAAAATGAAATAAGTAAATTAAAGAAATTAAGATGATTAATTAAGAATCTAAATCTGACTGCATTAGAATCTTGAGTGTCAATTATAATGTTCTTGACTAAACATCAATAATACATTCCGAACATTAGAAACCACTAATTAACCTTCTCTCTCATAGCAACAAGCAGGACTCGATCGATCGATCGGGATGTCACCTTCCCTCTCGAATATTGTTATCCTAATGGAGTTTGTACGTAGCAGTTAATTAGTAAAAAAAAGAGTCCCCGATTCATAATTATAATTGGACATTTGTAGAGACAAACACATGTAGACTGCACATTTCAAAAGTCCTGATAAGTCTTTCGAACAATAATTTTCTACTTTTCTTGAGAAGAAATGTGCTTTTGTACACGAAGAAAAATAAAATATAGCATACATGATTCCAGGATCTTGGAAGTATGCAAAGTCGACAAATCATGTCCAAGTACTGGAGGGGGGATGAAGAAATACAAAAATGGATGATCAATCGGTGCTTTGTCTCCGATCTTTTGTTTTTTCCTCGGCTACAAAAGACAAAATAATTAAAACCCAGCACTAATTCTACTATTCAAAATATATTAAAATAATATATTTTTTAAATTTTATTTTTAATATTAATATATTCAAATAATCTAAAAATATTTTTTAAAAATCAAATTCTTACAAAAACATTTTCCACCGAAAAAACAAAAATTTCTCTGCAGGCACGACCTTCTATACTTTTGTCTTTTGTGGAGACCTGCCTGTCTTGTTGCCAAAACTCCACCCCCTAATTTTCAGTGATAGATATATATCAGGCATACAATTAATGCCTTTAGAGTTCGAAGTTCGGAAAGGATGCTATTGACAAAATCCAGGCCGTGCGTTAAAAAAGCAACGGTGAAAGAAAGGAGGGTTAATTTCTTCACAGATTTTTCAGTAATTTCGTTCTAATCAAGTTTTTTAGGTCACTAATTGGGCCCTCTTTAGCAGGTGCTAACATCAATTATTCATGACTTTCATGTATATTAGCTTTCCTTTGTGTGATTATGTAAAGTGAAGGAAGACAGCATCATTTTTTCTAAGGAAAAAAGCCACTCCATGTATGCAACTCTCCCTCTACCTTCACGCCCCCCTGGTCGGCTCCTACCAGTTTGACCATTTTTAATTGATTAAACTCGAGACCGAGAGAAAAGAAAAAAAAGTCTGAAGGGAGTGATCGAAGTCCATGTAGTGGAAGACTTGGTGCATGGTCTGTGACTTCTCGTGCGATGACTTGCTTATCATCCTACGGTAAAACTGATATTTACTTTTCAAATTAAAAAATATTAAAAAATAATTTCAACCCACTGTTAGGATCTCAAAATATAATTTATATTATTATCTAATACACCCCCTCAAGTTAAAATTATTTAGATTTTAAACTTGCACATATCCACACTATTTTGTATTTAATTTTTATCAAATAAATAAGGATAGTGAGATTCGAACTCGTGACCGCTTGGTAATTAAAACTCTGATACCATGTTAAAGAATCATCTTAACCCAATAATTTAAATTTTTTGGTTGAGATAGTTCATTGACATGATACCGTATCTAAAAACCATCTTAAATAGTTTACATTATTATATGATGTTCCATAATATGATCTATATTATTTGCAGACACACACATATATATAACTTGATGTATTTATGCAATAAATCCCTATTCTAGTGCTTCTATTTTCTTAGAAAATTCAATTATATATATAAGCTGATCATAAAAATCCTAAATACCATTATGACATCTCAAGAAATAAAGCTACACAGCTAAAACCCAATAAAAAAACTATTATTACAGCTTAATAATAATTAATAATTATTATTTTTTATAAATACAAATAGTAATAATATATCAATGAGTTTGTGATTCAATTGATATTTTTTCTATCTCTTCAATTCTTGATGTTTTTTGCTTGTGTGACAATGAAACATATATATTCCAACAACATGCACAATGGATTGATCTTGCAAAAAACATATTTTGTTGTGGAAGAAATGAATAGCACTCAACTCTCTCATGCATCTTCTTTCTTATGATAATTAAGGAGATCTCTTACAATAAAATAAGATCATTTGAAATGATGTATGGTATGAAAGCAACAACCCTCTTTACAATTTTTTTGGATTTAGTTTTCCTGATGTTAACATGTGCTTCTCCACTGGCCAGTCTCTACACAAAAGGCCTACTACTGCTAGGAAACCTTGCCAGCACTTTCATCATGAGTACAAAGCAAAAGAAGCTAGCTTCTTGCAAAAGACTCCCCCAGCCAAGTGAAAATAAATTCAGAAAAGATTTTGTATCAATAATCACCTGAGCCAGGAGTATTAATATATATTGTTAGATTAAGACACCCATCTGATCCCCTCCCTCCCTCCCGTGTTGTAGGTTTATGCAACATAACAAAAATCAGCCAACGGAAACTGCAACTCTCTCTCTCTCTCTCTCTCTCTCTCTCTCTCTCTGGTACATGTATGAAGGTTTCTTAACATGGGCTCTGAAGATCAGCATCCAGAAACTCTCTCTGCACCATATTTATTGTTTCCTTTCAGGCACCAAACCCTATGCATTCTGACTCTTACCTCTCATTGACTAGCCTCATTTTCAGAGGCTCAAACTTCTAAAAGTAACCCAGCGGAGACACACACTGGGAAACAAAACCGTACCCAAAAAGAGCCAAAACAAAGAAAGCAAAAACTCTTTAGTCTCCCATTCCAAACTACAACCTTTCTTCTACTTTTGTTGAGCTTCCTTTTAAAGGGCCTTTTAAATCAGATCCAAGAAGGAAATTCCTCCCTCCTTTTCCGTTCCTTTTTGGAGGGTTTTGGGCCAAGAATTCTATGCATGGTCTGAGATACATGTAAGTATAGAAGGAGGCAGCTGATGGGTTTAAGAAAAGATCAGTTGGCTTGCCTAGCGCTATTGTTTCTGATACTTCTGCTGTTAGAAACTTCATCTGCTCCTGATAGGTCAGCCAGGCACGGAAGCTTCAAGACCACTGGGTCTACAGCTCAGTTAACGGGTCCTGTTAAATCTCATGGTGGTGGCCTAAGAGGAGACAGAGATGAAGAAGGTGATGCAACTTTGGGTGACGAGAAGAGGAAAGTCTATACGGGTCCCAATCCTTTACACAATAGGTAATACTTAGCTAGTGAAAGCTTGCTTAATCTTCATATATATATATATATGTAAATGTATGAAGCCATGTGGTTTTCTAATTTTTGAAGCTTTTTTTGTTTGCTAAGTAATGATCATATTAATTAATGCTTGGCTTTATGTTGTCCACGTATATATTCACGTATATATTGAGCTGCAAGCAGTGTTTAAATGCATATATAAGTTTTATATTTCTGCAAAAATCCAATGCCTCTACTAATTGATTAATTTGGAATGTAATGAAAAGAACACACACACACACTCCATGGAGTATTTACTTTCCATATAAATTGAAATAAAGTAACATGATACTGCCGCCATTAATGAAGTTGTTATAATGACAGTGTTAACACTTTCGGTTGTTTTGTGAATTAATCAACCAAAGCAATGATGTTGAAGCAGTCGTTTCAAGAAAAATTGAAGTCTAAAACCCTCATGTTTGGGTCGTATCTTAAAAATAACTACTAGATAGATAAAACTGCACATATACATGCTATATCTTCATTCATCGATGGCATCACGTTCCTCTACGCTCTGTATAATCGAGCTACACTGCATAAATCATGGTGGTTTTCGACTGCAGATAGCATGAGATTATATTGAATTCTTTTTCTTTAAAAACATTTGCTTAGTTGTTCATCCGTATGATAAAGTTGTTGTTTTCGTTTTCCTTCCAATTGATTCTGTGCCCGTCAAAGAGAGCAAGAGTTTTATATAGTATGATCCATCGCAAAAGGCATTATTTTATCCAAAGAGATGGTCGACCTCTTCAATTTTCTTGATCCCATGGTCTTGGAGGCTCATCCCATAAAACTTTGTGAAGCTTTCTGTCCAGCTACTGGGCTGTGAGTTGTTGCATTTACGATGCACAAAACAGAATGAATGGAGCAAAGCAGCCCATACATGTGGGCCAACAGCCCATGAACACTTAAATCCAGCATTTTAGATCACGTCCTCTTGAAAGTTGAAAGTGCACAGTAGCATAAAAACATCAGAGAAAACTGCAATATTGAGTTGCCGAACCTTTTCATATGATCACGATGCTTCCTCGTACACAACTGACCATCCCACCTGCAGTTTTGTTCAAGTAGTTTCCTAACCCTTTTAAAAATTACACCATTAATGGCGAAACTAGATGTTTGGTTCTAATCCAAACGCCCGTTAGTGGCATGACTGCGTCAACTGCGAAGCAAGGACCAAGCGAAACCTGTCCGTGGTGGCTCCAAACTTGTGTTCTTACCTTGCCTTTTTCTGCAATGTCAAATGTCAAGAACGCTTGATCCTTGTTATGCTTGCCTTCAAAGGGATGTTTCTAGCGTTGTAAGATTCATTCTGAGATACTTGAACTCAAAATTCAAAATATAGTTTCGAGGGTCTGTCGGGAGCGATCTTTCCAATTCTTCTTGGGTCCTCATCTTTCTCACCAAACAAAGGAAATACCCAATCCTTCACTTCTCATCCCTCTCCCCGCGTCCATCCTTCCCTCATCAATCCCTCACAAACATACCCTAAATATCCTCTTGTCCTCCCAATACAACTGGCAGTGAAAAGCAAGCAAAGCACAACTCACAGTGATGATTGATGAAGATGCCTTAAATGGGAAGTAACAAAAGCTTGCCCTTTCCATTCCGGGCAGCACACTTATTTCCAACCTGATTTCCCTCAAGGATAAACAAGACATTCAAGTTTGATACAAGCTTGGCTAAAAATGATAGGAACCAACAATAACCAAAATCTAAACAATACAGAGTACACGCAGTAACTCGATTAGCCTTCGCACGCACTGACTGAGTCTAGAGAGAGAAAGAGTGATAGCAGAACAGTGAGTACTTGAAACCTCTTCTGGGCTACTTTAAATGGGTTTTGTTGAGTTGGAGATACAATACAAGCGAGATGATGCTAGTAGGGTTTCACGAGGAGTTTAATGTTATGTTTGTCAAATTCCACAACTGCCCATCTTGCCCTGCCTAGCTAAACACATTTTCTCTTTGAAACAACTTATAGACTTTATATATTTAATACAAAGGGAAAAGTCCATCCTTTGGATGCACTGGACAAAGAAGTGGCTTGAGCTCTGAGAAAGATGGGTCAAAAACTTCACATTTGCCTGCTAAATGATGGCTTTAGTAGCGCACAAATTGACCAACACTTGGATTGAAAACATCAATTTTTTGCATTTCCAGTCTAAAGACGCTTACAAAATCACATGTACCGCACACTCAATTGTTGAGGGTTGAAATTTGATTGTGCCATTACCCCGCCAGGCGCCACCCACCACTACCAGCAAATAAAAAAAACAAAAATAAAAACAAACCTTCTCAGGCTAGTTTCTAAACTATGATTAATTTTGCCGAGCTTATAAATGAGAAACACCGCAAGTATGATAAACTGTGCTCAAAACTTTTAAGACTCCCACAAAATTTATTTCCACAAGTCAGCTTTGAGTAACATAAGATGCTAAATTCCCTCCGATCATCCACTATGGGGGGGGGATGAAATGGAAAACCACCGCATTACATATATATATAGAGAGAGGGGGGGGCAATTTTAGTAAAACCGCTGGCAATGACAGATGAGATGATCTTTCTGATGGGACTAACTCAATCTGAAATAAAAAAATAAAGGTAACTATGCAGCTGTGGGTATATCCAAATATACAAACAGAGCACGAGAGAATTAATGAAGGCAGTACAGAGTACACACAAATACAGACATGCAAACTTCATCAGTATGACGACGCATACACCAAAAAGAAAAGGGGAGAGAGAGATCTAAAGAGCAGTTTCAGTAATACCGGCTCCGGAAATGACCGAGAAGATGATTGTCTTGACGGGTCAATCTCAATCTGATACAGAAGAAAGTTATTACAAAACAATGAGCATTAGATACAAATACAGACAGCTAACCTGGCAAAAGGACGGATTTGACTTTATTTAGAACATCAAAGTCCACTTAAAGGATCACAAAACATGCAGATTATTCAATTCCAATTCGTTTTCTTTCCATAAAATCTAATGGTTTTACGCTTAAGAACTTTCAAATTTATTTAGTCAAACGCCTCACTCCATCATAATATTTAACTGAATCACCATTTCAAACATGTCTAAAATCGAGAATTTCATGCTCAAACCACTACCGTGCCAAGATATTGTGGTGTTATGATTTTAACCCATTTTCAACCTCAAAAGACTGACTAAATTAGTAGCAAAAAAGGAAGATACTGACAATGTAAAATTCAATAAACCCTAGTTCCTTTTTGAAGAATAGACAGACAGACAGACAGACAGACAGAGTAATATATATGTGTGTGTGTGTTAGTTTTAAACAAGGAAGCTCAACATTGAAAGTAGAGTAATTAAGATTCGATTCAAAGAAAGAGGAGAAATACTTACATGGTAATTGCGAGGACGGACAACAGGGAAGAGATCAAGAAGGCGTCTAAATTCTTGCTCATCCATTCCCCTTCTCCTTTAATCTGAAACAAAATATTCTAGTAAAATGCTGTACTATTTTTTCTTCTCGAAGTCTTTGCTATAATTAAGTAGAACTTGGTCCCTATATTCCATTATAATTATGTAATCAATCTCTACGATATAAAAAGTAACCTTGACCACCTAAATTTAATAGTTTTTTCTTCAAAAATTACCTTTTTGTAATCAATTTTTTTCATTTTACCTCCTTCTATTTTATTTTTACTATTTTATTAATAAATTAAAAAACAGAATAAATAAAAAAGAACACAGAATTTACGAGGTGCTAGGCTACAAGTAGATTTCTAAATTAATAATTTTTAAAACCACTATAACTAACTAATTAATTACGTTGTTATTTTCAAGCCAACTTGTTTTTTAATTGAGATTAAATTGTCTTCTCGTATATTTTTAAAGATGCTCCTCTAGCGAGAACTTTCAACGCTATGCTATCTAGCTAGGTCTCCATTCTTTGTTTTCCATTTGGACAATTTTCCTGTATAAAAATGGTTTTTATATATTTTTTATTTATAAAAGAATGAAAAGGGCATTTTTATCCCAAAAAAAACTATTATTTTTATTATTAATGATTTTTATCGGTTTATACTTTGGTCATTTTCTGACTGGTAAAAAATAAATACACTCATGACATACACCAACGCCTTGAAATTAAATGATATAGTTGAATTGGTTCATGATATATATATTTTCTTGAGTTCCAATCTGTATTTCATGCCTTAAAATATGAATATAATATTATTACCATAATGAAATCTTAAACCTTCAAGAGGATAGCAAGAAGAGGTGATGTTTACAAGAGCGAGCTCAAACAACGAAAGAAGGAATTCAAGAGGCCGCGTCGCAGGTTACCAGAAGAGTCCAAGAGCCATGTTCTTCTGGCAATGCAGGAAGAGCCTTCCTAACCACTTCCACATCACATGTCCTTTTCATTGCATTTAGAGCGTGTATGGCAGTGTGGTAGCGGTTGTTTTTCAAATAGCTTTTCGTGCCGAAATACATGCAAATGATATTTTTTTATTTTTCAAATAGCACATCAAAACGATTCAAAAAGTACAACCGTAACTCAATTTTAGCAAAAAAAAAAATTTGAATTTTATCAAAACGCCGGTTTGGCAACAATGCCAAACGGGCTCTTAACAGTAATGTACAGCTACTGCCTTGTTTTTCAGTGACATACTGACATCAATTATAACTTTGTTGTTGCTCCATCATCGATTCTTGCTGCAGTTTGATTTTTAAATTGTTTAAATATATTATAATAATATTTTTTTAAAAAAAATTATTTTAAAATTAGTACATTAAAACAATATAAAACATATAAAAAATTATTTTTTAACAAAAATAATTTAAATTTTTAAAAAAATATAGTTGGACCTCCATTTCAAACATTTGTTAAGACATCGCTATCACAACGATCAGTATGCATATACTATAAAATGTCCCATCTGTAAATTAACCTGATGATAGCTTGGAAATATAAACAAAAATCAGATGAAGCGTAATCTTACAAGTAAGGGTTTTCTTGCGATCTGTAAGATGGAAATCCAGAACGCATGATTCTCGGTGAAGCAGGAGGACAAAATACAGTGAATGCATAACCATCCTTGCATGCGTGGGTTTATATTCAAATTATAAAATCAGTGAAAGAAATCTAGAAATATGAGTGGAAAGACGAGGAAAAAGGGGTCATTTGTATTTGTTTTTGCGGCCAGCCGTACTCTCTAAAAATTTTAAATTTTCTTGAATTATTTTAATATATTAATATTAAAAATAAAAAAAAATAAATAAAAAATATATATTATTTTAATACATTTCTAAATAAAAAATACTTTTAAAATTAACTTAAAAACATTTTTTTTAAAAAAAATAAACTTATTAAACCTAATAAAATTCATAAAATAAATTTTAAATTTATTGAGTTAAGCAACGGATATTATCTTGAATCTTGAATTTTTTTTTTCTTACACATGACATAACATGAATTATTTTAATATATTAATATTAAAAATAAATTTTAAAAAATAAAAAAATAAATATATTATCTTAATACATTTCTATATAAAAAATACTTTTAAAATTAACTAAAAAACAATTTTTTTAAAAAATAAACTTATTAAACCTAATAAAATTCATAAAATAAATTTTAAATTTAGTGAGTTAAGCAACGGATACCATCTTGAATCTTGAATTTGTTTTTTTTCTTACAAATGACATAATATGGATCCGCTACAAACATGACTATAATTTTGACGTGTCATAATCTTAGCCCTTCATTGATGATTTTAGTATATTCTATTCATTATTCATTGATGATTGATTGATATTCATGAATCTCATCGTAACTATTCTTGTCTTCACGCTAAAAAGTTGGGAATTTAGAGGGCCTCAATCTCACATGTCATGTCTAACCCGCTCAATATTTTCTTAAAAATATATTGCCATCTTTTTATTATTATTATTTGCATGTGACCTCACATGATTGGCTAGTTATGGATAATGCAACATTTTTTTACTATTCTGACATGTCATAATATGCCTCTTCAAAATAATATAATGCAACATTTTTTTACTATTCTGACATGTCATAATATGCCTCTTCAAAATAATATAATGCAACAATTTTACTATATTCCATTGACAAACGTCGACGACGAGTCTCGTCCTTACTATTCTTGTCTAGAAGCTAGTTATATGGAAATCCAGGGGGGCCATAGATGGAAATCCAGGGGGATCTCAAGCTCACATGCCATGGCTAACCTACTGTTATTAATTACTAAAAATCATATAATTTTCGTGTTATTATAATGGGCTGCTGTGTGAACAGCTAGCTATTGGTTTTTACCCCATGCTCGATATAAGTTTATGTTGGAAATATAGTTTGCATTTTTTCCTAAATGATTTGAGATGAAATAGCTATATAGTAGCATGCATGTTTCCTGCCATGCTATGACTTTTTTAAATAGTAATCACTTAAAAGCTTTAACTCATAAGAATACAAGATTACCTATTTTTTTCTCCTTTTTTTTAAAAAAAAAATGCTTTCACAAATATTAAATACAAGATGGTACGTGTCTCTCTAAAAAAAAAACATATGGCAGATATAATTTTTTAAAAAATTATTTTTAATTTTTTAGTTTTAAAAGTAAATAAATATAATATTTATTTAAATTCAAAAGATACGGCGAGGGGGGAACAGATCGCGTGATAAATTCAAAAAATAATATTTTATCAATAAAGATTGTTGTAACCCATTTTTGGGTCCCCATGAAAAAATAAAATAAATAGCCAAAAAAGGTTAGAAAAATAACAGGAGGCAGAAGCGCTCAGGAAACAGTCAGAAAATTGGTCAAGAAATTCAAAAATACAAGGATTAAATTTTTGACAGTATATTCTTGAAGGATGAAAGCCCTATTGAGAAGGAAAATTTGAATTTTGAGGAGAAAAGCCCAAATTTGGATGTTTATGGACTTAATTGGATTTTTATGGATTTAATTGGATTTTTATGGACTTAATTGGATTTTTATTTGAATTTATAAAGGATTTGATTGCAAGAATAATTGATTTTTAAGTCAATTTGGGCTTTAATTTGGAGAAATTTAAGTTCTGGGGCCAAAATATATTTTTTAGGAATTTATTGGGTCAAATCAGGGGCTCAATTGCATAAATATTGAAGTTTAAGGGCCAATTAGGGACTTAATTGTGAAAATCCGAAACCAGGGACCAATTTGGAGAAGGCGCAAAGATAGAAGGGGCTGTTTGGATTTGTTTCAGGGGCTTAATTGAAGAAATTGGAAGTTTATTGATCAATTAGGGGCTCAATTGCATAAATCAGAGGTCAAGGACCAAAGTGAAAAAGGCGGCCAACAAGAGGGGCGGGGACCGAATTTGGGGGACTGATTTGAAGTTTAGCCATTTAAATGAAACGGCGCGTTTTACCCAAAACGACGTCGTTTCATAAAAAAAAAAAATTTCGAAAACGACGCCGTTTTGAACGACACTATTCATCTTCCTCCTTCCCCCCGTTTTAACAGAACAGAAGACGAAAAAATTCGAAAATCTTCCCGCGCCTCTCTCTCTCCTCGCCCCCACCACCTTTAGCATTGGCCGACCAGCCGTTGCACCGCACTAACGATGGTCCCCCGCGGTTCGGCCCCTATAAATAGAGAAGAAAACCGAAGCTGCAAAGGGACGAAAAGAAAAAAAAAACCCGAAGGGAGGAGAGAGAGAGGAGGCCGAAGAGAGAGAGAGAACCGAACACCGAAGAGAGAAGGAGCCGCAGCGCCGCCCGGGAAGCCACGCCACCGCAGCACCGCCTCCTCCACGCCAGGTCACCTCTTCTCCCCCCTCTCGTTAGTTTTTTCATTTTTTTTCCCCTGCCTGCAGAATGAACATTCTGCATGCAGGGAGGAGGGGGGAATTAATTCCCCCCCCTCTGTTTATGTGTAGCTGGGCCACGTGGATCCTGGCCCAGCACATTTTTTTTTTTCTTCTTTTTTTGGGCCAGACTAAGTCTGGCCCGGCCTTGTATCTGACGGGCCAGACCAGGTCTGGCCCATACCAACTCTCTGGGCCAAGTCCGGCCCAGATATTTGGGCCGGCCCAGCCCGAATTATTTTTATATTATATATTATATATTATATTATATATTATATTATATGTGTGTATATATGTATATATATATAAAATATAATAATAAAAAAAATAAATATTTTGAAAAATCTTTAAAAAATATTGTTGATTTTTCTGCATATTTTTGTCAAAATTTTTTTAATTTTGGTTTGTATTTTTATACTGTAAAGATACAAAACCAGTGTTATAAATACCCGGTTTTCGTCAAAACATCAAAGATTTTCAGAATAAAAAATGTTTTTGCTTTCAAAAAAATTCTAAAAAAGTCCCTAAAAATGTTGTTGATTTTTCTGCATATTTTTATCAAAATGGTTTAATTTTGGTTTGTATTTTTATACCGTAAAGATATAAAACCAGTATTAAAATACCCGGTTTTCGTCAAAATATCAAAGATTTTCAGAATAAAAAATATTTTTGCTTTCAAAAAATTTCTAAAAATTCCCTAAAAATGTTATTGATTTTTCTGCATATTTTATTAAAAGCGGATTAATATTGGGTTGTATTTTTATACCGTAAGGATACAAGCTCAGTATTAAAATACCCGATTTTCGTCAAAGCATAAAAAAAATAATATTTTCTAAAAATTGTTTTTGTTTTAAAATACGGCCTAGTCTCTCCAATATATATACATAAATATTATAACATCATATTTTCACACAACAAAGAAAATTTTCAAAACAATATATGTATTAACATGCATTTTGGCTTTAATAACCAATTTATTCAAGCCATGAGAACTAGGCCAATATTTCAAAAATTCTAAAAAAATCTTTTTTTTTCTTTTAATATTTGGGATTACAAATTTATACGTAAAACGTATTCCTAAATATTATTAATAAAATTTTGGTATGGACGTTAGAACGGTTAGATTTTTTTTTTACCCGATAAGATAAAGACCTCCTTATTGAGGAGGATTTTTCTTGAACCATAGACAGACCAACAACTAGGAAAACACAATAACACTTTAGTTTTTTTTTATCAGACAATAAAACAATGCAGCTTACCTTAGGTAAGGCGTATTTGGGGTGCTAATACCTTCCCTTTACGCAACCAGTCTCCGTACCCGATCTCTGAGACCAGTTAGGTTCCTAGTGACCAAAATACTAGGTGGCGACTCCAAAGAACCAAATAAAAATAAATAAAAAATATTCGCCAGTCGAACCCGCAAATAAAATTTTTTTTTTTTTGGGGTGCGACAAAGATAATGCTTTAGAATTGTAAAATTTGCCAGTGATCAACTGGAAAGACTTCTTGTAAGCGTGGAGTACTGTGTCAAAGGAGAATTAATGCAATGTAACGTAACGTGCAGATTAATTAGTGATTGATTTATTTGTTTTGCTCTAGAGACTAGTCAATTGCTTTGAGTATTAATCTAAAAAAAACCGTTCTCCTTTCGTTGTCCGGGATACCTGGAATGAAAATCTCACCTGTGAAACGATTGCTTGCTTGCTTGCTGTACTGTGTGACCTAGTGTGTATTTTATTTTAAATAGTTTGGTCTAGTATTAATTGGCAGTTTAATTTCTTCAATCTACATGTAACAGCCCAACCAACCTCTTATATATTTAATCTTATTGTCCTTACGGTTTTATTTCTCGTAACGCGAGCTCACATCTAAATTTTACGTTCCAAAACATGTATAACAAGTTAGCAACAACCACTTTTAATAAGGTCAACTATCAATCCCTCACCCGTCAATGTGAGATATAATAATCCATCCCCTTTAAGGAACCTGACGACCCTATTGGCACAACGGGGCAACCAATGAGATCGGCTCTGATACCAAATTTAACAACCAGACCCAACTTGCCTTATATTATCCGCTTTGGGCCTTACCGCTCTCATGGTTTTATTCCTGATGACGCAAGTTCACATCTGAGCTTGACACCCTAAAAAACGTATAACAAGTTAGCAACAAGTATTTTTAATAAGGTCAACTATCAATCCCTTATCTATCTATGTTGGATATGAAATACCATATCTTTTAAATTTAAATAAATACTATCTTTATAATAACATGAGATTGAAAATAATATTTGTTTATTTTTAAAATATTATCCTTTAATAATAAATAAGTATTATCCTTATTGTAAATATTATAATTTATTTTGGGAGGTGTGCCTTGTACTATTTCTCTGATTACTTTTCAAACTATACTATTTGTTAATTTTTTTCTACTGTTCCAACTATTTCTATAAAAAAAACTCCATAAACTTTCCCACTCTAGTTGGAAGTAGTGGGAGTTGGAAGAAGTAACTGTCATCTTAATAAATGAAACAAATCATCTTAAAATATGTTATTATTTTCAAAGAACTATCTTACCATCTAAGTACATGTGCAGGTACGTAGCTGATCTTCTGTTCCTTAAAAAGTAATATATATGAAACAATTCACCTTAAAATATGTTAATATTTTCAAAGAACTATCTTACCATCTAAGTTAGCTGATTCTCTTTCCCTTAAAAAGCAAAATAAGGACAAAGCATAGTACCTAATGGAAGCAAATACTATTTTTTTTTGGCTCAGGGGGGAATTCGATCATTCAAGCCAAAAAATTGTTATTTATCCTCTTAATTAATTATTATGATATAATTTTCAGTCAATGCAAGTGAAATATTCTCACTTAATGTGATTTTTTATGACTTACTTGCAGTTACTTTTTTGTCTTAGTGTACGTAACATCACTTAAACGCACATAAGGCTGTCTGGTAAAAGTAATAAGACTATATTAATAACATTCAATAAATTTAAAGTTTCGATTTTGACTCCATCATCACTACTTAGTGTTAATATTTTAACAGTAAATTTCTTCACAAGTAACTTATGCAGGACTGTTATGGATGATGGCTGGAGTTACTCAAGAGAAAAATATGCCTTTTCAGCCTTTAATTAAATTATATATGCTTAGTTCAATTAAAACTAATTAATGTCTCTCTTTTTATAAATCTTGTGTTCGAGACTTCTCTCTGCCTGATGAAAAATAAATTGTATTTACGTTCACGTATTGCTAAAAAACTGATGAGAATTTTGATTTTTTTTCTTTTCATGCGAGAAAGGAAATTAAAACTTGCGGAAAATGACCAGTGGTCCAGTACTTCCTGCATTTGTCTCAACGCATCTGGTTGGTCAGGAATTTGTGGTGGAAGGCGCAGCCTCACGTGCCCGACCTCACCTATTTTCATTTTGACAAAAAAAATAAAGATCAATAGCTCCTGCTGTCTCAACGCGCGCAGCTGGTTGGTTAGGACTTTGAGGTGGAAGGGTCAACACCCCACGTGCCCGAGCTAACCCCCGGTCAAGGTTGCGATGATCGTTATATAAATCAGTTATTGCTTGCTTCACAAACCATGCATATGATCATACCTATTAATCACTAGTGGTAATTAGTTATTAAGCTGGTGTTGCTTTTGCACCATCTCGACCACGCCATGGCCTTAAACATGGTCCTTCTTTGGGAGCTCGCCATGGCGGCTCTCTTCTTCTTTATTAACTACCTTTTTACTCGATGTTTGATCAGAAAACTGTCCACCCGTCGACTGCCTCCAGGCCCCCAAGGGTGGCCGATCATTGGTGCTATTCCCGTCCTAGGAGCCATGCCCCATGCCACCTTAGCCAAAATGGCCAAAAAATACGGTCCCGTCATGTACTTAAAAATGGGCACTTGTAACATGGTTGTGGCCTCCACCCCGGACGCAGCTCGAGCCTTCCTCAAAACCCTTGATCTAAATTTCTCAAACCGTCCCCCAAATGCAGGTGCAACTCATTTAGCCTATAATGCACAAGACATGGTCTTTGCAGATTATGGACCAAGGTGGAAATTATTACGCAAATTAAGTAACCTACACATGCTAGGTGGTAAGGCTCTGGAGGATTGGGCTCGTGTCCGAGTAACCGAGCTAGGGCACATGCTTCGCGCCATGGGCGAGGCTAGCCGAAGAGGCGAACCTGTGGTGGTGCCAGAAATGTTGACCTATGCCATGGCAAATATGATAGGACAAATCATACTTAGTCGTCGTGTGTTTGTTACTAAGGGTTCAGAGTCTAATGAGTTCAAGGACATGGTAGTGGAGCTCATGACAAGCGCAGGGTTATTCAATGTTGGCGATTTTATACCGTCGGTTGCTTGGCTGGATTTGCAAGGAATTGAACGTGGGATGAAGAGATTACATCGAAGGTTTGATGTGTTACTGACAAAAATGCTGGAGGATCATATGGCAACGGCTCATGAACGCAAGGGAAAGCCGGATTTTCTGGACGTTCTCATGGCTAACCAAGAAAATTTGGATGGTGAGAAGCTTAGCTTTACCAACATTAAGGCTCTTCTTTTGGTATGTCTCACTCTCCCGTCTCATTTTAATTACAAATTACGTAACTGGCCAGCTAGATTCTATGCTTAAACATAAAAATTGCACATGATCTACCATGCATGCACGGTTTTTTGCATATATGTGTGTGTGTGTGTGTGTTATCTGTACGCGATCGATGTTGTATGCGAAGAGATGGAGTCCGAATCAATAACACATTAATATGTTCCAAAAAGAAAATATATTATTAGCTCGTTACTTACGTCCGCTTTTGTTTTGTTTTGGAAGAACTTATTCACAGCCGGCACTGACACTTCCTCGAGCATAATCGAATGGTCACTTGCTGAGATGTTGAAAAACCCTCGCATCCTTAAAAAAGCTCAGGACGAGATGGATCAAGTCATTGGTCGGAACCGGCGACTAGAGGAATCTGACATACCAAAACTTCCCTACCTGCAAGCCATATGCAAAGAAACATTCCGAAAACACCCATCTACGCCTCTAAACTTACCCAGGATAGCAGACCAAGCATGTGAAGTGAATGGATACTATATCCCCAAAGGCAGTAGACTGAGTGTCAACATCTGGGCCATAGGGAGGGATCCTGATGTATGGGACAATCCACTAGACTTTACTCCTGAGAGATTTTTTAGTGAGAAATATGCGAAAATCAACCCTCGAGGAAATGATTTTGAGCTAATTCCATTTGGAGCCGGAAGAAGAATTTGTGCCGGGACTAGAATGGGGATTGTGCTAGTACAGTACATTTTAGGCACATTGGTGCACTCTTTTGATTGGAAATTGCCAAAAGATGTTGAGCTCAACATGGATGAGGTCTTTGGTCTTGCATTGCAGAAGGCAGTACCCCTTTCCGCCATGGTTACTCCACGCCTGGAACCTAACGCATATCTTGCTTAAGGATCTATGCATCTGTCAAGGTTTCTGTACTGTTTATGAAATAATTAGTATAAATTCATGTCGTTTAGTATTTATGTTGTCTAGTTGTATGCTGGTGATCTTTATGTACGCTGTTAGGTGGCTTGGAAGCCTTGGATCATTCCTTAATATGGAGTGATTTGTCGGTTTGGTACAAGGAGCGCATGTGGACGTTTCATTAACCAGATTAAATAAAATTATCATCGAACTCTTTCTCTCATTTCTTGCCTCTTTTTGTTTAAATTTGTTTGTTTTCTTTTCCTTTCAAGAAATTAAGATATTGCTTCGTGGGTCTGAGATTCCACTTCCTTTCAACTCTCACGTGTGTGTATTTAATTTGTTTGACTTCATAGCACGGCGTTGTTGAGCCGTCAAGGATTAATATATTATTTGTGATTTAACTCCCATCAAATTAGGAGTAATACAGGTCAACATGGTAAGTCATCAAATATACTAGTAACTTGTTTGAGATTTTAAAAAAATTTAAAGTTAATATAATCGTTACTATAATTTAAAGTTATCAGTAACTTTATTTTGATTGTTATAGAGAAGTAACTAAAACATTTTAATTTGCCTTTACTCCATGCTTGTTTGTTTTCTGTATTTTAATTTTTTTTTATTATTAATTTTAAATTAATATATTTTTAGTATTTTCAAATTATTTTAATATGCTGATATTAAAAATAATTTTTAAAAAATAAAAAAATATTATTATTATATATTTTAATATAAAATATTATTTAAAAAGTAAGCATAACTATGCTTTCAAAAAAAATATATTTTATCTATTTATACCTGACCCTCTTTAATTATGATTGGTAAGAAAAAAGATACACTCATGAGATACACCAACGCCTCGAAAATAGTATAGCTGAATTGGATCATGATGTATTTTCTTGAGTTCCATGCCTTGAAAAACATGAATCTAAGATTATTACCATATTGAAATCCTAAGCCTTCGAGAGGATAACAAAATTTGATAGAAACTGAAAATATTGATTTGACTTCGTGTCTGTATTTAATTGGTTTGACTTCATGGCACAGCGTTGTTGAGCCGTCAAGGATTAACATAGTATTTGTGATTTGACTTCCATCAAATTAGGAGTAATACAAGTCAACATGGTAAGCAATTTCGGACTGTTCATCTTTAAAAAAAGTACACTAATGGACTGTTTTGTTTGGTACGGCGTTTTAAAAATACTTTAATTTATAATCGTTACTATAATTTAAAGTTATCAGTAACTTTATTTTGATTATTATAGAGAAGTAACTAAAACACTTTTGTTTATATAATTGAGTGGAGAAAGTGAATTGGTTTTTTAAAAAAATAAAAACAAAAATCTCTCAATCATATAAAAGAAAAAACCAATGAGTTGATTTTCATCGAAAGAAGCAGGACCAGTGAAAGAAAATTGGGTCCCACGTGGGATTTAAGATTGAGATTTCCTAGATAGGGTTTTTTTTGGATAAGGTTCTCAAGGCAGAAAACCATGATAAAAAAAAATTCAAAAACTATATATATATATATATATATATATATATATATATATATATATATATATATATATATTGGTAAACAAATTACACAAACGGAGTATTTCAACTTCCATCATTCTTTTTTTTTTATTGGTTATTTTATAAAAATTTTATTTATTTTTAATTTCATCATAATTTGATATATACTATTTTTTTTCAATTTGGTTATCATTCTTTAGATTTCTAGTTTTTTTTTTTGGCTCTTTTGTAGAAGTTTAGTTGATTTTTAATTTTATTATTCAATCCAAATTAAAGGTATTATGTTTTTCAATTTGATCCTTATTATTTTGATTTTGATTTTTTTTCTTGATCTTTTTGTAAATATTATTATTCTTTTTAATTTTATAATTCAATCAAAGATTTATTTTAATTTTTTATATCAATTTATATTCTCATTCTTTTAAGTTTTTTTTGGTCCTTTTGCTAAATTGACTTTTCTTTTCAATTTCATCATTCAATCAAATATAAAATTTATTTTGTATTTCAATTTCAATCCTCATTTTTTTATTATTATTTTTTAAAATCTTTTTATATATTTAATTTTTTTTTTCAATTTTCTCTTTCAATATTTGATTAATTGAGAATTGTACTTCATGGTTTTTCAAGATAGGATTCTTTAGATCTAATGACTTGATTCACATGTTTGAAAAGTTAACTTGAGTTTTTTTTTAAAAAAAATATTTATAATTATTTTTATTTTTTATTAAATTATTTTAATATCATGATTTAGATCGCAGGTTTGGCGAGATATTCTAAGTTGGCTCGACCTTGATTAGCAAGGTTATAGATTCAACATACTAACTCAGGTTGACCGATTTTTATATCATTTTTTTACTTTATTTTGTTTTTCTGTATTTAATGTGCTATGAATTGAGATGCATAGTTTATTTCTTTTTGAGAAATATATTTTTTTTTCATGTTGTTCTATTCTCTTTTCTTTTTAAATTTGATACATCTATCATTTTGTTTCCTAGTTTTTAATTTAATTTAAATAAAATCAACTTATTCTATTTAGGTTTATAATCGGAGTTACATATTTTTCTTTGTTTTTAAAAATATTCTTGCAGTATATTAACATTATTATTTCCAACGGCGAAGCACTGACACTGAGACTAGTGTATTTCTAAATTAATAGGGTTTGATTAAGAGAAAAACTGACTAATAATTATTTCCAACGGTTCAAGAAAAATTAAACCGAGTACCGTGATTGTGTAGCTGAACAGAAAAACAAAGATGTCGGCACAGCACACAGGTGATAGCTTGAGGGGGTCAAACCTTTCATTTAGTTCTAAAAGTTATTCAAAGCTTTTTAAATCGTGTCAGTACTGGCGTGTTCCCCTCTGCATAAATGCAATGCACGCACAACCACAACTTATGGATGTCTAACAACGCTGAGTTTTGATATCATTAATCTCTCATTTCTAATGGATTGAATATGCTGCGCTGTTGATTCACTGTGAGCAAGGGGAAACAGAATTTATGAATTCGAAATAGGACATGAATGCATCAGGATTTTTGAAATTGGAACTGCTCAAATTGTACCAAAGATTCAGCTGAGTTTTACTGTAAAGAATGAAAAATGATGTTCTTTGAATTTCTGTCGATTGTTTGTGTGTATATATTTATCATTTCTGCATGTCTTCTATTCATCTCTTAATCTGAATTGTCACAAAAAGAATCTTGTGCTAAAGAGAAAACAGGAAGCATAAATTCTACCAAAAGAACAAAGAGTTCCTAAAAACAACATCAAATTTCTTGTTAGTAAGTCTAGAGCAATCAGAATCACAAGATACATTCCTAAACTGGAGAGGAACAAATACAATGAAAAACAAAATGCACCCTTTACTTCCCTAAATATTTTGTAAGCAATGATTCCTTTTGAACATTTACATTGTCGAGAGATGAGAGAGACAATAGCACACTCATTTCACAGGTATACATCCACATTGAACTACCAAATTCCTGCTGGCTGCTTCTGCATATCGTACAGCTTCCCCTCCCATTAAAAGAAAACAAACTTATGTAGTGCTTCTGTTTTCCCTGCCATTCACCCTCTACAAATTCAAACAAATACATCATTACGTCGTTTCTTTGGATTGGCTTCGGGGCTTCCTTTTCTCATCATTGCCACAAATTCATCGTAGTTGATTCGACCATCCTGAGAAAATATTCAGGATTTTGTCATCACAAATTGAAAATACAATATAGGATTAAAGTTATTGACTAAGATTTAATTTGGTGCTTACATTATCAGCATCTACTTCAGAAATGATTTCCTTTATGTCCCTTCCATCATGCATGCCAAATTCGCGCAGAGCTTGCTCTAGCTCTTCAGTTGTAATGTACCTACGTATATGCATAAGTTTATAAAAATGAGCATTTGTATCAGATTACCAAGGCTGCTAAACTGATGTAAAATCTAATGAAGCAAATTTCATATTTTTTAATGTTATTACCCGCTATTATCTTTATCGAAGTGTTGGAAGGCAGTGTAAAGATGCTCTTCTCTATCCATTCTATTCATATGCATTGTTGCTGTGATGAATTCGTCATAGTCTATGATCCCATTGCCATCTGCATCAGCCTGTTTATTGAGGAAGTAGGAGGAAAAACAACAGAGAAATCATTAACAGATTCTGAAGATATATAAAAGAATTCAGAATTTTGCACGACTGTCTTCTCCAACATGATGTTTTGATCTTATGCATCGAGATGGACTAGAACTTACAGCTTCCATCAATTGTTTAACTTCATATTCAGACAGTTTTGTCCCTTGCTTAGCAAGTCCTTGTTTCAGCTCTTCAAGTGTTATGGTACCACTATTGTCAGTGTCCATGCCCTTGAACATTTCCTTCAATCCCATGATTTCTTCCTCTGATAGACAACCAGCAATGACCTAATCCCGTTTTGTGAAGAGGGAAAGATAAGCACAAGTTCATGCAACACATGTTTAATTTATTTCAAAATGGTGAAATTTTGTAGTACCCTTAGAGCAACTTTCTTGAAGTTATTCATTGCTTTGAATTGTTTGAGCCTACTCAACACTGCATTGTCAAGAGGAGTATCAGGAGCTTCTCCATCCTCCTTAATCCATGGATGACCTAATGAAAACCAAACACACTAAATCAGAAACTTGCTCAATAGTTGCCGATGGGTGAATAATATCCTTGCATTATTACAAACTGGATGTCTTGTGAAATCACTACTGCATATAATTGAAGATGGTAGAGCTAAAGCGCACTTACTGAGAACCTGGATGGCAGTCATCCTTTGCTTGGGGTCTGAAGCTAGCATCTTTCGAACAAGATCTTTTGCTTGAGGTGATATTGAAGGCCAAGGATCACTAGTAAAATCAATATGGCAGCGTAGGATTGCATTGAATATCCCGTGTTCCGATTCTGCCAGGTTAACATTAGCATAAAAAATCTCATTGATACCATCTACGATTAGAAGAGAAAATCGGTAAAGCAAGATTTACCTGCCCAAAAAGGAGGAACACCACTTAGAAGAATATACAGCATGACCCCAACACTCCATATATCAGCTTCTGGTCCATATCTTCTCTTCAAGACTTCAGGTGCAATGTAATATGCACTCCCAACAATGTCTTTGAATACTTCTCCTGTCAGGAAGGAAAGAAAAAAAAACCCGTTGTTAACACCTGTACCAATGACATGCCTGCTATTCTCCCATCCCTTTCTTCATTCATGGTTCGGTCGATATTCTGGAGAGGAAAAAAACGAGAAAGAAGGTATCATGAATAGGATTGCAACCTGACTTGTAGAACACAGAAAGGCCAAAATCGGTAGCCTTGAGCGGGGAGTTCTCATGTTTGTTGAGCAAAAGGAAATTTTCCGGCTTGAGATCCCTGTGGATGACTCCCATGGAATGGCAGGTGTGCACAATTTGAACAATGGTCCTAAGCAGCGAAGCTGCAGCACGCTCCGTATAATGACCTTTGGCAATAATGCGATCGAAGAGCTCTCCTCCAGCACATAACTCCATCACCAAATGAACCGAATGTTTATCCTCGTAGGCTCCCTTGAGTTCCACAATATTAGGCTGACCCGTTAAATGGTGCATAATCTGAACCTCCCTCCTAACATCCTCCACATCCTCCTTGTTAACAAGCTTTCTCTTGGCTATTGTTTTGCATGCGAATTGCTCGCCGGTGACCTTGTTAGTACACAAATGTGTGATACCGAATTGTCCCCTACCAAGTTCTTTTCCAATGGTGTAAATGGATTTTGCATCTTCCATCGGACGGCCTAAGACAGGTCCAATAGGGGTAACCTTGGCAGGCTTAGGGGAAGCTCCTGGAGGGGGTGAAGGTGGGGTGGTGGAGGGAGCGTCCAGCTGACCATTGGTACGATTAGTAATCTCGGTGGTGTCTTCCTTGTTAGCTGAGGCATCCTGGGCACCACCTCTGGAGCAACAGTTGCCCATTGTGGAAGGGAAACAAAATGGGCGGCCGCGACGGTGGTCGTGGTGGATTAAGGAGAGAGTCCCCTAATTTTTTTTGATTGGGGGAAGGGAAGATGTGTGAGGAAAGAGAGGATTAGAAAGAGTCATAAAAATGTCAGGGAGAAAATGAGTGGAAACAGGTTGGATTTTGGTTTAACGACTGAAAGAGGATTGACAGTGAGGGATTTTAGGGTATTGCGTGTGCAGAGTGTGTTGAATGAGTCTATTTTTGGCGCTTGTTCTGAAATTAGTGGGAAGCAAATAACCATTGTTGGTTGAGAGAGTTTCCCGGGAAAATTAAATGACCGTTTGTTGTCTCTTTTTAAAGTTCAGTTAGTATTCCCTATTGTGAAGATATTAATAGAACGCACAGCTAATGTCATAGTTAGCACTCTTGCTAAAATGCTGGGACAGACAATGAGAGTAGATTGCTGGATTTTTTTCGTTTGTTAGGAGACTGCAAACTTATCAACTGTTCTTCGCTGTGCCGTGACAGGTATTTCAAGGATTGCCCTGGCCTTATTATACAGAGAAACTTTATTAACAGTGGTCATATGAAACAGAAATATTAGATTGCTTCTCTCTGGACTGACCTTTTCAAAACCAGGTTGCCACATTTGCAGCATAATGCATTCCTTTTCTGTATTTCTTCTTCTTCCTCCTTTTTTTTTTGATCGGGACCACAGTTATGGGGTTTCAACCCCTTGAAACCAGAGCAAAATTTACTAATTAAACGCCAAAGCCCCTGTTTCATCAAAATACACTGCGCAAGCATCACAACTTAACCCTACTGTTAAATTATCAGCTGAATGAACACCCACTATAATTTACTTTTTAACAGATCATATTCCAAAAAAGTCGAAGGAGGGAGTCCTCCTTCATAGATGTTTCTCAACTCTACTGTTTAAATTATTGGAGAAAACTAATTCAGTTCCATAGCCCTCCAGTGGCAAATGTATGACATCTTCTGAGTGGAAAATTCCATTTCTGGAATTAGTTACATCAAATAAGATACAGGAAACAAGACAAACTCATTCTGTTCTCTTTTCTTGGGGGAATAACTGCAGAACTCGTAAGAAAAATTTCTATAGAGAACCCTTTTATCTCATGTTCTTTCTCAAAAAACCCCAATAGCTGTTGCATACAACATCACAACAGTATCGATTCGAGAAGAGCAACAACTGAAGCAAGGTAACTCAATTAACAAAAATGGGCTTGTCAGTACGTAGGAATTGATGGATCGGCCCTGACAGCGTATGCATGTATGCCCCCGGACACATTAAATACTCTCTTGAAACCCTGAATAATCAAGAATCAATGAAACAGTGAGATTACAATCTGAACCACATTAACAAAATAAAATTAGGTGCAAAAATTGTCGAAGAATCAATTCCATGGAGTTGGAAACAAGGGCAATTCTTAAGAAAAAATGCCTTCTGTAACCCGTACAGACTACAGAGTAGCATTTAAATGCATAAAGTTGTGGATATTGCAGAAAAAAATGGAAGGAAAGTAATAAATTTGCTGAAATACACAGAACCAATTGGACCCAAAAAAAAAAGGATCACTGGCTTCTTATTCTGTTTTTTTTTTTTTTTTTTGGGAAAGATGCAAGGTTGTCCCAGGAAATGAAGAAGAATCACTCCTATGGACTACAAGAGGGGGTTGTAATGGACACTTCTGACACAATCTAAATAATGCAGAGCATTAAACAGGAAAATCAGCATGGTCTAATACAGGATCAATCAAATACTGATCGGGACCAAAGCATGTAGGGGCTAATGCAGATCCTAGTGATCAGACAGAATGACACCTGTGGACCACAGAGACTGGTAAGATGGACTGATGTGGGATTGGACCAGAAAACGTACGAGAAAAATCCAAGCTTGTCTTTAATTTGATAGTACAGATTCTAAAACGGGGAAATCAGCACAGCCTGCTTAATGCACTGTTACTTTAAATATATAGAGATTCATGTGTAAAACTACAAAGGATGCCCGTGAATGGCGCAGAAAGATTGCCATTGCTGCATTAAAACTCAAGGAAGATGATGCATGGAAGTACTAAAACATAATAAAGAACGACTTCATGGAAGACAGAAGCAGGCTATAATGGTGGCTGTGATACAAATCCAATTTGATGATACAGAGCATCAGATAAGGAAATTATCATGGCTTCTTTTCCACGAAAATTGAAAGATGGCATTTCCCAACAGGGCATTTCAACTTAAATTTATAGATGACAAAATCAAGTACTAAGATGATATTCTGATAATTCCTTCTGAAACACAACATACTAAAAAGAACACAGTGAAATAAAAAGATTACAATGCTTGTTTCCTTGTGGTAGCTCACAACCCCTACAGCAATTCATTTATCGTTACTAAAGAAAAGAAGTATAAAAGATAAAGTTTACCTGAGACTGCAACCACTTAGCAACCTGCAGTGACCGCATCCCATGGTGACACTGGAAACAAAACATTACTTAGCATTCTAAAAAAAGGAGTGGCTTTTAACTTCTGCAAAGAGATTTGCTTTTGCAAAAAAACTAGAACTCCAGAAAAAGAAAAGTATATAATAGCAAAGAAAGAAAAATTATGGTTAAAATACAAGGGGAAATATACAATGTATGAGCCATGGATAGTACATGATGAAAAAACAAATAAAAGGTCTGGCAGAATAAAAAAACCACAGAATTCAAGTAAATCTATGTTCAAACTGATTAGGAGAAAATTAACCGAACAGCATAAAGATATTAAGTTATTAACCAGATCAATTGCTCTATCTTAAAAGTTGAGATTGTCTAAGAACAGGCATAATTTAGTAATACTATCAAGCATCCTCAACAAAAGAAATTGCTGCGATGGTAAATATATTTTTCTATAATTCATACCAATGAAATTAAAGGCATTTGTCACAGCACTCCAGGAAGATAAATAAAGTATATGGCAAGGCCATTAGAAAAATACAAAAGAATATAAAACTGCAGCAAGATCACCACAAAAGTGACTATCTCGGTTCAGACTATAAGCTATGCATCACATTATAAACTTTGGAACACCCATTAGCAGCAATGCTCTCAAGAAAAATAGTGAATACGCCAAAAAAAATCTCCCTCTTATCAATAGGAAAGGGCATAAAAAATTGGAAAAAAAAACCCTGTTTATTTAAATATAAGAGGAAAATCAGTACAGATAAGATGCTTCATATCATAACATGTCTTCATTTGTATGAAATAAAATTATACAATAGAGAGGAAAATTTATTCACTAAATGACAAATATACGCACCATAACATAAGTCTCCTTTTCAGGATCAAACTTGGTTGTAACTTCTGGTCCCCAGCTTCCAAACTGGCGGAGGGGAAGTACTTCAAAACCTGGCAATGAAGCTTTGGCCCTATCATGTAGAGATGATCAGAGCAGTTAAAACTTAAAATGTTAATCGCTGGAAAGGGATCAAAACAAAAAGGAAATGAAAAGCAAATTAGAAAAAGAAAAAAAAGGATACCAAAGAATCTTAGAACACACATATTGTCATGCACCCAACAAGGAGATATGGTGAGAGCTGCCTCCCTTCTCCTCAACCAGATTTTTTTGCTTAAGAACAAACCTCAATTTCATGGATTATAAACATTTACCCATAACTCCTTATCTCGCAAGTTGACAATTGCAAGAAGACCTGCTATGTATAATCCACAAAGTAAACCTCTTGATCCTCTAATTAAACTGACTGGTGAATTAGATCCTTTTCTAGAAAACAATACTGCAAAGTAACCAAGTTCACGCAAGATCCCTAAATATGAAGACAGTGCTTACAATTCTTCATTCACTATGGATGATTGTAGGATATACAATATCAACCTATAACTTCTTTAATCCACACAATACTTGGAAAAAACTGCTCATATTTAAATCATTACCCAAAGAATAATAACATGATTTCGAACTGAAAAATGCTATAGTTATAAACACAGTAAAATCATGAAGGATAGAAATATCAAGAATTTGGAGGACATGTCAGTCATCTATAAAACTTAATTTCAGAAAGAAAGGAAAAAAAAAAAGGATGCTTGAGTAGGAGAGTAAAATGCAAAAAGAGAGCATACACTTCATCAGGTTCTCGGACATCAATCAATTGAGCTTCTTGGGCAAATGTAGGATCTTGGATTTTTACATGGAGCTCATCTGCTTGAATTTCCCCAAGTAGAGATTCATCCCTGGTAGAACAATTTACAGACTCAAAAGAAACAAATTCATGGAAAAGTACGAGTAGGTGCCAATACTGCCTTCTCTTTGGCACAGAAATCAAATGGAATAGGATTCTTTGGCATACCTCTCAGAAAGAACTTGCAACAAATGCCACCCAAATTTAGTTTTACACCTTACAACTTTGTTCAAAGGGGCACTAAAAGCAGCTTCCTCAAATTCTGGTACCTGTGACACTTGAACATTAATTATCAATGTAGTCGCCAGGTAAAGTTGAGTTATTCGTATATTTGGTGTCTTGAGTGTGAGTAAAGCCAATCCATCCAACTACACTTAAAATGTTAAGGCAAATCATTGAATTCATTGGGCAGTTCATTAAAACCTGAGCTTCCTAAGGTACCAGGACTTGTTTGCCAAATTTCCAGATGAGGCCACCAACTATGATACAACCACTAAACTTATTTTAACAGCATGCTCCTACCTTCCTGGCAAGAAATAGAACAGCAATGCAGCTTAAAAAACCATACTCTCGTTAAAGCATGTGTTCCCTGGTGAACCTCCCATTAGTGAATACAAAATACCAACCAGGAATTACGGAATTAATTTAAAATTTTCAACACGCATGAAAATGAATCTCGTCGCAATCCACATACCATTTGCCCTTTTCTAACCCAGCCAAGCATCCCCCCTTCTTCTTTTGATGGACATAATGAGTATTCCACTGCAAGGTCACTCAAATCCTCTCCTCCTTAGAATGGAGAAAAGAACAATAAAACATGAGTTTTAGAATAAATCTTGTATAATAGTCTAAAACGCAAAACACACACTCTTTTATAATTTTTCCAAAGAAATACAAAACCTTTTATCGTCGAATAAATTATCAATGCAAACTTGATATAAAAATAAAACATCAATTCAAGAAGCAAATTCTGCATCGTACATCAATGTATAATAGCGACTAACCTCCTGAAACTCTCTGTTGAAGCTCCAACAAAAGCTTGAGGTCATCTTCTTTAACAAGCAAGTGCTGCACCAATAACTCTCTTCCACCTCCAGTGCCGCTCCCAGAACTAAACGAAGCTGAAACAGAGCACAAAATAATCAAAACTTTTGATGCAAAGTCCCATTATGTATGCTTAACAGACCAAATTAGGAAAAAAGAAACATAGGGTTTTTGATAGAATTGCCCAGATGTACCTTTGGGACAAGGGTGGTGACCCAACATTGGTAAGAACCTTTTGAAGGAGATAGGAGATGAATTGGGTGGTGCTGTTTTTGGAAGGAAATTATGAAGTGGAGCAAATGTAGAGAGTTTGTAAAGGTGAGGAAGTGAAGAAGGCAGTGAGAGGGCGGGAATCAGAGAGATTTTGAGAGCAGAGAGTGCTGGTGTTGCTACTGGTGGGATGTGAGATGCTCTTAACATTGCTTCTTTTTTGTCTTTTTTTCAAGCTTTCAGAGTTGGAGAGACAACAGGGAATTGTGCGTGTCACCCTGCAATGTAATGGTTCGACAATACCAATGGAAGTGATGAGTTCGAAGGAGAAAAAAGAATAAGAAACAGTGATCATTGTATGAGCCCATGGAGATAATAGGCCCATGCTGACAGGATGTGGCCTGGTTTAGGAGCTTGTTCGAGGAGCCCATACTCTTGCATAATTTTTCCAAGTTTCTGGACCTCCATGAACATGAATCCGTCCTTCCTTCGGCTATTATGAATGGTAGCGGGTTAATTAGCACAACATTATCTATTAACGATGACGATGTCTATGTCGAGCTCACTGTCTGTCATTGTTGTCTCTTGTTACACCATGGTTGCTACAGGATAAGTTGCGGGACCTTTTTGGTTTGTAAGCCAGGCTGATTACCAGACATTTTTGCAGAACTAACAACGTTTTAACTTCTCTTACACTAAGCAAACAGAGCTTTCTATACGCCTCTCGTCCTCTCCAGAACAGCTAGAAGCCTCGTTTGTAGGAACTCTTCTTGTTTTTCCCCCCTACTTCATGGCAGGGGAATGGCCAGTAAGAATATAGTCTCATATATAAAGTGTTGAATCGTCATATTAAAGCCTGAGATAACATGCATGAATCCCAGAGAAAAATAGAATTTTTAACACAGAAATCTCGATCCATTCTAAAATTCTTAATGATTGTGCCGAAAAGTAAGTTAATTTATATCTTTAACACCTGAAATGGTTTGGTGCCAATATGAAAGAGATAGCATCTCTATTTTATATTTTTTAAACATCTGGTAAGTTCATAATTTCTTCTTCCAAAGTATAATCTATCTCCTTTCGGCTATTCTATTTTATTTTGATGAAATTGATATAAAAACAAATTAAATTTATCCTACGAACAAAGCAAACTTTCATCCATCTTAATGTTTACCGGTGTCCAAATAGCATCTAGTGTCAAAAAAAATCTATCGGAAAATAATTCTTAATATCTTATAATTTAGTTGATTTTACATTTTTCTGACGTGTTTTGAAAAATTAGGGTAACAAAAAATTTCAAATCTAATAAAAAAAACCAAAATACACTATATATATATATATAATATATATATATATATATATTGAAAATCAACCCAAATGACATATCATTTTACTCTCTCGTCAATCGAGAGAAATCTTCTCACTGAAAAATTAGTTTATCTCCCCTCCCAAAACCAAGTAAAACAAAAAAAAATAGTGATTGTAATTGATTTTTCTCACGATTTCACAGTTTAGTGTGATCATTTCTTCTCATTGCTGGAATCCCGCACAAGCTTCATCAAAATCCAGATGCGAAGCGGCAAAACCCATTTCTACAGCGCGCAATTCAAGATTTCTATTATACATTTTGGTAATAATGGGTTCAAGGATTGTGTACGGGGGTGGGTAAACAGATAAAGTGGATACAAGTCTTACTCACGAACAAGATAAAGTGAATTGCCTTTTCTTTGAATTTTTAATTTGGTTTTGTATATTGTTGTTATTTGTTAAAGAATTTTGGCATTTACAAGAACTGGGTCTTGATAATTTGAGGTGGCCTTTAGGTAACGGTAAATTATACAGTGGATTCCCCGGAAGGAAGGCTGGGTAAAGTTGAATACAGATGGTGCTGGTAGGCGGCAGAAAACAGGCTTGAGACGGGGTAGAACCGGTTACAAGGCGGGGCTTCTGGAGGGAGGTGGATTCTCAATCAGTAATGCATGTCATCACAGATAGCAGAGACAGCAACGGTCCTTGTGACCGGATATTATTTCGTTGACTTGCTGTCCCCTTCTGTTACTCTGTGTCTGACTTCTCTTTCCTTGGTAGTTAAGACTTCCAAATTTCAACAAATTCACAAGCATAAACAAACTGAAGTGCAATAACCTATAAACATTGAGATAGTACCTGCACTAGGAGAACCCTTTTTTTTCTTTTTTCCTAAAAACAATAAGGTGGGCAATTTCCCTGAAAGGCCTTCGCCACTGTTCCTCTACCAAATGTTATCTTGGTTTTCCCTGCTCAGAAACTTATCATGGATGTGCATTAGCAGTTTTACATTGACCAAAAAATTGCACTTGTTATTATAACAACAGAAGGAATTACAACGACAATGTCAACATTCTTCTTTTTTTTCTTCCAATTATTATCTGTGACTGAAAATCCAGTCGACACCATTTTCTGAGGTTGAAAACGGAAATGATGACAAAAACAACAATGTATTGTAATTGGGTGACCAAAAGAAGCTCTACCTGGATGGTGTCCAGGCATAGATGAGCAACCCCAAAACAAGGACGATGGCTCCTGCGACAAAGCCAGTTGGAAGGGAGGATGCGACTCCAAGATAAGGCAATGGCAATGTGAACACATACACAGCTATTGGTACTGCCATATACAACAACACAAGGGAAAAACCAATTATCAGTTGAATAAATTCATGGTACAAATCAGCAAGAGAAAGTGTTGAATAATTATGCTCTGATAATAGATAGCTTCATGTAGTTGCAGCAAACCTATATGAAAGCTATCTTCATTTTATTTATGCGGCAGAATATAGTAAATGGTGAGATAGAAGAGCCATTATGCAAAGTTATTCAAAATAACCTCTCCATTTACTTCCTAAGTGCCATGCCGACAAGTGTCATAAAGATTAAAGGCACTTTTGAGGAGTACGTTATGCGACTGTATTGGCACTTAAATGAAGCCACGCATTTTGATTGAAGTGTTGTTTGATGGCAATGTTTAACATGGATCGTTAGGGTGCTTGTTCCCAAGAACCCAAAATGACAGGATTAAGAGTGTTCCTATGAACAGTAAAAGTGGACGTTCATTTTCCTTATTAGACTAACTAGTGATTCGTGCTGAGATGTGAAACAGTTCTTTTGTTTTCGAAAAGTAAAAACAGTTGGTAATACCAAACAGGCCCTCAACGATCATATAACTTTTCTAGAGCAGAAAGTGGTATCATTTATGGCCATGTTAGGTCATTCGAGGAAAACAATTAAGCCCAAAATAATGTATGATTGGCTAAGGGAACACATGTTGCACAGTTTTCATCCATTCACACTGCATATCATAATGGCTCCAGCTGAGGGCTTTCATGTGAAAAGTTTGTCGCCCCTTCCAAATTCTCCAAAAGAAAAAAAGGGCAACAATCCCATCAAAGTACATCTAACATGGGATCCAAATGCAACTGCGGTCCTTATTTTTGGGTTAGGTGACTGATAGGCTTGCAAACTTTTGGATTAGGTTATTGAAAGTTGCAGCTACTTTGATTAGGAAAAAAAACAGAGAGAAAAATACCAGAAAATGTGGAAGCAAGGGAAGACACAACAGCAGAAGAGATCTTGAGGAGATGCAGTAAGGAGATGTTAAACCCCATGTTGACAATCACAAACAACAAAGGAAGCAGAGGTGCACCATCACATCCTGTGGACAACCAAGTTTAAAAGAAATAAAATGTTACATCATCATAGCATTAGACTATAACTGTACCATTACGAAAAAGGAAGATTATAAAAGCTTGCCCGAATTTCAAACTCCATTCATGTCACAATGTTATGCTCTTCTCTATATTTTACAAAAATATATCTCTTATGCTTGTTACGGTACTGTAGAAATGAGCCCTCCCACACATGAAAGTGAGAGATTGAGATGAGGTGTAGCGTTATATCACATTCCAATTAACAGAAAGCAAACTTCTGCAATGTATAAGCTTAACCATTTAGCATCAGCTATATGAACATCAATTTAAGAGGATGCCTTCTCTAATATGTATAAAATAAATTCAAAAGAGTTTTTACAACTGTATTTACATTCTATCCTCACATGCATGTTTTACTATTTTTTAAATTTTCACCTTTAATACAACAACAACGAAGCCTCAATCCTAAACTAGTTGGGGTCAGCTGTACAGATCCTTTTGCATCATTCTACCCGATAATACACCAAATCCCGAGATTTAAAAAGTAAATGCTTGAATGGCAATTACATAAGAGAGAGAATTAAAATACATCACACAGATAAACACCATAGTTTCAATAAATATATTTACATAAATAACCAAGGCAGTGGAGTAACCTCAATTGTTCAAATCATTCCAAACAGTGTTATAATTGAGATAGAACATGAAGAAACTAATTCTTGATACAGATAATACAATGCAGCTTTAATTCCTCTCAAGAATCTCTCAAACATGATTAAAAGCATCCAATTAAGTTACATTTATACAGGTTTATTGTCATTATACTGACTTTAGCTGTGACAACTATTGAAACAAAATTAATCAATAAGATGGTGTATTAATAAATCATAGCTTACCACTCGATAAACTGCCAATGTTTAGAAAGCAAACTGCCCCGTCTTTAAGATAGTTTGGAAGCTGACTAAATGGTATACCCCATAATTTCGACATAAATGGTAGAAGAAGGCATACAAACAGTGCCTACAGAACATGTAGACACACAAAATTTAGACATACACTCATGCTGCAATCAAAAGACAACTGTTTAAGTGATAGCAAGAACTGAGGATTTTAAATCATCGCAGAGTACCTACTTGGAAAGCAGATCCATAGGAGTTTATTACAAATAGATCTACAGAACCCCCCTGCAATTGATGGAACAACATTGTCTTAATATAACATCAAGATCTAAAGAAAAGGTACGAAAAGAGGCAGAAGTAGCTACTCATCCAATTTCATTTCCATGCATACAAGATAATTTGGCAGCTTCTAATCACCTATGACAATGATCATCTCTTTTTAAGATAGCAACTGAATTAAATCAGTTTTCTGTTGCCATTACTGAAAATGAAATTGTTTGAAAACATTGATGCCATGTTGAAATTTAAACCCCCCCCCCCCCCCCCGCGCAAAAAAAAAATAAAACACATCAATAGTGTCTTCAAATGAAATAAAAGTTGAATACAACTTCTTTCTGTTGCCAAAACGTTCCTGATGGGTCTCAGAAACCAAATATGCGCTATCAATTTTAGAACATACCTTTAACTGCTTAGCAGCATCCAAGAAAATGACTTCCTACAAATAAAAAAATTACGGTTTGTTACAGAACAGCTATACATGCATGGAACTCTTAAGTGCAATAAATGTTTAGAATGCCAACCTTGAGCACTGTATCTGCGGCTTGTAAGAAAAAAGAGAACATCATCAAAAGACTCCAGAATATACCAGCTTCCTTTAACGAACCAGCACTCGGTCCGCTGCAGAAGTACACATAGCCATGCAATTGAAATACTCAAACTACAACTGGTGAACGATGCAAACTGGTATCCTTCTGGGCAACCAGGCAATAATTTGTAGATTTCTAAACACAAGATTACAATTAACATGCCTCTCGGTTTGGATATAAAAGTTTACCTTGCCACAGTTATTATTACACCAACTGCAACTAAGAAGCATCCAAGCAACTGGTTGACTTTATATCTCCTTCCAAGAAAAATAGTGGACAAGAGAATCTGCCATACAAGAAAGGTCTGCAGGAAAAGTAATGGACAAAATTAACTACCCAATTGTTGATAATCTACCATTTGAAAACAAGAATGGTTCAGATAATTGTGAGCTTCTGAATTTTGTTAACAGAGAGTTCGTCACATTATAGTATGAAGTATACATTTTGCTTTACTATATCAGGATACCTTTTGCATTAAAATCAATT
Source organism: Populus alba x Populus glandulosa (assembly GCA_033617975.1). Taxonomy (NCBI): domain Eukaryota; kingdom Viridiplantae; phylum Streptophyta; class Magnoliopsida; order Malpighiales; family Salicaceae; genus Populus; species Populus alba x Populus glandulosa. The sequence goes on from CM066151.1 coordinate 8,800,202, forward strand.
ACTTTCACACTTCCAATGTTTTAGCCTCCAACTTCAGCCTTCAGCCCTCGAAGTTTTCTTAGTTTAAAGCGTGTTATTCAAGAAAAACAAAATAGTAGCTAAATTGGTTGAAGAAAAAAAGGATTCTAATTAACCTAACATCTCAAGAGAAAACAAGCTCTCTAATGAATGAGTCTTACCTGAGACAAAATTGGAATTGATGCTCCAGAAAGAATTGCTGATTCAAGGCAGAAGATTACAAATAGAGTGGGTCAGATTTTGACAGAATTTTTATCCGCAACAAACTCATGAAACTAGATACAAATTGTTTTAGTAACAATCAGAGAAGATAGTGTTAGCAGTCAAAGAAACATATCTTATGCACCTGAAGAAAATTATAAACATATTGTCCCGAAATTAATGTTCCAGAGAAACGTAAAAATAAGAAATGGCATTCTTGAAGGGTACTTCAACAACATATGTATTGAATCCTGAGATTGAGCATCAGATATGTTTTTCGGTATGTATATGACAAGTGAAGTTCAATCATTAATGGACAAGAAGCTCATACTATTTCAAATATGCAGTGTGCATTCGCTGATTCCTTTAAATGAATGAAGTGTAAGAATTAGGCTAAAACAGGTCTGAAATTACAAAAATCCAAAAGGTATACTAGTAGGTGCAGATTAGTGATTGAGCTGAATAGCATAAAAGGATCTATATAGCTAACCCCGGCTACTTTGGGACAGAGGCTTAGTTGTCATTGTTGTCTATTAGTACATCAATTTTTTTTATGTGGGATGCTGCGCCACGGGTTAGGAGGACAAATTTTATAGAAAAAATCAATTTAAACCATAAAATTTATAATGGAAGTATCACAGTATCACAATGAAGTGAAACATCATCAGATAATAATGAGACATAATACCTCCAGCTGCCATTCCAGTTGCAGCTCCAAGAGCTTCTAAGAGTCCAACAAGAAGATACGGAGCTTTTGGCATAGAAAGCATCTCATCTGTAACGATGCCAGCACGGTGCCGAATATGCAAGATGGTGAAGTATACAATAACATATCTGAAAGAAAAAGGACAAGGAAAAATATTGAGCAAAATAAGATCCATTTAAGTTCATCCTGAAATTTGGAGGCACAAAAAATTTAATCACCCCTGACAGCAATGTCATTAATTACATCTAAATGTTCCTGACTTCTTTACTAAAAGCTCCTAAATTTTAATTTGATTTGTGAATCAATCATAAGAAATGGAGATTGGAAAAATTCAAAAAGAGAGTAAAAGAGAGAAAATGTACATTATAATTAATAATGCTTCATTATTAGCATTAGGAACTTTCAGAAATAATTAAGAAAATCACGTTGTAAAACTTTACATTCTGAAATATGTTTTTCTTTAAACCTTCATGGACAAACTCATATATTTCTTAGTAAATTATCACTCATCTATGCAAAATTCATGAAACATTTATCTAATTAAGCCAAGGATCCACAATCAATCGTTGATTTCTACAGCATGTCTAAAATTCTAGGAAACAATAAGACGCATGCTCCACATTTTGACAGTGAGAACCCCATAGTTTTGGTTACTAATTGCCAAGGTACATATCAATGAAGTTTGATGATGGAATGTGGACTGTTTTCTTCCTTTTTACCTTTTTTTTTTTTTTTTTTGGTTATGATTGTGGTTGATAGTTGATAAACCATCAAATATCAATCCCTTCCTTTTCTTCTGTCTTCCTTTTGGTTGAATAAACCACTAAATTTTAATGGGACCCTGAAATTATCAAGCCCGTTAGCTAAAGGACCAAAAACCCAAAAGAAAAGGGTCCCGTCAGGAGGGTTAGTGTGACTTTCAAAGAAGTGAAGGGCATATGTTCAATTTGACAAATATGATGTGAAATGCAAAAGTTGTTTCCGGACCACAAACCAAAAGCTAAGGGAGAGGAATTAGACTATGAAATTAGATGATCACATGGCCCACCCAATCTTGTCAAAGTGCCCACTTGACATGATAGCGTGCTGTGGAAGAAGAAAGAAACTGCCGCTGATGAATGATGATAGCGTTTGCTTTCTTTCTGTCATGGAAATCTATGTGGCGATGAACAAACGTTTTCTACTCTTCATGTAAGGCTCTCATTCGCATTGGACCCACAAGGCACAATTACGTGCACAAACCCATTTTTTCTTTCTTTTTCAGCTCTGAGAATACCTCCAAGATTCCTAAAGTCTCGTTTTCTTTTTAATTATTTATTATATAATAAAGCAGCAATAATTTTCACAGAAAGAGAAAAGAGTTCCCAATTCTCCATTAAGCATGATTGTCACGGCCACATTCAAAAGGTGCAGATAGACAAATAAAGCCTCCAGCATCTTCACATTTTTGACGTAGCACAGCTTTTTACACTATTATAAAGCTCGATCATTCTTTCAACCGAGAATATTCTTATTTGGTTCAGAAGGTTGTGCATCCAGTATTATCGCACAATAGTCATAAATATGAAAGATCTAGTCTCCATTAATGAAAATTAGCCTGAAAAAAACCTTGAAAATATATGACTCTTATAAATTAGTTGGACTCGGTGGTTAGAAAAATTGTGGGGGGAAAAGGACGAAAATAGGAGGCTGATAGTGTAACTCTAACATTATGTACATTATGTTTGGTTTGCGTGCGAGAAGGGTAAGAAAGGATAAGGAAAGGTAAAGATGGAACATGAACCGTCCCCTTATTTAGATATAAATGAGGGAAAATGAAAGTTGTGAACTTATTTGTAAAAGAGAAGGTTATGAACTTCATTCTTGTTTGGTTGGGGGATGGAAAGTAAAGTTTAATTTCATAATTATTAATATATCCTTTATTATTAAGTTTTTACTTTATTAATGAAAGAAATCAAGGAGGCTAGCTCACGACCAATGACATGTTGTTGATAAAACAAAATATATGCAAAAATAAAATACTTAAAAATACAGCTTTGACAACATTTATAAGATAATATGAAAATTATTCAAACAAATCCAAATTAAATATAAAATCCAGCACATGATTCCGTGTACAACCCAGCTTGTAAAATAATCAAAATAAATTATTGTCATAGCAAATCTCTCAATATGATTGGTTGTCTCAAAAGTTGTAATGCCTTCCCTTCCCTTCCCTTTCAAACCCACCCCTCAAACCAAATACGGCGAGAAAATTCAAATGCTCCAACCATAAATTAACACTCCCTAAATGGTCAACAAAAATAATTATCATGTCCTATAGCGATGTTGCTATCCCCACGGTCCACATTCATGAACATGTCTTATAAACTATTAATTCTAAGTTTTGCTCTTAAATTCATGAAGTTATTAAAAAAACCAAGAGTAAAACGTAGTTCTCTCCTTTTCCTGCGAAAGTGACTTGAAATTAAGTAATTGAATTCTGGAGCCACACAATAATTTGAGGTTATCTATCCAAGGAAAAGGATAGTAAAAAAATGAAGGGTCGGTGAAAAAGATCAAAATACATAGACAGAAACCACACGCAAAAAATGAAGCAAAATATTGAATTGAACTTGTTGTCTTATTGCTCTGTGGTCAAGGACAAGTGTAAATGTGTAAGACATTCCAACTGGGACTAAGTCTGTGACACTTATAATAATTATAAAAGCCCCCAATTTAATTTTGGATCCATTCCACCAGCTACTTAAATGTTTATTTCACTCCCAAATATTAATTCTCTTGTGCTATTTTAAAAATAATAATTATTATTACTTTTTTATTTTGCTAAATATGCAATCTGGACGTGCATTATTATTGAAAAAAAAATTATAAAAGAAAGTATTTGAAGACGCGGCACTGAAAATATCAAAATGGAAGGAAAAAAAACGGAAAAAATAAACAGTTAGCAGAAAAAAAATCAATTACCCGAAAGTAGCGAGCTGAGCTAGAAAGAAGGGGTAATGCTTGAGAGGAAGTAGAGCCAGCTTATACAGCACCCGATTCCCTACCCCCAACACTACCGTAACCGCCGCTGCAACCGCCACCTCTACCGTTCGGTCCTCCTTACTCCTGCTATCTCTCCCGCTTATGGTCCTCTTTCCATTAATTTCAACCGTCCGATCTATACTCTCTACCACGCCTCCCACCGTCTGATCTCCCACCAAACACGCGCATGGCCCCGCCTTTTCAGCTTCATTTCCACCCCCCGATCGGTCCCCTGGTTCAACTGCCTCGATTATGAATGATCTGGAGTACTGCCTTGATGATCTCAGGAGAATTCCTGGCTGTTGGTTTATGGAAATTCGTTTTAGAGGTAGAGAGAGAATATCTGCCGTACTTCGTTGCCTTGATTGTGCCGGTCCGCTTGGCGACGTGGGCCCCGTTGTTAACCGCCGGAAGCATGACGTCATTATGATTTTAAATAAATATTCTGTGGGTCGAGAAATAGAAGACGGAAGCGAAAATTTGGAGGGAGAGAGAGAGAGAGAGATGGGGGGAAATGAGAAAGGTTAGTTGTTTATATATTGCTCAGTGAGGGAGGATACTTTTAAGAGAGGAGAATATTTAACAAAAATAATAATTGGAAGTGGGAACTATTTATTGTTTGCGATGACAAAGAGGAGGTCAATTGCAGAATGATTCAGCACATGTTTGGTGTGGATTGGGTAGTTTTGGCCGCTTGGGTAAAAATTTAAGATCTTTTTTTTTAATTTGATAATATTAAATATAATTTTTTTAAAATATCTATATTATTTTAATATTTTTTTAAATAAAAAATATTTAAAAAAACAATCAAACTCTCGTGCACCCTTTTAAAACGATAGAAGTCATGGAGGAGTAGGGTGTTGACATGGAAGCGGTTGTTTTGCACTTGAATTGTATCTGATTATAGTCATTCTGACTAAGTTAAATTAGAGTCCATTGCTTGTAAAGTCCAATTTTAAAATGATATGATCATCGGATTCCTAGTTGTATCCCAAACAACACATGCACACTTGCACAGGAGAATCAGAAAAAATAAAAAATTATTTTGTTTTTTCAGATCTCATACATGCAATGTATGTCAGCACTGTTCATTAATTTCTAAAACAAGAAATGTCCCTTTTCAGATTTTCTCCTTAATCATGCCTTGACACGTTAGATTCAATGGAATAAAAATGAAACGCTCTTTCACCGCTAAAAAATGACGGTGACGGTTACTCCGGCGGTTGAGAGTTTGAAGTCCTCGGATATTGATGCACTGATCGTTGATCATCTTGTTTGTCTTCTCTGAAATGGATTTTTAATAGAATTGAAAGGGAGGGGGGAAGAGAGAGAGACAACCAATCAATTACTTGAAAAGGTGGGAAAAACCATTGAAGTAGAGAGTGGTATAAATAAATAATTAAATATAATAGCCACATCTGTCGTAGTCTGTTGGAGGAAATTACAGCTCAACCACCGCATGAACACCATCTAGATTCAGGTATTAGCTTGAATGAAGGGCAATCAAGGGCAGTAAAAGAAACTTGAACAAGTTATCTGCCATGATTAATTCACCTACAACTCTCGATCATGTACAGGCATCCACCTCTTCTAGCTGTTGCAGATGATTAAGTTTGCGAGAGGAAAGGCACCATTCCTTGTGAAGCAGATCGTAGAGCTGGATCGCTCCGTCCCTAGTCATCTTCACCATCTTGATCTTCAAACAAGTCTTCGGCTGGGTCATACACAATCATGCCAGGGAAAAGCTCCAGGAAGTCATCTTTTACCTGCTCTCTTAGTTCTGGGAATGGAATCAGCCCCTTCAAGATATATCACACGAAAAGGCAAAGATATTGGTGGGTCGTCGCCGGGCGATTGTCTCGTTTCCCCGTATATGTCCATCGCCTCCGAGGGCAATCCATTATCCAAGAAGGCCCTCATTATGTCCCCAAAGGTATGCTGATCAAACAAAACTTTTCACTTGTAACTCACACAAGAATAATAGAACATCTGCTGAAATGTATCATGTTGTCCAGTGAGATTGTGAAAACATCCAGAAGGAAAAGGTATTATCCAAGCGCTGGGAGAGTCAAATGCCTGCATCTGTCCCTTTTTTCACTAGTTTCACAACCGCAGACTTGGCAATCCATGTAATTTTAGCCTCGTCTAAACTGAAGAATTTCTCACATCCATCAGAAAATTCAAATCATCGGGAAAGTTATATATAAAAGGACCTCTATTTGTAGCAAATTGCAATGAGCATCCTGGCTGTTTCACAAGTTACTCTGCATGCTTGAATCATGATGGCTGGCATCTTGTAATTTTTAGTAGTAACACTTTGCAACTGCAGTTAATGTTCATGAAAAATGCTAAAACTATAAGAAAATTGTCATTAGTTACATCAGCACATTTACTCGCTAGATACTCAGGTAGACTACTGCACCAGTATACTTACAGAAAATGAACAAGCTTCGTCCATTTTGTCTTGTTTAGCATTCCGGTCGACTGTATTTATAAAAAATTTTGATTTTTTTTAATTTCAAATTATCTTTTTATGTGTGTTTTTAAATTCAAAAATAAATTCCCAGCAGTGCAACAAATGCTTTCCCTAATAGCACCCATCCATGCAACACAAGAGAATAGATCTTTTTATGTGTGTTTTTAAATTCAAAAATAAATTCCCAGCAATGCAACAAATGCTTTCCCTAATAGCACCAATCCATACAACCCAAGAGAATAGAACCCGATCGTTTTTGAAGACAAACAATTCAAAAACCACTTTCCTCTTCAAAAACCAGATCGTTTCTGGCTTCGTTTTGTAGGGGCTTATTAGTCTCTTTTGTGGCTTGTGAGTTGCTTTTCTTGCGATGTTTTTTGATATTTCAAGGCTAGAGAGAGCTTTCTTTCTTCTCGGAGAAGGGATGGGGCCCATGGGGGGTTGTAGCTTCAAGGCTAGGTGAGAAGCTTTTCGTTTGCTTCATATTGATTGCTGAGACGGTCAACGACTCATTCCTCTCAGTCTCAGGCTGTGGGTTTTCATTGAATTTATTGAACTTGGTCTCTGTGTGGTAAACTCTCAACTTTCCGTTTATTTTCTTTGAAAAGGTTGTGATCAAAGCTTTTTGAGATTTTTTCTATATATTTTGAATTTGATTTTGTATGGTTGACAGATTTGACAGCTGATTCAAGTTCTTCTCCGAAGGTAATGATATCTTTTGAACTTTCATTAAAACGTTGCCCCGCAGGGTTGAATTTTTAATTTTTATTTTTTATTTTTTATTTTTTTATAAGAGATAATGTTTTAAGAAAATGATTTCATGAAAAAGATTAAATTAACATTAATTATCTAATCAAACTCATAGTTTATTTCATAAAATCAAGATAATTTAATAAAAAAAATAGAAAAAACCTCAAAATTCATTCACAAAAAACAATTTCAAATAATAAAATAAATAAATAAATAAATAAAAATAATAATATTAAGTAACATTAATTTTAAAAAAAAATTCATTTACAAAATTAACTTTTAAAAAAATTATTTTAAAAATATAAAGACAAACAAACATTTAAAAAAAAAAAAAGCAATATTGTTTTGCTTATTTTTTGAAAAAACAGGTGACACTTGTTTACGTCAATATCCTGCGATAAATTAATGGCAATGATAAATCCATAGTTTTTATTTCTCTCTGACATAAAATATAATGTCAAATTATTCAAAGAATAGAATCCACAATAAATTAATAAAAAATAAATCAGGTAGTCAATATATTCGCTCGCACATGTGCGCGTGTGGCTGGTTGGATTGTTGAAGCGGCAAAGACAATTGCGTCTCTGTGTTGCAATCAAGATAATGCTTGTCAAAAACTCAGAATAATTGTTACCGGAATAACAAATATTCTCCAAGACATTTGCATCCGATAAACACCTTGAATTTTCATTTTTCTTTCACTACTTGGCGTGAAATTCAACTGACATGATTTTGTTTTCCTAGAGTGTTTATTTTTGTATTACAATATGCTTTTCAAATTATTATATTTTTGAAAAAATATCAAATCAATTTTTAAAAAAAAAATTTGAATGATTTTAATTTAATAATATAGAAGTTTTTGAATGATTTTAATTAAATAGTATACTCTATCACAATATATAATATATACCAAAAAGATATTTAGATGTGTAATAATAGTTAATTTTTAATTATTATTTTTTAAAATACATTAAAATAATATTTTTTATTTTTTATATCAACATATTAAAACAATAAAAAACAACTAAAAAATTAATTTAAAACGAATATTTTAAAATATTTTAATAAAACCAGGTTGAAACTCAATACCAATACACCTAACAAATTCACCTGCAAGTTATTTTATTGATAGAGCGAGGAAGTTTCTTACTGATAAAGTAGAGCAAAAAATGTACTAATCTGCTCAGCATGATCTTTGAATATTTTCCTTTGGTCTATATAGTAAAAGAATTGAGAAAAGCCATCTTTTGGGTAGGATTTCAGTTTTTTTCCCGTAGTAGTTAGTGATGGGAGATTAAGGTATTGCGTGGCGTTGCATTTTAGAAATGTTTTGAAAAGAATTTGAAAAATATTAATTTTTTAATTTTTTATTTTAAATTAATATATTTTAATATTTTCAGATCATACTAATATTAAAAATAATTTTTTAAAAAAATATATTATTTTAATATATTTTATAATAAAAAACAATAATATTTCGATACTTTCGTCCGTGAATATATCAAACGATTGTCCTCTTCCCCGGACGATTAGCATGGAATCGACTGGTCCGTTTTTGTTTTTTTATTATCATTACACGTGAACCAGTGTTTCTCCATATTAGTATTTCTCGGGACTCGTGCTCGGTTTTGTTCATCAAGCTCTATAAGCTGTCCGGTATCCTGGTTTGATGTTGTATCCCGGGTTAAATAGCAACAGTTCCACATAGTTTCCGATGGAAAAGCTCTGTCAGCTGATAAGAGGAAACTAATCGATCGAAGCTGCAAAGAAACCACATAGATAGGTCTATAGCTGGTTTTCTGGCAAAGATGAATTTTCCTAGGCAATTTTACATGGGAGGAAAGAATGTTTTGACAGCACTCTCACTGACCCAGTTTTGTTCTAACTAACGAAGATATCCACAAGCAGAGTTCTACTTTCTGAGTTTTTCTGTGTCCTTGAAGTATCATATTGCCTTCAAAAGCTTCTCCCACCTTTCCCTTTCTCCTGTTTCGTATACTCTCCCGGCCATGTTCGCCGCCATCAAAACCACGTCCAGGACTGGCATTCCCGTATATCCATTTACCAACGCTGCTCCTGGCGGTTCATTTCACATATCCGTCATCTGCGCCTGGTCCGCATAATATTCACATTCTAATTTGCAAGAATCTTAACAAAACTATCAAATACCAAATTATAGCTGCAGTAATCGAAACTAAAAAGGAAAAGAGTTAAGCGCTTAACTTCCACATTTATTCCCAGATACCACTTGATTTATACGCAGAAAAACATGAGGAGAGAGATCGAGCTCCCAACTCCTCCCACATATGTAACTGCAAAAATTGCTTCCACCTCTTAACCATTTTCACCACCTTCGATTCCAGTAATCAACAGACCATACCCACAGCATTAATTCAGTGGCTTGATTCATTGGTGCAATCAACAGTCACTCCAAATAACTACCAAATACAACCACTCTGGTTTCTTGTTTTTGCATTAAGCTTTTCTTTTAGAAACAAACTTGCTTTGCTGATGAAGAAATAGGCATGGAAGTGAGAAATTCATGGTGGAGGAAAATAATGTTGTAATGTATCATGAATTGTACAAGGGAAGGGGGTCAGCAAATATGGGGCCATAAAAAGAAACCAGAACGCTACAGGGACAGACATGTTAACGAAGCTAATAAGATCTGACTTTCTATGAAGCCTTCAAGTTTCATCCTTACCAAACAAAAAGAAAAGAAAATGGAAAAACACTCCTCGGTGCTTAACTATGAAGCGTGTCTTGTAGAATCCTCAGGGAAGAGGTTTGATGACAAAAGTGGATGAAGCACACAACAAAAGAATTCTAAGCTTTACGATATTATATTTACATACAAAGTATCATGTGACTGGATTGTAGCAACAGTGATCACCTGGGGATGAAAAAATATCAAGCAGCGGATATTTGGAGTTTTGGGTTAAACTTCTGTATTTTCATCAATAACTCGTCACAAGAGATGCTTGTCCCTCCTGAGCTTTCTGAGGAAAAATTAGGCAAAAGCTCCATTACGTGAAGATGCTCTGCGCTATTACAGAGAAATGTCAGGATGGAATTGGATATTTCCAAGTCAAGAATGACACCCATATCTGCCATTTGACGAAGGAGGTTTATGACTTCTTCTATCTCATCATTCAAACCAAAGCCTTTTATTAAGGAATCATATACATGGTTGTCTGGTGTAGTGCCAGAGGCAATCATGCTGTCAAAAGCACCTTTTGCCTCTTCCATTTGTCCAAGTTTTGACAACCTGTTTATAAATGAGGAATAAGTATAAGCATCTGGAGTCAGACCCATCTGTTGCATGTCGTTGAGTAATTCTTTGGCAGATTGAATATCCCCTGCTTTCAGAGTCCCATCAATCATTATATTGAAAGAAATGGTGTCAGGTTCACAGTTTGATTCTTTCATTTCTTGAAACAATCTTCTCGCTTGCTCCAAGCTACTCTCCTTGCACAAGGATGCCATCAATGTATTGTAATCAAACAATGTAGGGCTAAGCCCAGAAATTTTCATTCTACTAAATAGTCCTTTTGCAAAATTAAGCATGTGCATTTTACAAAATCCATCAATCATGACACTGTAAGTGGTTGAACTCGGAACAAGCCCCAATTTGTGTACACGTTTCCAAAGTTCCATGGCCTTGTCAATAATCCCTACTTTTATATATTCTCCAATTAAAATATGACAAGTAAACAGATTACCGAAGCTCCCCCTCTCAATCATTGTATCATAAATCTCCACAGCCTTGTCAAGACGTCCTTCCTTGCACAGCCCTTGAATCACAGTGTTGAATGTGATTACATCTGGCTCAACATAATTCCCATCCTCCAAGAGTGAACTAAAAAGTTTCATTGCCTCGTCAAGCTTTCCATTATTGCAAAGTCCCATTATTAGGGTATTGTAAGAAACCACCTCCGGTCTCTTCCCCTTCTCCAACATTGTTTCAAAGATTTTAAAAGCATCTCCAATGCAGCCTTCCTTGCATAGTCCATTGATTAGAACATTATATGTCACGGTACTAGGCTCTTCACCTTTTTCTGTCATTAAATCAAACAAATCCAAAGCCTTCCTAGCCCTCCCATCCTTACAAAGACCACCAATCATACACGTATAAGTATAAACATCAGGCTGAATCCCCCTTTCGGTCATAGTATGTAACACAGCAGTGGCTTCTCTCCATAGCCCCTTCTTACAAAAACCATTTATCAAACAACTATAAACAACTACATTTGGAGAAATACCCTTTTCCAACATCTCATCGAACAATGCCTTCCCTCTATCTAAACATCCTTTACTACAGAAACCACTTATAAGCGTAGAATAAACAACGACATCCACCTCCAATCCCTTTCTCTTCATCTCCCCCAACAAACGCATTGCCTCCTCTACTCTACCCTCCTTACAAAGACCATCCATCAAAATACAATAAGTAAAGGAATTCGGTTCACAATTTGACCCCTCCATTTCAACTAACAAGTCGACAGCCTTTTCCAGTCTTTTCTCCTTACAAAGTCCGTTTATAATCGTATTATAACTAACAATATCAGGCAAAATATTAATCCTTTTCATTCTATTAAACAAATCCAATGCTCCGTAAACCTCTTTATTTCTACACAAACCCTTCAGTATTACATTAATATTATACACTCCAACAATAAAACCACGCTTAAATATCAACCCCAAAACCCCTAAAGCTAACTGGGGCTTCTTGGCAAACACAAAACTATCAATTAAACCACTCAATGATATAAAACTTGGCAAAACCCCCACATGAGTCATTCTACTATAAACAGAAAATGCCAGTTCATAGTGTTTGGACTTTACCAGGGATTCCATCAGAGAATTGCAAGCTGACTGAGAAAGCAGTGGACTTGAGTTGGCTGCTTTGTGAAACAGGGAAACTGCCTCATTTGGATGAAAGTTATCGGGTTTGGCACAAAGACTTCTCAACTGGGCTTCTACATCGGAAACTGAAGAGGATAGCTTGGGGTGAAGAAGGTAATTTGGAAAGGCAAAACAGCTTTTTGTGTGTGAATACACTGATCTTTTCATCGCCTGTAACTGCAAAACGTGAATACAGTTCAAGAAAACAGAAGGGGAAGAAAGGGTTTTATGAGAAGATCCGGTTTCGGGGCTTCTTGAAGAGCGTGTTTGGTAATTTATTAAAAGTTGTTTTAAAAAATATGTTTTTTATTAAAAATACTTTTAAATAATATTTTTTAAAATTTTATTTTTAACAGTAATAAGTTAAAAATATCTAAATTTTTTATAAAAAAAAAAATCAAAAATTATGGGAATGCATAGAGAGTTGATTTTGAAACAAACTCTAAGGATTTGCTTAAGAGTGTAATAAATGTTGTTTTTTTAAAGTATATTTTACTTAAAAATATATTGAAATAATATATTTTTTATTTTTAAAAAATTATTTTTGATATTAAATAAATAAAAAAGTTAAAAATATCTTTTGATTGTGATAGTTTTCTAAATTGTTTTTTCATCTGTATTGCCTTACAAATTAACTTTTTTTGATGTACTAACTTACTAACACTCTATCAAACACTACCTGCATAATTTCTTTCTTTCTTGTTTTTTTAAAAAATACATCGATTCTCCTCACATTTCCATGGTAACATTTTATTTCCATCGTTTCAAAATTACCCTTTACATGTTGCACCGTGCATAATTAAGAACACTCTATCACGCATGCAACATTAGATAAGAGAATTTTAAGAAGCGTAGCTAAATTAGTTAGGGTTTAAATTTATTTTTTAAATATTATTGATTTAATTTTTATAAATTATATAATAATTAGAGATTTATATAATTGTTAATTTTAAAATTCGTAAAATTAATCAAAGTAAATACAAATTCGCCACTTATATTAATAAAAAAAATGTTAGTTAAGGGAAATGTTCAAAAAATATTACAGAAATACCATTATAATTTATTTAATATCCAAAGTGCCCTTTTATTTTTTGTATCTTCATCTTTCTTCTTTTACAAGCACATTCGCGCAAAAATGAATCAATCAACGAGGAAATCGAATAACAGTACCCAAACAACAAATCCAGCCCATGAATCAAGGATACATGCTTCATATTATATAAAGAGTTAATGCTTCTCCTGTCCAAAATTACAAGGGACTGATAAAAACTAAGGAATAAAAAATTGAACAAAAACCTAGATCTAAGCTCTACTTCTCCTGTTCAAAATTACACCACAAGCAATAATTGGCTTTATTCTCAATCATGAATCTAACTAGTATATCAGATTTTGTTTTGTAGCAGGTTGATATTATTTTTTTAAATGTTAAAAAATATTAAAAGTATGTAACAGCCATATCAAACACATGAGCTCTGAATTTGGTAGCCAAATTGTTTTAAATTATTTATAAATGAATAAATTTGAATTTTTACCATATTAATATTTTTGTTTTATCAGATAATAATTGATTTATTTAATTCTTGAAACACGTAATATAATTTATAATTGCTCATAATTAAATATAAGAGACATGGTTGAATTACATGCCACATGATTATAAATTAATAATTAATAAATAAATTAGTTTCTATTCTCGAAAAGAATTTAACCAATCACTACTATCATGCTTTATAAAATAATCAAGAAAGGCCTTGATGCTATCAAATCTTTTTTTAAGGTAGCCAGAACAAAGTAAGATAGTAGCAAAACATAACCTATAGGAAAATTAATAAAGAGTTCAATTTATTTTGACCAGTCTTGAAGTAGAATAATTATTTTTAAAATTTTAATATTTATATTTTTGTTGATTTTTTAAAGCTTTTTAAAGTTTTGACAATCGAAATAAAATATAACAATAATACTACATAGTTTAGCTGTGAAGTAACTTATTTATATTATTTAGAGTTTTACATGGTGCATAAATCAAAGATTAAACATAACTTTTGTATTTTATATTGCATTTTATAAAATAGTCAATTTTTATAAATAAAAAATTTTCAAAATTCTCACTAATAATGGTCTTTTTATTTATTTGATGAGGGGTTGAATTTACTTGTTCACACACACGTATATATGTGTAGACACGCATACACATTACAATGTCAGATGTCAAACCCACGTTTGGGTTTGACAATTCATACGAGGCTAAAATAAATAACAAACAAAAAAAGCATAGTAATGCACTCTAGTTGTAAAATAAAAAAATAAGAAGGAACTCAAACAATCAATAGTAAAGGCCAATTCAATTATGACATGTCTACACGTATTGTTCTAGGCAGTAAAGGGCACGCTTGCACATCTAGTTATATTATAGATGGTCAGATTTAGCCACCGGAAAATGTCTCACATGCCTTTTTAATGGCACGAGCATCATCCACTCGCTAAGGTGTATGGAACATACATCAACAATTTTTTGATTAAAAATAAAAAATACAACGTAAAAATATTAAATTGCTCCCATGATCATCTTAATTACATAAAAATACCAATGTAAAAAAACCAAAATACCCTAAAAAACAAAGCTTATTTTTTGTCATTTCTGATATTAAAATTGTTATTTGCTTGCACTTTGAAATTGAAAAAACCTGAACAGCCTTATAAAAAAAAGTCAAAAAAACATTTATTTGCTTGCAAAAAAAATGAGAAATTAAAAGTGAAACTACTATTATAATCTACAGTAAAATATTTATTGATTTATAGTGATTTTCTCTCATCATTTAACTTTTGTTGTAATTTCATGAACTTGCCGGTGCACATGATGCAAGTAGAACTTCAAAGGCGTACAAAACCTTTATCTTGAAAACTAATTTTTTTAAAAAAATATATGGTAGTTTTTGTCATTGTGACAGATTTTAAAATTATTTTTTATTTAGAAATATATTAAAATAATATTTTTTAATTTTTAATTTTTTTTACATCAGCACATTAAAACTATAAAAAAATTCAAAACATAACTTGAAAATAAATAAGTAAATTTTTAGAAGATATTAACAAAAAAAATCAAGTGATGCAAGTGTAGTCGTTGTCTATGGGCAAGTAAGATTTTATTTTTTAATAACATGGATGTTCAGATCAATTTGTGTATACCTTAACTAATCCAACGGATCCTGAAGTTAGCAACCATTTAAGTTTATAGTGGTCTTGAGGTTTGTGATACTCGAATCGGTGATCTTTATAAAACAAACTCAGAACTTGACTAATTGAGCTGTACCATTCAGAATTAAGTCATATTTTTATCCATGCCTTTGATTTGATTTCTTCTCTGAGATGCTGAATTGGTCTATCCACAGCGATAGAGGAAAGGGAGAAACCGATTTACAAAAACTGAAGTAGTAATGTTAGTGGGTAATTTTATATACATGGACATTTCAATATTTTTGCTAAAATTAGAATCTGGTTGCTGCCCCCGTATATAAACTATAGTTTTTTAAATGTTAGTGTCAAAGTATCACTACGCTCGGAGAGATTTCAATAGTTTTTTTTTTTCCTTCCCGGACGAAGCACGGAATAAACCCAATGGATTGCCGTGTATTTGTCGAATGGTGGTGAAAAATATTCGGTAGCTTTTGAAAAACATATTTTGTTCACTTTTTAAAATTGGTTTGGTGGTTAAAGAAATTAATTTTTTTTTTTTTTTATATATACACATTAGACTTGAAACATGGAGGCCATCATAGGAGCTTTATTAAATTCATCTAAACACAGATGACGCGAGGAGTGTGTTCTTTAAATAATTTGGAGAGGAGCATGCTAGCGTAAGGATATCTTTAGTAAAAATATGAAATGGTATAAAATAACCCCTGGTATAGTACATTGTTGGCACTTTGTTTTGACTAATAAAATGTTAAAACAAACATTTTAAAATAAGTAAAAAATAATCATTGAAATATAAAAAATAATAACAACTCATCAATTTATTAATTTGAATCCTAGATTTCCTTTTCAGCGTGAGATTCTTCACTATCGTTTTCTTGTCATTTTTAATGATTTAATGAAAAGATTCATAAAATTTATGAATTTTAAAATTTATGTTACTTATTTTTATTATGGTTAGATTTTAAATCTACTTTATAATAATTATAAGTTTGAGTTTTTTCAGTATTACTGAAAATTTATATAGTTATTAACTTTAAAATTTATAAATTTAGTTGAGATATGTATAAGTTAACTTAAATATTTATATTATTAATAATAAAAAAAACCCATGAACAAAATGTTTCATAAAATTCATGTCCATGCTTATATTTTTAAATTATTATTCATACCACGTATAATTAAAACCAAAGATGATACAATTATATTAAGATTCAATGACTTTTTTGACTGAGACCTTTGTTGTATTTTTATACAATACCCTTTGTTAGTTTTTTATATTATCATTATTTTTTTAATATTAAATTATTTCAAAGTTAAATTTTATGGTTTTATTAATCATTTGATTAAATAAAAAAATTATTATAAAGAATAAAGTTATTAAATATAATTGAGTACGTATTTTGCAAGATTTTAATCTTAGTTATTTTTATTATTTTATATATATATATATATATATATATAACATTTTTGTTTACGAGTATTAATTTTTTTTATATTAAAAAACAAGTTAGATAGCATAGCCCGTATATTTATTTTATTTACTGAAAAAAAATATCCAGTTGTCGGCAAACCGCAAGTAAAATATCAACTCAGCTACTTTCACTCTAATCGTTTTAGGCTTTTAGCACCATAAAAAAATAGAAAAAAGAAGAAGATTGGGACCAAATAAGAGGCACCAACAACAACTGAACAAAGGACCAGTGATTTGATTTGTTACTGGGCCTTAAATGGACCCAAAAAACTTTTTGGCATGGTCCGACAAAGCTCAGAACTTCTTAGTAGGATTCAATGCTCGTACAGGGCACTTGTTTTGGGCCAAAACCCAATTGGTCCAAGATAACTGATATAGTGTAGTCATCAGAGGACCACCGTGGACCGCTGCTTTTGCAGTACAGGTGCAACGGCTTTTTATTTTTACATCTAAAAATATTTTTGAAAAAAAATATATTTTTAAATCATTTTAATATATTAATATTAAAAAAATATTATTTTAATACATTTTCAAATATAAAAATATTTTAACAAACATTACCACACGGAACTTTAACGTAATGTTTCATCGTATTCTTTGGTTTTTGTTTCAACCGAAATAGACAAACCGGTGCAGAGAGGCACGAGACCTGTGGCTGCATAATTCGGTAACATGATACCATCCTTTCCGTATGCAGACTCTCAAAACTAGAATCTGCTTTGCACGCCCCTATCAGTGGAGAGATTAGTGGATCACGGGGTAATACTTAATAGGGGCCGGGGCAGAATTTGTTGCTATGCGTCCCGTGAAGAG
The DNA here is from genome assembly GCA_033617975.1 of Populus alba x Populus glandulosa. NCBI lineage: Eukaryota > Viridiplantae > Streptophyta > Magnoliopsida > Malpighiales > Salicaceae > Populus > Populus alba x Populus glandulosa. The sequence continues at coordinate 8,817,764 of CM066151.1, forward strand.
TAGCGCGTGTGTAAGCGCGTGAACTTGATATTCACCGGCATGTAAAATTATACACGGAGAAGTAAATAGATTCGAGGTTCGGGCCTGTTTGTTTCTGCGTTTCAAAAGCACTTTTGAAAAAATTTGAAATTTTTTTATTTTTTTATTAACTTTAAATTAATATGTTTTTAGTGTTTTCAAATCATTTTAATGTGCTGATGTCAAAAATGATTTTTAAAAAATAAAAAAAATATCATTGGCTTGCATTTTGGCACGAAAAACTATTTGAAAAGCAACCGCAACCACACTACCAAACAAGCTCGAAGTAAATAAAACACGCACTTCGTGCTCGTGCACTGATTTAGTAACCGTTTGGTAATGCGATTGAACCTGCGTTTCGTTTAAATTTGAATTTTTTTTTTATTAAAATTGAGTTTGGTTTGTATTTTTTAGATCGTTTTGATATGCTGATGTCAAAAATAATTTTTAAAAAATAAAAAAACATTATTGGCATGTATTTCGGTACGAAAAGCTATTTGAAAAGTAACCGCAACCACACTAACAAACACGTTTTTAGTGGCTGATTGAGAAAATAATATAAAATAATTTTTAAAAATAAAAAATATTATTTTTAAAAAATATAATTAGACTGTCATGACAACGACACACCTTGAAAGAGAGAGACAGACAATGGTTCTCACTTCTCTGTTTTGATGGAAGGGAGAGGACTTTGGTAGTTGTAAAACTACATGGACCAGCTCACCGAAGTCACATGTGGGCTTTCAATTTGGTGGTGTTTTTTTCTGCATTGGTATGATGTCATTCAATATATATATATATATATATATACATATACTCATGAATGTTTCAGACTATTCACTTAAAATTGTAAATTTTTAATAGTTTTGGAATTTATAAAACTTAAATTAATAATTTTTAGAAAATAAATCTAGAACTTGACCCGTTGAATTATACATCTTAAATTAAATTTTATTATTCAATATATATATATATATATATGTTTTTTTATTAACATGTGTGTCCGTGCTAACTTGTGCGTAACATAACTAATTTTATAAATCTTAAAGTTAATAATTATATAAATATTTGGTGCTCATCATATTTATATGATATAAATATTAAATCATAAAAATAAATTTTTTAGCTCTAAGTTATTACCCATTCATCAACTATTAACCTATTATATAATTATTATTCATAAGAGTTGTTGTTATTTTGGTAAGAATTAAATGAGCTAGAGAAAATTTTGCTGTCGTGCGTGATTAAAATCCGACAGTACTGAACTACTGATTCCTCGAGAGGAAAAAAAAAATCCAAGAGCCCTAAGCTGTTTTTTTCTACTTAACATGCACACACACGCGCCGAAATCATCATATGATCATTAGATGATCTCGAGGTTTGTCAAATAAATATTTTTCTTGTACTAAACACGTTGGGTTTTGGATTCTGAAATTATACCGCAAATCGCATTGTTTTCTCACGTTTTGAGTAATAATGCTTACCATATGTAACCTCCTACTGTAATTTATCTTTTTCACGCACCATTGATAACTTTTTTTTCCTCCGAATTCTTTCAAATAATATTTTAAAGCTGGGTGTTTGAAACCGACGTAGTTTCTTTTAAAGGATACCCTCTTTTATTTTTATAGTCTTCCAACACTTTTTTTAAGAGAAATTATTAAATTATTAATAAAACATATTTAAATTGTTAAGATAAAATATTTACGACATAAAAAACAATTTGACGCGGAGTTAAACCGAAAAATAATACGATTTCTTTCAATGAAAAAGCAAACAAGAGCATTACTTTGGCGAAATAGTTTTTTTTTTCTCTCTCTCTTTTACTTTAGAAAAAAACGCTTAAATAATAAATAAATAAATAAACAAGCTTAGCGGTTTCAAAACAAGTTCAAATGTCGTAAACGTGGCAGAGTTTAATTGGACCCTGACCTGATCTGACCAACACCCCCTCCCAGCCAGCAAGAGAAGTGGGTGAAAAGCAAAGACAAAGGCCAAAGTCTCTCTCTCTCCCCCCCTCTCCCTCTCTCCCACACACACACACACACACACAGATTACAAAATTATTACTGCACAACCACTACTGCTACCCTCCTTCTCTCCAGTCCCTACCTAATCCAATACCTAAAACCAATACTCTCATCAAAACTTAATTTTAACCAGACGAGATAAATAAATAAACAAAGAGACAAGCATTAATAAATCAATAGTGATTGCCCGCTGCTTGGTAGCTCTGGTTGTTGTTGTTTATTCTTTATTGTCTTTTTTTCTTATCAAATCAAAAAAGCCCTAACTAGTTTCACATAATCAGTCAGATCTTGAACTGTCTTTTGAGTTCAGGATAAAGAGCCGATCTTCGATGCGGAACTCGGCTCCTGCGAGTTGACTCAATGGAGAAGTTAAGAAATTCTATTTGGAAATGTTAAGCATTTTTAAGGACTATTCTGGTTTTTTTTACTTCAGTTTTAATGTCTTCGGCTTCTCTAGCGGCTTTCGAGCGGCCAAGAGTCGGACCTTCCAATACGGTGCGTGTTTACCCCCCCTCCTTTTAATTTTGTTTTGGTTGCATTTGAATGTGAGTTGGTTTTTTCTTGGATCTTTGTTTTAGTCAGTAACTGAAACAGTAATATATTTTCTTCTGGTCTAGGTTGAAGTTGAAATATTTTTTTTTCCTAGTTTTGGGTTTTTCTGTTTCGGTGTGGGTAAGGAGGTTTTTTTTTTATATATATATATATATTTTTTTTTTCCTGGCAATAGAGTTTTGAAGTGCATTTGTTTCTTTTTGTCTCGATGAGAAATAATGGAGATAAAAGATTGGTTAGTTTTATACTGTGATAACACGCAGAAAAAGTAAAGGAGTTTGTGGTGCAAAACACGTTAACATTTTAAAAAATTTGTAATCATTAGAAACTGAACCCATGATTAACAATGCAGTGGGAGGGACACGACACCAGGTTTCATCCCAGACATAATGTGGGTTTTGAAGCTAATTTATTCTTCATTTGCTTTGTCAAAGGATGAATCATTCTTTCATTTTCATTTTAGATAAGTAGTTGCGATCGAGGATTAAATCAGGATGGTTGGATATTTAATTCTGTTAGAAGCTGTAGTGCTGAGACTTGGCAATTTGAAATTTTATAGCGAGAAAATAGAACATGATTCGATTTCCTGTAGTTTAGATGTTTCATGCTGAAATATCTTTGCTTTGTGTCAAATTTTAATGGGCAATTTGTACAATTTACCAAATAAACCGTTCAATATTACATGGAATTTTGATATTATTAAGGTTTAACTAGAGTTGCTTTCTTTGCAAACTGTGGCTGTACATCATACTCTAAAATTAGATGGCCAACCGTGAACCATGGGATGCTAAATGGTGGTTGTCCACTACATAGCTAGTAGAAAGATCTCAACTCTCGAGATAAATGAATTGCTACATGATTTTTCTGGAAATAAATGCTTTATCAAACCAAAATTATGTTAATTATACGTATTTTATTAGCAGCTCATACAATATTTTGGCTGTTCACTCGATGATATCATCGAGGAATGCAGCAAGTACACAGGTTATTTCCTATTAGTTGTCTCTATACATTAGGCAAGTATTAATAATTTATATCTTCTATGTGACATTCACAGGTTTTCAAGAGTGGCCCACTTTTCATTTCCTCAAAAGGTTGGTAAAATTTCTTTTTGTTGATCCGTGTTTCATTTTTCTCTGTCCTGATTAGGTTCTCAAATTTTTTATATCATACCTTGTTTGATTTAAGTACATATTTATGTCACTTGGCTTCTGTGCAGTTGCTACATTCAGTTACAATGATTTTCTTCAATGAAGTATATGGATAGATGTAGGCATGAATTTGAAGTGCTTTTACCAATTTCCTGAGTGCTGGGTGTTGTGAACATTCATTTTCAGAATGCCTTACATCTACCTTGAGAACTGGATATTCAATACCATAGCATATTAGGTAGAATTACATGCTACCTAAAAATTCCCAAATTCTTCATCCATGCTTTCTCAGCTTGAACAATTACATTTTTTTCCCACCCATTAGCTTTACATTTTTTTTAGATGATAAAGATATTTGCTTAATTATTAATTGTATAAAGGCTTTTGCTAGCAATGGATTTTTATCAAAACAGGTTGAAATGTATTAGTAGTAATTATTTTATTTCATTGAATTATCATTAGAGCTTGTTGAGACCTTTTGCAGCTAGTCAATTAAGTTAATGTTGAATTTCTGCAGGAATAGGCTGGAAGTCATGGAAGAAGCGATGGTTTATCCTCACACGCACTTCCTTGGTGTTCTTCAAAAATGACCCTGTCAGTATGATTTATTTCATCCCATCTTCTCTCTCTCCCACTTTATATATATTTTGGTATGTATGTATGTTTTATAGTCATTTTGCAATTGCCCGTATTTGTGATGGACGGGGGTTGCATGTAGATCATCCCCTCTCAGCATTAAATATAGGTGTGAGCAGAAACCTATATTGACACGAACATTTTCATTGTTTTGGTGCTTGTTTGAGTTACACCTCAAAGACCGCAAACTGTTGAAAGCTCAATTTAATGATAGGCAAAGAAAGGCAGCATGTCTTATATAACTTTATGTGTCATTGTGCCCATACACTAAGCTGAACATGCCCTCTTGTCCCCTCTCCTATTGTACTTAAAGAATTGCCGAACTCTGTTATCACACAGAAGGATTTGTATCTTTGAAAATTTTGCTTAGAACTTTCATGTGGCATGTGTTATTTGTTGTCTTCATATACTTAGTTCTTCTTCTTCATAAATCCTTTCTTTTCAATGAATTAGAAATTCATTATGTTATATTCTTACACAATGTGGTGACTTTTTTGGAGTTGTAAAATAATGTTTGATCTAGTTACGTATTTTGGTAATATAATTGCAATGATGTTTCATTTCTTACAGCATTTGATATATATCCAGTTTCTTTGTAAATAATTGATGCTTTAACACGTGTCATCTCCTGTTCATTATACTACTTGGCTCACTTTACCTGATTTTTCTTATGATTATGAATTAATTGTAACAATGCTCATATTTTGTTTTCATGTAGAGTGCTCTGCCACAAAGAGGTGGTGAAGTAAATCTTACTTTAGGGGGCATTGATTTGAACAATTCTGGAAGGTAAGTCTGGTCACTAAATACTATGTGTAGTTGTGTTCTGAAGACTATTGATAATAGTTGTTATTTTTATTTTCAGTGTTGTCGTTAGAGAAGATAAGAAATTATTAACTGTCTTGTTTCCTGATGGACGTGATGGCCGAGCTTTCACCCTTAAGGTGCTTTGTTTATCCCTTTTCTTTTCTTTTTTCCAGCTTGATCCTTTATAGGCATGTCATTTTCTCTTTCCTTTCAATGTTGCTTATTTCTTCAAGTGTACTCAATGTTTATGACCTTTTTGATTTTCCTGTTCTAAATTTCAGGCTGAGACGTCAGAGGATTTGTATGAGTGGAAGACAGCCCTTGAACTTGCCCTTGCACAAGCACCAAGTCCTGCCCTTGTAATGAGACACAATGGGATATTCCGAAATGACACAAATGAAGCTATTGAAGGGTCTTTCCACCAATGTTTGTTCTTCTCCACCATAAATCTTATCATTTTCCCTTTTCCCTTTCTTTCAGAAATGATCTTCATTCAGCCAGATACATGCTAATTTCTCTGTTGCCTTTTCACTTAAAATCATATTTTGATTAGGGAGGGATAAACGTCCAGTTAAGTCATTGGTTGTTGGAAGACCCATTTTACTTGCCCTTGAAGATATTGATGGTGGTCCATCATTCCTTGAGAAAGCTCTCCGATTTCTTGAAAAGTTTGGTAAAGTTATAATCCCTAATTGTGTTGAGCTTGTTATTCTATAATCTGCAATTTTCTTGAAATGAAAAATGTGGCTTTTCTGTCATTTTCGTAAGTTTATGTACTTATTTCTTCCCTAAATCTGGTTTTGTAATTTATTGTGGTAGGAAAACTGGTGTTTTATATTAATGCCTTTTTTCTTTATTAGGAAAAAAATGATTTCAGCAGACAAATACATATGTAACGGGCTACGCTATCAAATAGTGACTAGCATTTGCATTCGTAACCTGATGATAATATGCCCTGCAGAAGTGTGGCATCACGGTTACAAAAATGGTGCAAAATAGCAGGACAGCAGTTTTTGGACTTAACTTTTTTCCACCCCTCTCTTAGTCTTTCTTGCTTCATTTACTTTTTTTATCATGGATCTTTAGCAGTTGCAATGTACTTTGGGGTTGCACAACATTTGGCTGTTTTGGTGTAATATATATAACAAAAAAAATTTATGGACCAATATTGTTCCTACATGTGGTATGCTTGCTCGCTGTCTTATGGTGCATATCTTTCTATCAGGAACAAAAGTTGAAGGAATCTTACGTCAAGCTGCAGATGTTGAGGAAGTTGACCGCAGAGTTCAAGAATATGAACATGGTATCATTTCCTTTCAATTTAGCACTCTCTTTAATGCTTTTGATGAACTGGAGAACTCTTGTACTTTTTGGAAGATTCCAGCTTAATTTAATATATATTTCCTTTGTTTTAAAATGCTTGCACATCTTCTAAACTGAGACCTCTGCTCAATTTTTCTTGATCATTTCTAGGCAAGAATGAATTTGAACCAGATGAGGATGCTCATGTTGTTGGTGATTGTGTGAAGGTACTTTCTGGCTTTGCATGATATAACTTATGCCTTTAGATTATACACTTTGTGCTTATTCATCCCACTTTTTTTTAAATGCAGCATGTTTTAAGGGAACTGCCCTCCTCTCCAGTTCCTGCATCTTGCTGCACCGCACTGCTAGAGGCTTATAGTAAGTTTGAATCTGTATCACCCTTCATTTCTTATTTTATAATTTATGAATGTAATGCATTATCGCTTAAATGTTGTTTCTTGAATAATTTTGAGGAATCATTTCAACATTCCATACTCATCGATTTTCTAAATCAAACTTCTTTTCGAATGATAGGAAAGCTTTCATGTCCATCATTCATGAAATTGGAGTTTTGTTTTCCCTCTTAATCCCATATAGATAGCTCAGATTTGGTTTATAACGTAATGTTTAATCCGAATAATCTGAAGAAGCGGGTTAAATTGGTCAATGTTGAATGAATGTGCAAAATGCTTACATATTACACATTTCCTAAGTGTTGGTTAATTCAAGGATGCTAAGTACTGACTTTCATCTCATCAAAGATGAGGTAAAAAAATTACTTATCAAGCTAAAATCTTCCTTTATTCCTGCACCTGAAATCAGATCATCATTGAGTGCATAAAAATAAATCAACTAGTCAAGTGTCTGAATAAATAAGTCTTCAAAATGGAAAAATAAAAGCCTATTAGATCTTTTCTCAAAAGTTATTTTCTATATGTTTTCATGTGCAGCATAGAAGTATTTCCTTATCTTATTAGTGGACTAGAACTTTATTTGTATTGTTAGATACTGATATTGTTTGTTTGCTGCTGTATTTTACAAGAAATCGATCGAAAGGAAGCTCGGATTAATGCAATGCGCTCTGCAATAGTGGAGACATTTCCGGAACCAAATCGGCGTTTATTACAGAGGTAATCTTTCCATGTTTGCAATTGCACTTCAAATTTATTTGTTTTGTGACTGAAGACTGTTAGGTTCTCATCAGAATTTTCTGTACATCTATTTTATATTTGCTTCAATCTAGTACCCAAGTGTTGAAAAAAAAAAAAAATCTAGTTGTTAAGCTGGTCATTATTGCAGAATTCTGAAGATGATGCACACAATCTCTTCACATGCTCATGAAAATCGAATGAATCCATCTGCTGTTGCTGCTTGCATGGCACCCTTGCTACTGCGTCCTTTATTAGCTGGTGAATGCGAGTTGGAGGATGACTTTGATGTTAATGGTGATAATTCTGCCCAGCTGCTTGCTGCTGCTAATGCTGCTAATAATGCTCAAGCCATTACTACAACACTTCTGGAGGAGTATGAAAATATTTTCGATGTAAGATACTCTCAGTTCCTTTGTTTCATAATTGAGTTCTGGTATTCCAATTTCCGTGTTTGATACAAATTGTGCTGCTGTTATGAAACTCGAAATACTGCTAAATTTTCTTTTACACACGCAATCATGATTTGTCAAGTTAGTTTTGGTTTCAGCTTGTTTAAGGGGACTTTGCTTGTAATGTATAGGAAGGACACCTGAATTTAGTGTTTACCTGGATAAGATATGAAACTTGACCCATCAATGGATAAGGTTGACTCCATGATAATAACTCATTCTAGAAAATAGTAAGTCATTTGGTCTATTGCTGTTCCAAGCCACCATTGTTCAACAATCTTTCTTTTTCACTATATTTCTATCAGTGCATTTTTACTTTTAACAACCCTTTTAAAAAGTGGCATAAATGGATAATAGTGTGCGATTATTATGTATTGAGGATTACTGACAACCATGGATCCTTGTATGAAGAATGATGCTTAGCAATTGTATGTTGTCTCAGGATGAAAATCTACACAGGTGCTCTATTTCAGCTGATTCTCGGATAGAAAACAGTGGGAGTGATGATTCAACTGATGATGAAAATATGGACATGAAAGAAAATGGTTATCATGATGCAGAAAATGAAGTCGATCAAGATTCAGATGATGACCCTGAACGTGTACTAAGTGGAAAATTAAGTGAAAGCAGTGGTTCTGCTGACAGTGATCTCTATGATTATAAGGTTCTCTTATAAACACTTGCATGTCTCTGACCTTTTTTTCTCTTCCTTTCACTAGTGATATAAGTCGTGATCATGTCTCTGGGAAAATGAAATTTTCTGCGCCCATCACATGCTGCTGGAAGATGATGTCTTCAGCCTGGAATTGCTGGGATGTTATAATCAGTTTAACTATTTGTGTTAGATTTTCTGTGCTTCCTGGAAAAGATAGGAAAAGATAACTTGGCTTTTTTCTGCTTCTGGTGATTTTATAAATGTTGTCATTTACAAATACTGGGGTAGTGGTTTTGTTTGGATTTTAAGTGGGGAGTGATGAGTGCTAGTGTCCTAAATTTCATCCTGTGAGTTTTTGGTATATCATTGCAGTATATTTGTTTTTAAATGACATCAACACATGTTAGACAACATGCACTTAATATCATCAACATGCACACAATTGTGATAATTGGGATTTGAATGGTCCTTGTCTCTCTTAATTGGTGCTCCTCTTAGTTTTTGTTTTGAAACTTTTTGCTGACGAGTCAAATAATGGACAATTCATGGAATGTTAGTTTTGTGGAGAAACTTTTAAGGATTCCAGCTTTCTTTTATCCAGAGTATCTTAATCATTATGATGATAATAAGTGGAGAATTGTTGTAGGAAGATTCCTGTATTTGAGTGGGTTTCATTGCAGTGGAGACAGTTGCATTTTCATGAATATTTGGGATTTATGCATTCGTCACCTGCCTTTTGCCTATAAAGTGTGTGAATAAAAATCTCCTAATAATTGATTGGGTTATGGTCATCAAGGATCTTTCCTTTCTTCTTACTGCTGCTTGGGCCCATGCAACCATCTGGTGACTTCTCTTAAATTTCCTTTGTTTTGCTAACTGCGAGGTTAAAAGTAATGGAACATAGATTTTAAATTGTTTAAATTTCATAATGGCATCCCATATAGTTTTTGTTTGGTTCAACTTTGTTCAAATACTTGCCAGTGTTGAGCTATAGTTATCTTGACCAATGCATATATTCATCTTGTACTCTTGCAGGCTTTTGGTGGTGATGATTCAGATGTTGGATCACCTAGAACCAATAATGCTCCAGCTGAGAGTTCAAATATATCTGTTGATCCTGTACAAACAAGAGATTCCAATGCTCAACCCATAGAACAAAAAAGTAAACCAAAGAAAGGAAATGAAAATTCAGCAAACGAGATGGATGTTTCAAGTGTGTTACCAACTGGTGAATCTTACCGGTCAATGGGTGAAATTCTATCCTCAGTGGATCCTGTGTCTCCCATGCCCATATCTGGAGTGGAATCATCTGCTGAGAAGTCGGCAGGTAAAGTTGCAGCCTCTAATCTCAATGGGAAGCGATCGACATTCTGGGGAAGAAGTAACGTAAGCTATCATCTTCTGATATTTTTCTGTCATGTATTAATTACCGAAAACCCCGATATCACATGCAGTTAATGATACTTTTTTTTTCAATTAGAGAATATCCTGATAAAATTTCCAACAAGGATATTTATCTGAAAACCTCACCCTTTATGGTAGGCAGGTGAAAGGTTTTTAGAGCAATACATCTTGATTATGAATTTAAACTTTCAAAAGGAACTGATTAAGTTTCTTCTGAGGGATCAAGCACTGCAAGTTCAACTCAAGGGGCCAAATGAATGCAAAGCAGGGACAACCATCACAGGCTTACACAATTTGACTGTTGCCATATTATTATGCTGTAAACTTGATGTGATTATATACTTATAACGGTCATGCGTGGATCACAATTTCTAAGGAAAGTATAAGATGCCTTAAAGGATGTATGAAGTGAGTGTTGTAATTGCCTCAAATTGGTTCCCCACCCATTCAAAACTGTTCCTGCTCCTAATATTTATAGCAGTTGGGGGAGTGGGGTGGCATAGGTTCTCTCTCTTGGGAAGGAAGAAAGTGTGATTTTGTATCAATTGATTTCTTGCAGTTTATATTCGGAGATTGTAATTAGAAGCCTAATAACGCTACTTATCTTTATGCAGGCCAGAAAGACACCGTCAATGGAATCAGTTGATTCTTCCGGGGAAGAGGAGTAAGATACTCGTTTTATGCATTGTGTTCTACAGTACTAATACATGTTCTTTGACATTTTAAACCTGAGAATCATATTTATCCATATCTTTCATTAGCCCATGCTGCCATGCAAGTTTAAAAAATGTATCTGCCTTGATATTGTGCACTCCCTGAAAGCAACATGTAGTGTTCAAGTAATAAGTACATCATTGGCATTAGTTATTGGTATAGATTCCACTTGGGCCTAATGTGATCTGGTCCTCTCATTTCTGTTATGATTGTTATTTTCCTTCTCTTTTCTCCTTGAAAGTTCTCATGTGACATCATTTTCTAACTTGGCATTTCATATTATATGGCCTTTTTTTTACAGAAAAAATAAAAATAAAAATTGAAGAAACATATCTCATCTGGTTGAATCTGAGCAGGGAAATGTGAAATCAGAAATTGTATATTGGAATCTTAGTAAAGAGTTATGCTTACAGAAGCAGCATGCATTGGATTATGTTTTTGCTAATTATGATTTTATTTTCATTATTTGTCTCCGTTTCTCTTTAAAAAAGCTGGCAAGATTATTCTGAATTGCAGCTCTTGCTTTCCTTCCATATCCCTGCCTCAGTACATGAACATACTCAACTGTTTACAGTCATATTTAGTTCAAAAGTAATTATTCGATAGGTTCTTGCATTATCTTCTGAGTTTTCTTTGAAGCTTCAACTTCACTAACTAACTTTTTCATGTTTAATTTGATCCATATTTGGTGCTATTCTATTTAACTGTATAGAGTTGTACTGCTTTCAGGCTTGCTATTCAGAGGCTTGAGATAACAAAGAATGACTTGAGGCACAGAATTGCAAAGGAGGTCTCAATATTTTCTTTAAATCTGCTTCCTGTTCAATTATGGAATGTTGGCATGTTTTCCTGATAGGATTGGTTATTCCATCTGTCCAGGCTCGTGGAAATGCCATTTTACAAGCAAGCTTAGAGAGGAGAAAGCAAGCTTTGCATGAGCGTCGCTTAGCACTTGAACAAGATGTAATTATTTTTAGCTTGTCAAATGCTGCTTTCTCTTTCCAATGTTTCACCACGTTTTATCAGTTTGTTGCTTGTCACCTTGAATGTTAAAATTGTTGTTAGAAATTTAGTCCTGCTTAATTTGAACGTACTATTTTTACTTCAGTAGACATGTGGGGAAATACACAAACTAAATCTAGCCAGTTCCACCACACAAGAATGGAACAAATTAAGGAAGAATGCTACTATTTAGTTAATCTCTGCAATTTTGACAGAGTAATGGCAGGCATTCTATTCTTGCTATCTCTAGTACTGGTTTGTGTTGATGGTACACCTTATCACATGTTTCTAGTATTCTGGAACTGCATCATGATCATTGGCTTCTTCTGCTTCCGTGGGCATACTTAATCAGCCTATGTAACTGTATTTGCATGTGGAGCAAAATTAATAGCATTTTTTTTCACACTGTTTTTGTTGACTGAAAGTTAATGACCACTAGGTTGCAAGATTGCAAGAGCAGCTGCAAGCTGAAAGAGATCTTAGAGCTGCATTGGAAGTTGGTTTGAGCATGTCTTCAGGACAGTTCTCCAGTTCTCACGGCATGGATTCTAAAGTATGTATAGATCCTTAGGATTTTTTTGGTTTTTTCCCCACTTTTCTTTCCTTCCAATCTGGACTAACACCCATTCTTGTGATTTAAAATGATGCGAAGACGAGGGCTGAGCTTGAGGAGATTGCTCTTGCTGAAGCAGATGTGGCCAGGTTGAAGCAAAAAGTTGCAGAGCTCCACCATCAACTTAATCAGCAAAGACAGCATCACTATGGTTCCCTTTCGGATGCAAGTGATTGTTTTCAACATGTTCAAAATCATAACCCTCAACAGTGAGTCTGCAAAGTCTTATCGTTTTTTAATCTCTCCACTTAAGGTGGCTGTAATTACAATTAGTTGCTTGTCACTTTTCCTTGAGTTAACAAGGATCGTTAAACAGAACTTTCATACTGTCACTATCTAGGAATTGAGATACATTGTTTCACCTAGTGGTGTAGATGGAAGAGGCCTTGATGAGATGGGCTGTTTCACTGCTATCATATGCTTACTGTATTTCCCATTTTGTGTTTGATTTCTGCAGGAGATTTTTGCAGCAAGATTTTGATACAACTGTTGCTGTTGTTAATCATGAGAGGAAACAGAGAACTGAGGTACTTGGAGCTCTGTTTCCCAGTTGATTGCCTTTATGAGATTCACATAAATAAAACATATATTATGAGCTTGAGAAAGATCATTCCAACTCATGTTTCATTATCCTTTCCCATTTCCAACCTTTTACCCCATACTCGTGCTCCTCCATTGGTGGTCAAACTGACCAGTGATTTAGTTGATGTTCAATATTTTAAGGATGACCTGCCTGGGTGACTGCCAAACAAAAATCCAACTTTCTTCCCTATGGGGAAGAGTGATTAAACTAAAGTTCATGGCATGCCAAAGAAAAAATTGAATGCAATGCTTACTAGTGCTCAAATGAACTGCTACTACTACTCATGTTCCTCTACTCATTTTGCTAAAGCTTTATTGCTGATTGTAGGTCCCAAGATCATGATATCCTGGCAATAGGTTGCATTAGAGATTCTGATGTGGTTTTACTACAACATTGATTACTAACTTGCACGAGTTAGGGATCATTTAAGGTTGAAATAATTATCTGGAACATAAATTGATCAAGGAGATGGAGAAGCTCCTTTTCTAGGGTATCTTGATTCATTGAGTATGTTTTCTCCAAATAGTTTAGAAAATTGGAAAATAAAAATAAAGAGGAAACAATGACACTAGTGATGTATCAATTGTATTTCCTTTATGATGTGGTGCCTCTTTGATTAATTCCTCTTGAGCTCTAGAATCTGCTGTCTTGAAGTCTTTTATTTGCAGCATTGTTTCACCTCTTGTTTCAAATAATACCTGCATGTGCTCTTAAATATGGAACATGGCTTCTATGCTGTAGGAGGGCTTGTTGGGTAACGATTGGAAGCATATTAAAGGACCAGGGTTAGCAACTGGAAGCAGCAGCAGGCAGCCTTCTCGAAAGCAATTTGTGGAATCAGCAAATCTTAGTGACTCAAAAAGTACTGAGGCATCAACAAACATGTCCATGGATGAGCTTTGTGGTGTTGATTCTGCTCCCTCTACTTCCAGAGCTGTAGAGGTAACTGTTTGCCCACAATTATTTGGACAACTAGAGAGTTAAGCTGAAAAGACAGATGCATTGACCTGTATGAAAACCTTATTTTATCATGTGGTCCCATAACTTAGATAATGCGTGTTTGAGGAACCTAATCTTTAATAATACCATGCAAACGATCCGCTTAGATACCAGTATTGTCATTCACCATTGTTGCAGGTCATGGACTATCCAAGACATCCATCAGCAGCATCTTCAGCTTTGGTAGAACTAACAACTCGACTGGATTTCTTCAAGGAAAGGCGATCCCAGCTCATGGAACAGCTCCGCAACCTTGATCTGAACTATGGCACAACGTCTTCACAAGATTTTATTTATAGACCATCATCCCCTCCATGGAACTGACCAAAGACGATGATGCTCACTAAATTGACTTGCGGTCTTGTACATTCTTCAGTATTGCATATAGTTGTATCTCATGCACCCTTGCTTACCCCCGATTTTTCTCATCTTCTCCTCTCTCTCTGTTTCCCTTTTTTTTGCGGGCATTTTTCTAGTGCGAGTATGATTGAATTCATAATGGTCAAGTGTTCTTTCAGCCGTAGTATTGCGTTCTTTTGTCACAAAATATTGTAAACAAAACTGAGTGTTGCCTGTTGTGTCAATAGTAGGTGGAGATATGTATTGAACAGAGACACATTGGAAGAGAAGCCCTTTTTTTTTTTTTTAATATAAAAATCCTATATTTTGTATTTGACAGCATGGGCGGATAGTAGTGGTCTGATGCTTGTAATTCAAATATTCTTTTTTGCTCTTTTGACGGGTTAGTTCCAGGGGCCTGGCCTCTATTTTTGGCTCTTTTTATTTCTTGCATTAGTTTAGACAGATTAATTAAAATGGATTAGTTAGTATACGTGTGGCATGCCTAGTTTGGCAGGTGTTCGATTTTAATTGAAATTAATTAAAATAAATTAATTATAAATGTTTGAAGCATGAGGCAGCCTCTTTGCATTTTGATTTCTGGGGACCTGCTAGTATTTTCTGGACCCGAAAGGTGATTTAATGATACTTTGATCCGATTTTAAGTTTAGGTTTAGGACCCATGAATTGAACTCTTGTATTTGGTTTATGATAAATTAGAAACAGAGCGATTGGAAACTATGTCCCAATAACGAGATGGCAAGACCTGATCCGAGTGCTGCTGCTGCTTTTACTTCTATCTCAGTATCAAGATTTTTTTCTTGCTTAAATAAATTGCTAGAACAAGTTAGAATCAATAAAAATATGCATGCTACATCGATGAGTTTACGGATAATTTTTTATCAAGATATTGAGAATTTAACTGCATTTTCTGAAAATAAGTTGCGGGTAGGGTAAGAGAGGATTAGTAAAATTCGACTGCAAAGGAAGGGGGGGAGGCAAGTAATTGGAGAGTGACAGAAACTCCGGTGGCATGGAGCGTGAAGTTAGGAATTGTTAGGAATAATCGTTGAAAATTAATCAACAAAGATAATAAGAGTAAATAAATATAAGAATTGAATAGTGAATAATACGGCAGCGTTTCAAGGAGTGGCATGCGGCCCGAAAGAAAGAAGCAAAGAGAGAGTAGGGAATTGAAATCACGCAGAATTAAGTGGTAGTCTCATCGTCGTCTCCTCCAAACCAAAGCACCCCCTTCTCAGAGCCAAACCATCAGGGAACGAACCCTCACTGAAAATCAAATTTCACTTTGATCCGAAGAAGAAGAAATTCTCTCTCACTCTCAGATCTGATTACTCAGGTACGCTCCGCTCCGCTCTGTCTATTTCTTTTTGTTTCTTGGAATTTGTGGTTTCTAACTGATTGATTGATTATTAACTCTTTTTTTTATTGCTCTGCTTATCTACTCTTTGCGGATCGGTTAGTACTTGGTGTTTTATTTTTTCTTATTTTGAAAGCACCTTTTTTTTTTGCTGCTCATTTATGGATTTTTTTTTTTAATTTAGTGCATGTTCTGAGAATGTGACGATTAAAGATGCCTTTATGAATCTTTTTTATGTATAATTTGCGTAGAGGTAGCTTATTTTTACCTTTTATTTTGCATATGGTGAGGGCATTGAGACTTACATATAGCAACAACTCTTTTGCTGGTATTGAGGTCCTATCATCACAATTGAAGAAGCTAGAGAACCTTGACCTGAGCTTTAATAGATTCGACGATAGCGTTTTCTCACATCTGTGTGGATCTTCTTCACTCAAGTATTTAAATCTAACAGGCAATATTTAGGATCAACAGCTGTCAATGGTAAAGTTGTGAAAATTTCTTGGCATCTTCTAGCTAATGAGGCATAACTTTACCCAAACTTCATTTTTTAGATGCCAACCTATTTAGCTCATTTCTCAACAATACATTTTGATATTTTTAAAATATCTCAAGCACATCTCAACACAAAAACTTAAGATGTATATTGGATAAAACCTCAAGAATATGATTTTATTATATTCATTAGTAGCTTGCTTTTTCAGATGCTGTTAATATTATGGGATTAGTGATTAATTGCTCATTGACTTGAACAAAATCCTGCCGAGCACCTTTTATGGTAGTTGGTACCTCATTACCTCTAAAGCTCCTACTTAAATACTGACCATAAGCATGTGAAATTTGAAAATCACAGGTAAAATCAAATCAATCCACTTAGTGGGTTCTCTTTAAAAGGTGGTCCCCTGAAAATTTCAAATATGATTTCATTTTTATTATTTTAAATACAATAACAAGTGGCCAGTGACTGATATGGATGAACTAGGTGGCATTTCAATAATGATGTTGTATTTGTGACAATAATTTATGAATTATCATAGGGGGTTGTGCTGTGCAAATCCATGAGGAGGACATGAATTCTTAATGTTTGTTTAGCTGGTTGTAATCGGTTTCTTCTAGTTTTGTCTTGATTGTCAAATGGTGTTTTATATGCCCGGATGAGGGAGAAGTGAATTTGTTGTGGAGTGTAGAAGGACTAAAATAAGTTGAACTGGATTTTTTTTTAATGAATGAATTAATTGTATGATAGATTCTGATAATACTAGAAATTACTAGAAAATCAATTCTGTGGTGGCTTAATTGTGTGACATGGTGATTTCTTATTTTTATCAACGAACTTAAGAGGGGTTTTTAAGGTTAGTATTCCATGGTTTAATATTACTCAAAATAAGGATTTGTAAACAAATCCTAAACCGGCAACTGCGGTTTTATGGATGGGTTGTATGATAGAACAGCCAAATCAAAAGCCTTTTTTTGATGTCAAGTTCTGGATGGTCCTTGTTACCAATTGAGTTGATAAATTATTTCAATTAGGTATAATTTATACAAATTAGGGTATAATGAAACTAATCAACTAGACTTCATAGTTTCATAAAGTATACATTTAATCCACGCTTTCTTAAATTCGTTTCAAGTTCATGTTATTTTTCATTTTTCAATATTTTTTTTTTGGTTTTTTCTTGTTTTAAAAATTAAAAAGAGAAGAGAAGCAGGTAAGATGGGAAAAGAAAGAAGGCATGTTTGGGTTTTTTTTTTCTTGTAAATTGAATATGGTAAAGAGGTCAGCTCTAGTAAAGGGGTTATTTAATTATTGTCTATACCACAGAGACTAATTGATTAGTTTTGATAAACTATAATGAGTTATTATCCATCAACTCCAATTATCTCCTTTATTGGTTTACTACTGAACAAGAGAAGTGATACAACTATTTGTCTCTCGTACCATCTCATTTCCTCTCTTTGCACCTCAGAAAACAAAAAAAGAAATCAGTTCAGAAAGGCTTGTGTGAATCTGAAAAAGCCCTTGGGAATGGCAGCAATTTACAGCCTTTACATCATCAACAAATCAGGTGGTTTGATCTTCTACAAGGTAAGATGTTTACTTCCCTTCAATTCGATTACAACGGCATTTTGGGGTGTGATGCTCTATTGGATCATGATTGAAAGCAATACAAGTGACTGACTACTGCTAATAATAACAACTTGTGATGTTTGATGTTTGGGTTACTGTTGCATTTTTTTTTTTTCAAAAATAGGATTATGGATCTTCTGGACGGATGGATACAAATGATAGCTTACGAGTGGCTAGTTTATGGCACTCAATGCATGCCATCTCTCAGCAGCTATCACCAACTGTTGGTTGTTTAGGCATTGAACTCCTCGAAGCTGATACCTTTGATCTTCATTGCTTCCAATCACTCACTGGTGGCTACCTCAACCCTTTTATTTATTTATATATTTATTTATTTACAAGCATACTAGGTACAATATTAGAAAGAGAAATGCTCTATAATTTACCAAGGTATCAATTTCTTACTTATTTGGTTATTGATAAGCCTTCCATCTTATGCTTAATTGCCAATTTCTTCTGTGTAGGAACTTGGAAACCACTTTTCTTAATTTAATGAACTTCAACCCTTTCAAAGTTATTATCAGCTAGCTGATTGTTAGATCCAAATTTTTTTACCGGAAACTGCCACATTCTGTAACATATGGATTATAGTGTTCTGAGCATTGCTTGCTATTTCCTAACTTTTGTTTCTAGTTAGCATGCCTCATTTTTTAAGGTAGATGGGCTGGGTACTTGAGTATTTATTTGTGGCTGTTTTATGTTCTTTAAAAGTATCTCAAGTCCATGTTTTTCGAACTATGAATTTGTAGTGACAAGCTCTTCGTTCCTCTTTGAATGCTATTGAATTTTCTTTTTAAACTTATTTGGGTTTTTTCCCTTCTACAGGAACAAAATTCTTTGTGGTGTGTGAACCTGGAACACAGCACATGGAAGGCCTCTTGAAAGTCATATATGAATTGTACACGGATTATGTCCTAAAGAACCCGTTTTATGAGATGGAGATGCCTATACGATGCGAACTCTTTGACATCAACCTGTCTCAGGCAATACAGAAGGATCGTGTTGCTTTATTGGGGCGATGAACTTTCTGGATTTTGCTTCAATAACTTTTGTTATTTTTCATTTTCATTTGTGCATTTGCCATGAGATCTTTCAATTTTCTTTTATGCTCTTCTTCTCCTTAGTGGCTGTTTGTGGGTGTGTTTAACTTGCTTTTCATGAAAATTTGATTTTTTTTTAAAATTTTTTTTTAGTTTTTTCATATTGTTTTGATGTGCAGATATCAAAAATAAATTTAAAAAATAAAAAAAATTATTTGGATATATTTCTGAACAAAAATTATTTTAAAAAGAAACTGCTGCTAATCTATTATATTTCCAAATACCTTCTAGTATTTTTATGAAATTTGTGGGATGTTGATTGTTTATGGATGTCCATCTGTGCAGGCGAAGTATCTTTTTAATATTGCAGAAAAGTGCATAATTTGGCCTGCTTACACATCTTTTGCTCTTTGGATGAGTTGGGGGTTGGGAGAGCAGCATTTCCAAAATGGGGAAACCCCCATTTTTAGAGATTTCTTAAAAATTATTGTAGCTTGGCTCCCTCCTCTTGCTGCAGAACCAGTTCAGGGTTGCAATAATGGGCGTAGGATTGGCACGGTTTGAAAACGTGCGTCTATTTCGGCGCCGTTTATTTTTACCTCGTTAACAAACGGTTGCAATATCTATTCTGAATCTGATTGGTGGAGAGAAATTTATGTTCTTTATAGGTCTCTCTCGCACAATTAATTCTCTGAGAGAATTTCTTCCACGTCGCATCAAAGTGAAATTTGATTTTCATTTAAGGTTTGTTTGCTGATGTGGGGGGAGAGGGGTTTTTTTGGCTACGAGACGATGAGGCTACCAGTTAAGAAACAATTTATAAACACTATTTATCCCTTAACAACTTATAATGGATTCACGTGATAATTTTTTCCTGGTCTTTTAATTTTTTTTTATCATTTATTTCTTTTTCAATTCAAACCTTTGACATTTGTTGTTTTTTTTTTTTTAAGGTTAGAGTTTTATAATTTTTTTTATTTAATTTATTTTGGGTATTAAGAAGAAATCTATTTCTCCTCTTGGACACATTGTCCATCCTAAGTTATTATAGATTCGTACACTCCTCACCTCAGAAGTTACTGTGAATTCATAGTAACTTGTTTTTTTTTTATTCTTTCTAATTTAGTCATTTGATATTGTATTTTTTTTTTATCATTTGAATTATTTGTTTCCAATTTAGTCATTTGACATTGTATTTTTTTGGGAATGAATTTTATAATTTGTTTGTATATTATCTATATTGGAAAAAATATCCCAACTTTTAATTGGTGCTTGAATTTACAAAACAAAAACCAGTTTTGTTGTTTGTAAGAGATTTAGAGTTGGGGCATCAAAATTGAAAAGGAAGAAGAATGACAATTTTTTAAAATAAAAAAGTAGTTCCGGCACCTTCTAGCCTTAAAAATTGTCCAAAAATCTCTTTTTTTGCTCTATATTTTTATTATTTTATAAAATCTTTTATTATATTAATAGGCCTGCGTGTTCATTTTTTGGTGTTAAAAGATATTGGATCTGACCCGTGAAAGAAGCAGGGTGACCTAACTAGATATTATTATATTTAATATTGTTCAATTTTTATAGTGTTTTCTTATTCGTGTATATTTTTTTAATATTAGTAAATGTTGTTTTTTTGCAACTCATTATAGGCGTTCTTTTTATATTATATTTGGTTATTTTATTATCATATAATCAAATAAAAAAATAATTTTAAGATAAACAAAAAAAAAAATTGGTATTTTTCTTTTCTTGTTGTTGTTAATTAATTTTCTTTGATTATTCATAATAATTCCTTACCCCATGCCCGCATTGTTTCTATCACTCTCCAATTACTCGCTTGTCTCTTCTTTTGTAGTCGAATTTACTCTCTCCCCCTCTCTCTCTAATTATACTCGTCGAATTTTACTAATCCTCTCTTACCTGATGATTACCTGCTGCTTTGTATTTCTGGTTTTTGTTGTATATTTTTTATTGCTTTTTTATTGGTTTTTGTATTTCTGGTTTTCACATAATAAGTCAATCTTGAACTATTTTTTGAGCTTGAGATAAAAGAGCCGATCACCAATAAAGACCTCGACTCATGCGAGTTGACTCAATGGAGAAGTTTAAGTGGTTGTTTGGTAGTGTGGCTGTGGGTGAGGTTCATCTGCAGCCACACTACCCAATGTTTGATTAAAGGAAAAGCTGGGTGGTTTGCTGGTAGGGCCCACCAATATTTAAGACTGCACCGCAGGTTTTGAGAAGCAGCATTTTGCTGCTTCTCGTGCTGCTAATCCAACCTTAACAGTGGAGCATGGCTCCACTGTTCATTGAACAGTGGAGCAATGCTAAAACTAGGATGCAAAGTTTTTTTTTTTGAAAAACTAGTATAATTAATTAATTGCACTTGTATTGTTCACATGAAAAATATATATATATATATATTAAAAAAATTAGTTTAAGGTAAATTAAATTTATTCGTACTGTAATCTCAATTTTATTCCTGATAATATTTTATTTAGTTTTATTGCACGCAAGATAAATCATGATAATTGTAATTATTATCGAATTAATTTTGTACATAATGAAATTGTTGATTTTTTTTTAAAAAAAATTGTGTTTTACTCGAAAAACTAGTACTTAATATTATTTAATAACACTACATAAATTAGAAGGATATCGCATAATGACATAGTATTTGTAAAATTTGATCGCAATTCCAATTATGTTATTGCCGGGTTCGACCTAGTAAAAAAAAATCAATTTTTATTTTTATTTTAATTGTGTTCTATTCAAAAAATTAGAAAGAGATCACTTGATGACGTAACAAAAGATTCAGTTTTTGTTGTTGCGCACTTAAAAAACCATGAAAAATATAGTCCTTGTTGGATAGATTTTGTATGTGATGACATTGCACATAGTTGAATGGAATAATAAAAAAAAATTGATATCAATATTATTTATTTTATGATGTAATAACAGTAATTAAATTTACAATATTTAAATTAAAAATCATTAGTATTAATATATATATATTTTAATTATTTTATAACCTCAATTTGAAAAACATTTTTTTAACCAAACACATTAAACTACTTTTTCTTCAACTTCAATTTCAACTACAGTTTTAACCAAACACTTATTTTTTCAAACCAACCTCAACTAAAAATACTTTTTATAAAATATTTTTTTTCAAACCACAATCATAAAAACTACCGCAATACTAAACATACTTTACCTGTAATTATATAGTTTTTTTATTTAAAAAACACTACAAATTGTAGCTTCTTTACCGGCTTTTGAGTGGCCAAGAGTCGGACCTTCCAATACGGTGCATATTTACATTTTTCCCTCCTTTTAATTTGTTTTGGTTGAATTTGAATGTGATTTAAAATTTTGGTAAACTAGCACTGTAAATTGTTTTTAGAAAAACAACACAATTTAATAAAAATTATAAGTGAAAGGTATGCTTTTTTAAAAAAGTAGCTGTAAAGTGGGGCATTTTAAACAAAAAGTTAAAACGGCCGACATAAATTTCAATAAAATAATAATAATAAAAAAAAGAATGAGATTTTATGGATAAGTAAACCTTTGATGAGAATATCTTAAAATCATTAAAAAAACTTTTGATGAGATAATCTAATAATATTAAATTTTTTTTATTAATAATGATTGAAATGAGTAACAAGTGTCCTCAAATAAAAACGGTTGGCTAACTTGCTTTTTTTATAATGTGTCTAACCTTAAAAATTTGATTAAACTATGTTATTTTTTAAAAATAAAAAAAATGAAATTTCCATATTTTAAACAATTTGCAATTATTTTTAAAAAACTCAAATATTTGTGAAATAACAGAACTATCCCGTTGCAAAAAAGAAAAGCAACACCCATCCATTAAGATCCAGTTTAATATTATAGTAGTAATTTTTTAAAAAATATATATTAATAATAATTTTTTAAAATTTACTTTTAATATCATAACATCAAAATAATTTAAAAATAAATAAATAAATTATCACAAACCACGCGTTCAAAACAAACAGTATCGAAGTCTAATTCAATACAACTGCCTGCCCTTGTAACGAGCACACTATAAAGAAGGTCACGGGCTTGATTACAGAAACCGTCAAACACAGCCATATCCAAAAGGTAAAAGATCATCCTCTCCTTTCTCTCCTCTAATCCATCTCCAAATGCAACAAAACATGTCCACAAAAAGACCCACCGCCATCTTTCTCTTCCTCCTCCTTGCACTCCTCCACGACCGAATCCATGCAAGCCCGATAAAAACTGTAGTGGTAGTAGTGATGGAAAATCGTTCTTTTGATCACATGCTAGGTTGGATGAAGAAAATCAACCCTGAAATCAATGGTGTTGATGGCACTCAGTGGAATCCATTGAACATAAGCGATCCAAGTTCGCAGAAATTCTTCACCAACAACCAAGCTCAGTATGTTGACCCTGATCCTGGCCACTCTTTTCAAGCAATAAGGGAGCAAATATTTGGGTCTGAAGACACATCCAAGAATCCTCCTCCCATGAATGGCTTTGCCCAGCAGGCTTTCTCGATGGACGCATCAACCAGCTTGTCTCGGGATGTCATGAATGGATTTGAGCCTGATGTGGTAGCTGTGTATAAGACACTTGTATCTGAATTTTCTGTCTTTGACAGGTACAGCTACTTTTTTGTCGGTCCACGTTTAAGTAATTTACTACATAAAGATTCCGTTTTCAATGATTTCGATGTAAACATACTGATATTTCTCTACCCGAAAATATAATTCAGTGATGTCTTTATTAATCTCAGGAATGCCCCAATGGCAACTAGATTGAATTTCAGCTTAAATTCTTCTCATAACAACAAATCAGAGAGAGAGAGAGAGAGTATTTGATGGATATGGTTTTCATGTTGAAATCAGTAGGAATCTGATTTTTCTTTTTCTTTTTTTAAAAAAAAACAATTATTGCAAGTGTTTTGAATATGACACAATTTTATTTTTTATTTTGAGAAAATAACGTGGCGTTTTTAATCCTCCAAATTAATATGCGTGCGTGTTTATACTTGTATATCTTTTATTTAGGAAAAAAAGAGGTTTTTTTGGAAGTATTCAATTAATTTATAAACTTCGAAGTATCCACTTAGCTATACCTTTTGGTTAATTTATTGCACAAACATTTGTATATTGTTGACATGATTTCGCGATTACTAGTAAAAGCACATGCGATGTCTAATTTAACCCCAAAAAAAAACACCCTGCCCTGTCAGGTGGTTTGCTTCTGTGCCATCATCCACACAACCCAACCGTCTATTTGTTCATTCAGGCACATCGGCCGGAGCCACCAGCAACATGCTATTGAAGGGTCTTTCCACCAATGTTTGTTCTTCTCCACCATAAATCTTATCATTTTCCCTTTTCCCTTTCTTTCAGAAATGATCTTCATTCAGCCAGATACATGCTAATTTCTCTGTTGCCTTTTCACTTAAAATCATATTTTGATTAGGGAGGGATAAACGTCCAGTTAAGTCATTGGTTGTTGGAAGACCCATTTTACTTGCCCTTGAAGATATTGATGGTGGTCCATCATTCCTTGAGAAAGCTCTCCGATTTCTTGAAAAGTTTGGTAAAGTTATAATCCCTAATTGTGTTGAGCTTGTTATTCTATAATCTGCAATTTTCTTGAAATGAAAAATGTGGCTTTTCTGTCATTTTCGTAAGTTTATGTACTTATTTCTTCCCTAAATCTGGTTTTGTAATTTATTGTGGTAGGAAAACTGGTGTTTTATATTAATGCCTTTTTTCTTTATTAGGAAAAAAATGATTTCAGCAGACAAATACATATGTAACGGGCTACGCTATCAAATAGTGACTAGCATTTGCATTCGTAACCTGATGATAATATGCCCTGCAGAAGTGTGGCATCACGGTTACAAAAATGGTGCAAAATAGCAGGACAGCAGTTTTTGGACTTAACTTTTTTCCACCCCTCTCTTAGTCTTTCTTGCTTCATTTACTTTTTTTATCATGGATCTTTAGCAGTTGCAATGTACTTTGGGGTTGCACAACATTTGGCTGTTTTGGTGTAATATATATAACAAAAAAAATTTATGGACCAATATTGTTCCTACATGTGGTATGCTTGCTCGCTGTCTTATGGTGCATATCTTTCTATCAGGAACAAAAGTTGAAGGAATCTTACGTCAAGCTGCAGATGTTGAGGAAGTTGACCGCAGAGTTCAAGAATATGAACATGGTATCATTTCCTTTCAATTTAGCACTCTCTTTAATGCTTTTGATGAACTGGAGAACTCTTGTACTTTTTGGAAGATTCCAGCTTAATTTAATATATATTTCCTTTGTTTTAAAATGCTTGCACATCTTCTAAACTGAGACCTCTGCTCAATTTTTCTTGATCATTTCTAGGCAAGAATGAATTTGAACCAGATGAGGATGCTCATGTTGTTGGTGATTGTGTGAAGGTACTTTCTGGCTTTGCATGATATAACTTATGCCTTTAGATTATACACTTTGTGCTTATTCATCCCACTTTTTTTTAAATGCAGCATGTTTTAAGGGAACTGCCCTCCTCTCCAGTTCCTGCATCTTGCTGCACCGCACTGCTAGAGGCTTATAGTAAGTTTGAATCTGTATCACCCTTCATTTCTTATTTTATAATTTATGAATGTAATGCATTATCGCTTAAATGTTGTTTCTTGAATAATTTTGAGGAATCATTTCAACATTCCATACTCATCGATTTTCTAAATCAAACTTCTTTTCGAATGATAGGAAAGCTTTCATGTCCATCATTCATGAAATTGGAGTTTTGTTTTCCCTCTTAATCCCATATAGATAGCTCAGATTTGGTTTATAACGTAATGTTTAATCCGAATAATCTGAAGAAGCGGGTTAAATTGGTCAATGTTGAATGAATGTGCAAAATGCTTACATATTACACATTTCCTAAGTGTTGGTTAATTCAAGGATGCTAAGTACTGACTTTCATCTCATCAAAGATGAGGTAAAAAAATTACTTATCAAGCTAAAATCTTCCTTTATTCCTGCACCTGAAATCAGATCATCATTGAGTGCATAAAAATAAATCAACTAGTCAAGTGTCTGAATAAATAAGTCTTCAAAATGGAAAAATAAAAGCCTATTAGATCTTTTCTCAAAAGTTATTTTCTATATGTTTTCATGTGCAGCATAGAAGTATTTCCTTATCTTATTAGTGGACTAGAACTTTATTTGTATTGTTAGATACTGATATTGTTTGTTTGCTGCTGTATTTTACAAGAAATCGATCGAAAGGAAGCTCGGATTAATGCAATGCGCTCTGCAATAGTGGAGACATTTCCGGAACCAAATCGGCGTTTATTACAGAGGTAATCTTTCCATGTTTGCAATTGCACTTCAAATTTATTTGTTTTGTGACTGAAGACTGTTAGGTTCTCATCAGAATTTTCTGTACATCTATTTTATATTTGCTTCAATCTAGTACCCAAGTGTTGAAAAAAAAAAAAAATCTAGTTGTTAAGCTGGTCATTATTGCAGAATTCTGAAGATGATGCACACAATCTCTTCACATGCTCATGAAAATCGAATGAATCCATCTGCTGTTGCTGCTTGCATGGCACCCTTGCTACTGCGTCCTTTATTAGCTGGTGAATGCGAGTTGGAGGATGACTTTGATGTTAATGGTGATAATTCTGCCCAGCTGCTTGCTGCTGCTAATGCTGCTAATAATGCTCAAGCCATTACTACAACACTT
Source organism: Populus alba x Populus glandulosa (assembly GCA_033617975.1). NCBI lineage: Eukaryota > Viridiplantae > Streptophyta > Magnoliopsida > Malpighiales > Salicaceae > Populus > Populus alba x Populus glandulosa. The sequence goes on from CM066151.1 coordinate 8,844,467, forward strand.
CTGGAGGAGTATGAAAATATTTTCGATGTAAGATACTCTCAGTTCCTTTGTTTCATAATTGAGTTCTGGTATTCCAATTTCCGTGTTTGATACAAATTGTGCTGCTGTTATGAAACTCGAAATACTGCTAAATTTTCTTTTACACACGCAATCATGATTTGTCAAGTTAGTTTTGGTTTCAGCTTGTTTAAGGGGACTTTGCTTGTAATGTATAGGAAGGACACCTGAATTTAGTGTTTACCTGGATAAGATATGAAACTTGACCCATCAATGGATAAGGTTGACTCCATGATAATAACTCATTCTAGAAAATAGTAAGTCATTTGGTCTATTGCTGTTCCAAGCCACCATTGTTCAACAATCTTTCTTTTTCACTATATTTCTATCAGTGCATTTTTACTTTTAACAACCCTTTTAAAAAGTGGCATAAATGGATAATAGTGTGCGATTATTATGTATTGAGGATTACTGACAACCATGGATCCTTGTATGAAGAATGATGCTTAGCAATTGTATGTTGTCTCAGGATGAAAATCTACACAGGTGCTCTATTTCAGCTGATTCTCGGATAGAAAACAGTGGGAGTGATGATTCAACTGATGATGAAAATATGGACATGAAAGAAAATGGTTATCATGATGCAGAAAATGAAGTCGATCAAGATTCAGATGATGACCCTGAACGTGTACTAAGTGGAAAATTAAGTGAAAGCAGTGGTTCTGCTGACAGTGATCTCTATGATTATAAGGTTCTCTTATAAACACTTGCATGTCTCTGACCTTTTTTTCTCTTCCTTTCACTAGTGATATAAGTCGTGATCATGTCTCTGGGAAAATGAAATTTTCTGCGCCCATCACATGCTGCTGGAAGATGATGTCTTCAGCCTGGAATTGCTGGGATGTTATAATCAGTTTAACTATTTGTGTTAGATTTTCTGTGCTTCCTGGAAAAGATAGGAAAAGATAACTTGGCTTTTTTCTGCTTCTGGTGATTTTATAAATGTTGTCATTTACAAATACTGGGGTAGTGGTTTTGTTTGGATTTTAAGTGGGGAGTGATGAGTGCTAGTGTCCTAAATTTCATCCTGTGAGTTTTTGGTATATCATTGCAGTATATTTGTTTTTAAATGACATCAACACATGTTAGACAACATGCACTTAATATCATCAACATGCACACAATTGTGATAATTGGGATTTGAATGGTCCTTGTCTCTCTTAATTGGTGCTCCTCTTAGTTTTTGTTTTGAAACTTTTTGCTGACGAGTCAAATAATGGACAATTCATGGAATGTTAGTTTTGTGGAGAAACTTTTAAGGATTCCAGCTTTCTTTTATCCAGAGTATCTTAATCATTATGATGATAATAAGTGGAGAATTGTTGTAGGAAGATTCCTGTATTTGAGTGGGTTTCATTGCAGTGGAGACAGTTGCATTTTCATGAATATTTGGGATTTATGCATTCGTCACCTGCCTTTTGCCTATAAAGTGTGTGAATAAAAATCTCCTAATAATTGATTGGGTTATGGTCATCAAGGATCTTTCCTTTCTTCTTACTGCTGCTTGGGCCCATGCAACCATCTGGTGACTTCTCTTAAATTTCCTTTGTTTTGCTAACTGCGAGGTTAAAAGTAATGGAACATAGATTTTAAATTGTTTAAATTTCATAATGGCATCCCATATAGTTTTTGTTTGGTTCAACTTTGTTCAAATACTTGCCAGTGTTGAGCTATAGTTATCTTGACCAATGCATATATTCATCTTGTACTCTTGCAGGCTTTTGGTGGTGATGATTCAGATGTTGGATCACCTAGAACCAATAATGCTCCAGCTGAGAGTTCAAATATATCTGTTGATCCTGTACAAACAAGAGATTCCAATGCTCAACCCATAGAACAAAAAAGTAAACCAAAGAAAGGAAATGAAAATTCAGCAAACGAGATGGATGTTTCAAGTGTGTTACCAACTGGTGAATCTTACCGGTCAATGGGTGAAATTCTATCCTCAGTGGATCCTGTGTCTCCCATGCCCATATCTGGAGTGGAATCATCTGCTGAGAAGTCGGCAGGTAAAGTTGCAGCCTCTAATCTCAATGGGAAGCGATCGACATTCTGGGGAAGAAGTAACGTAAGCTATCATCTTCTGATATTTTTCTGTCATGTATTAATTACCGAAAACCCCGATATCACATGCAGTTAATGATACTTTTTTTTTCAATTAGAGAATATCCTGATAAAATTTCCAACAAGGATATTTATCTGAAAACCTCACCCTTTATGGTAGGCAGGTGAAAGGTTTTTAGAGCAATACATCTTGATTATGAATTTAAACTTTCAAAAGGAACTGATTAAGTTTCTTCTGAGGGATCAAGCACTGCAAGTTCAACTCAAGGGGCCAAATGAATGCAAAGCAGGGACAACCATCACAGGCTTACACAATTTGACTGTTGCCATATTATTATGCTGTAAACTTGATGTGATTATATACTTATAACGGTCATGCGTGGATCACAATTTCTAAGGAAAGTATAAGATGCCTTAAAGGATGTATGAAGTGAGTGTTGTAATTGCCTCAAATTGGTTCCCCACCCATTCAAAACTGTTCCTGCTCCTAATATTTATAGCAGTTGGGGGAGTGGGGTGGCATAGGTTCTCTCTCTTGGGAAGGAAGAAAGTGTGATTTTGTATCAATTGATTTCTTGCAGTTTATATTCGGAGATTGTAATTAGAAGCCTAATAACGCTACTTATCTTTATGCAGGCCAGAAAGACACCGTCAATGGAATCAGTTGATTCTTCCGGGGAAGAGGAGTAAGATACTCGTTTTATGCATTGTGTTCTACAGTACTAATACATGTTCTTTGACATTTTAAACCTGAGAATCATATTTATCCATATCTTTCATTAGCCCATGCTGCCATGCAAGTTTAAAAAATGTATCTGCCTTGATATTGTGCACTCCCTGAAAGCAACATGTAGTGTTCAAGTAATAAGTACATCATTGGCATTAGTTATTGGTATAGATTCCACTTGGGCCTAATGTGATCTGGTCCTCTCATTTCTGTTATGATTGTTATTTTCCTTCTCTTTTCTCCTTGAAAGTTCTCATGTGACATCATTTTCTAACTTGGCATTTCATATTATATGGCCTTTTTTTTACAGAAAAAATAAAAATAAAAATTGAAGAAACATATCTCATCTGGTTGAATCTGAGCAGGGAAATGTGAAATCAGAAATTGTATATTGGAATCTTAGTAAAGAGTTATGCTTACAGAAGCAGCATGCATTGGATTATGTTTTTGCTAATTATGATTTTATTTTCATTATTTGTCTCCGTTTCTCTTTAAAAAAGCTGGCAAGATTATTCTGAATTGCAGCTCTTGCTTTCCTTCCATATCCCTGCCTCAGTACATGAACATACTCAACTGTTTACAGTCATATTTAGTTCAAAAGTAATTATTCGATAGGTTCTTGCATTATCTTCTGAGTTTTCTTTGAAGCTTCAACTTCACTAACTAACTTTTTCATGTTTAATTTGATCCATATTTGGTGCTATTCTATTTAACTGTATAGAGTTGTACTGCTTTCAGGCTTGCTATTCAGAGGCTTGAGATAACAAAGAATGACTTGAGGCACAGAATTGCAAAGGAGGTCTCAATATTTTCTTTAAATCTGCTTCCTGTTCAATTATGGAATGTTGGCATGTTTTCCTGATAGGATTGGTTATTCCATCTGTCCAGGCTCGTGGAAATGCCATTTTACAAGCAAGCTTAGAGAGGAGAAAGCAAGCTTTGCATGAGCGTCGCTTAGCACTTGAACAAGATGTAATTATTTTTAGCTTGTCAAATGCTGCTTTCTCTTTCCAATGTTTCACCACGTTTTATCAGTTTGTTGCTTGTCACCTTGAATGTTAAAATTGTTGTTAGAAATTTAGTCCTGCTTAATTTGAACGTACTATTTTTACTTCAGTAGACATGTGGGGAAATACACAAACTAAATCTAGCCAGTTCCACCACACAAGAATGGAACAAATTAAGGAAGAATGCTACTATTTAGTTAATCTCTGCAATTTTGACAGAGTAATGGCAGGCATTCTATTCTTGCTATCTCTAGTACTGGTTTGTGTTGATGGTACACCTTATCACATGTTTCTAGTATTCTGGAACTGCATCATGATCATTGGCTTCTTCTGCTTCCGTGGGCATACTTAATCAGCCTATGTAACTGTATTTGCATGTGGAGCAAAATTAATAGCATTTTTTTTCACACTGTTTTTGTTGACTGAAAGTTAATGACCACTAGGTTGCAAGATTGCAAGAGCAGCTGCAAGCTGAAAGAGATCTTAGAGCTGCATTGGAAGTTGGTTTGAGCATGTCTTCAGGACAGTTCTCCAGTTCTCACGGCATGGATTCTAAAGTATGTATAGATCCTTAGGATTTTTTTGGTTTTTTCCCCACTTTTCTTTCCTTCCAATCTGGACTAACACCCATTCTTGTGATTTAAAATGATGCGAAGACGAGGGCTGAGCTTGAGGAGATTGCTCTTGCTGAAGCAGATGTGGCCAGGTTGAAGCAAAAAGTTGCAGAGCTCCACCATCAACTTAATCAGCAAAGACAGCATCACTATGGTTCCCTTTCGGATGCAAGTGATTGTTTTCAACATGTTCAAAATCATAACCCTCAACAGTGAGTCTGCAAAGTCTTATCGTTTTTTAATCTCTCCACTTAAGGTGGCTGTAATTACAATTAGTTGCTTGTCACTTTTCCTTGAGTTAACAAGGATCGTTAAACAGAACTTTCATACTGTCACTATCTAGGAATTGAGATACATTGTTTCACCTAGTGGTGTAGATGGAAGAGGCCTTGATGAGATGGGCTGTTTCACTGCTATCATATGCTTACTGTATTTCCCATTTTGTGTTTGATTTCTGCAGGAGATTTTTGCAGCAAGATTTTGATACAACTGTTGCTGTTGTTAATCATGAGAGGAAACAGAGAACTGAGGTACTTGGAGCTCTGTTTCCCAGTTGATTGCCTTTATGAGATTCACATAAATAAAACATATATTATGAGCTTGAGAAAGATCATTCCAACTCATGTTTCATTATCCTTTCCCATTTCCAACCTTTTACCCCATACTCGTGCTCCTCCATTGGTGGTCAAACTGACCAGTGATTTAGTTGATGTTCAATATTTTAAGGATGACCTGCCTGGGTGACTGCCAAACAAAAATCCAACTTTCTTCCCTATGGGGAAGAGTGATTAAACTAAAGTTCATGGCATGCCAAAGAAAAAATTGAATGCAATGCTTACTAGTGCTCAAATGAACTGCTACTACTACTCATGTTCCTCTACTCATTTTGCTAAAGCTTTATTGCTGATTGTAGGTCCCAAGATCATGATATCCTGGCAATAGGTTGCATTAGAGATTCTGATGTGGTTTTACTACAACATTGATTACTAACTTGCACGAGTTAGGGATCATTTAAGGTTGAAATAATTATCTGGAACATAAATTGATCAAGGAGATGGAGAAGCTCCTTTTCTAGGGTATCTTGATTCATTGAGTATGTTTTCTCCAAATAGTTTAGAAAATTGGAAAATAAAAATAAAGAGGAAACAATGACACTAGTGATGTATCAATTGTATTTCCTTTATGATGTGGTGCCTCTTTGATTAATTCCTCTTGAGCTCTAGAATCTGCTGTCTTGAAGTCTTTTATTTGCAGCATTGTTTCACCTCTTGTTTCAAATAATACCTGCATGTGCTCTTAAATATGGAACATGGCTTCTATGCTGTAGGAGGGCTTGTTGGGTAACGATTGGAAGCATATTAAAGGACCAGGGTTAGCAACTGGAAGCAGCAGCAGGCAGCCTTCTCGAAAGCAATTTGTGGAATCAGCAAATCTTAGTGACTCAAAAAGTACTGAGGCATCAACAAACATGTCCATGGATGAGCTTTGTGGTGTTGATTCTGCTCCCTCTACTTCCAGAGCTGTAGAGGTAATTGTTTGCCCACAATTATTTGGACAACTAGAGAGTTAAGCTGAAAAGACAGATGCATTGACCTGTATGAAAACCTTATTTTATCATGTGGTCCCATAACTTAGATAATGCGTGTTTGAGGAACCTAATCTTTAATAATACCATGCAAACGATCCGCTTAGATACCAGTATTGTCATTCACCATTGTTGCAGGTCATGGACTATCCAAGACATCCATCAGCAGCATCTTCAGCTTTGGTAGAACTAACAACTCGACTGGATTTCTTCAAGGAAAGGCGATCCCAGCTCATGGAACAGCTCCGCAACCTTGATCTGAACTATGGCACAACGTCTTCACAAGATTTTATTTATAGACCATCATCCCCTCCATGGAACTGACCAAAGACGATGATGCTCACTAAATTGACTTGCGGTCTTGTACATTCTTCAGTATTGCATATAGTTGTATCTCATGCACCCTTGCTTACCCCCGATTTTTCTCATCTTCTCCTCTCTCTCTGTTTCCCTTTTTTTTGCGGGCATTTTTCTAGTGCGAGTATGATTGAATTCATAATGGTCAAGTGTTCTTTCAGCCGTAGTATTGCGTTCTTTTGTCACAAAATATTGTAAACAAAACTGAGTGTTGCCTGTTGTGTCAATAGTAGGTGGAGATATGTATTGAACAGAGACACATTGGAAGAGAAGCCCTTTTTTTTTTTTTTAATATAAAAATCCTATATTTTGTATTTGACAGCATGGGCGGATAGTAGTGGTCTGATGCTTGTAATTCAAATATTCTTTTTTGCTCTTTTGACGGGTTAGTTCCAGGGGCCTGGCCTCTATTTTTGGCTCTTTTTATTTCTTGCATTAGTTTAGACAGATTAATTAAAATGGATTAGTTAGTATACGTGTGGCATGCCTAGTTTGGCAGGTGTTCGATTTTAATTGAAATTAATTAAAATAAATTAATTATAAATGTTTGAAGCATGAGGCAGCCTCTTTGCATTTTGATTTCTGGGGACCTGCTAGTATTTTCTGGACCCGAAAGGTGATTTAATGATACTTTGATCCGATTTTAAGTTTAGGTTTAGGACCCATGAATTGAACTCTTGTATTTGGTTTATGATAAATTAGAAACAGAGCGATTGGAAACTATGTCCCAATAACGAGATGGCAAGACCTGATCCGAGTGCTGCTGCTGCTTTTACTTCTATCTCAGTATCAAGATTTTTTTCTTGCTTAAATAAATTGCTAGAACAAGTTAGAATCAATAAAAATATGCATGCTACATCGATGAGTTTACGGATAATTTTTTATCAAGATATTGAGAATTTAACTGCATTTTCTGAAAATAAGTTGCGGGTAGGGTAAGAGAGGATTAGTAAAATTCGACTGCAAAGGAAGGGGGGGAGGCAAGTAATTGGAGAGTGACAGAAACTCCGGTGGCATGGAGCGTGAAGTTAGGAATTGTTAGGAATAATCGTTGAAAATTAATCAACAAAGATAATAAGAGTAAATAAATATAAGAATTGAATAGTGAATAATACGGCAGCGTTTCAAGGAGTGGCATGCGGCCCGAAAGAAAGAAGCAAAGAGAGAGTAGGGAATTGAAATCACGCAGAATTAAGTGGTAGTCTCATCGTCGTCTCCTCCAAACCAAAGCACCCCCTTCTCAGAGCCAAACCATCAGGGAACGAACCCTCACTGAAAATCAAATTTCACTTTGATCCGAAGAAGAAGAAATTCTCTCTCACTCTCAGATCTGATTACTCAGGTACGCTCCGCTCCGCTCTGTCTATTTCTTTTTGTTTCTTGGAATTTGTGGTTTCTAACTGATTGATTGATTATTAACTCTTTTTTTTATTGCTCTGCTTATCTACTCTTTGCGGATCGGTTAGTACTTGGTGTTTTATTTTTTCTTATTTTGAAAGCACCTTTTTTTTTTGCTGCTCATTTATGGATTTTTTTTTTTAATTTAGTGCATGTTCTGAGAATGTGACGATTAAAGATGCCTTTATGAATCTTTTTTATGTATAATTTGCGTAGAGGTAGCTTATTTTTACCTTTTATTTTGCATATGGTGAGGGCATTGAGACTTACATATAGCAACAACTCTTTTGCTGGTATTGAGGTCCTATCATCACAATTGAAGAAGCTAGAGAACCTTGACCTGAGCTTTAATAGATTCGACGATAGCGTTTTCTCACATCTGTGTGGATCTTCTTCACTCGAGTATTTAAATCTAACAGGCAATATTTAGGATCAACAGCTGTCAATGGTAAAGTTGTGAAAATTTCTTGGCATCTTCTAGCTAATGAGGCATAACTTTACCCAAACTTCATTTTTTAGATGCCAACCTATTTAGCTCATTTCTCAACAATACATTTTGATATTTTTAAAATATCTCAAGCACATCTCAACACAAAAACTTAAGATGTATATTGGATAAAACCTCAAGAATATGATTTTATTATATTCATTAGTAGCTTGCTTTTTCAGATGCTGTTAATATTATGGGATTAGTGATTAATTGCTCATTGACTTGAACAAAATCCTGCCGAGCACCTTTTATGGTAGTTGGTACCTCATTACCTCTAAAGCTCCTACTTAAATACTGACCATAAGCATGTGAAATTTGAAAATCACAGGTAAAATCAAATCAATCCACTTAGTGGGTTCTCTTTAAAAGGTGGTCCCCTGAAAATTTCAAATATGATTTCATTTTTATTATTTTAAATACAATAACAAGTGGCCAGTGACTGATATGGATGAACTAGGTGGCATTTCAATAATGATGTTGTATTTGTGACAATAATTTATGAATTATCATAGGGGGTTGTGCTGTGCAAATCCATGAGGAGGACATGAATTCTTAATGTTTGTTTAGCTGGTTGTAATCGGTTTCTTCTAGTTTTGTCTTGATTGTCAAATGGTGTTTTATATGCCCGGATGAGGGAGAAGTGAATTTGTTGTGGAGTGTAGAAGGACTAAAATAAGTTGAACTGGATTTTTTTTTAATGAATGAATTAATTGTATGATAGATTCTGATAATACTAGAAATTACTAGAAAATCAATTCTGTGGTGGCTTAATTGTGTGACATGGTGATTTCTTATTTTTATCAACGAACTTAAGAGGGGTTTTTAAGGTTAGTATTCCATGGTTTAATATTACTCAAAATAAGGATTTGTAAACAAATCCTAAACCGGCAACTGCGGTTTTATGGATGGGTTGTATGATAGAACAGCCAAATCAAAAGCCTTTTTTTGATGTCAAGTTCTGGATGGTCCTTGTTACCAATTGAGTTGATAAATTATTTCAATTAGGTATAATTTATACAAATTAGGGTATAATGAAACTAATCAACTAGACTTCATAGTTTCATAAAGTATACATTTAATCCACGCTTTCTTAAATTCGTTTCAAGTTCATGTTATTTTTCATTTTTCAATATTTTTTTTTTGGTTTTTTCTTGTTTTAAAAATTAAAAAGAGAAGAGAAGCAGGTAAGATGGGAAAAGAAAGAAGGCATGTTTGGGTTTTTTTTTTCTTGTAAATTGAATATGGTAAAGAGGTCAGCTCTAGTAAAGGGGTTATTTAATTATTGTCTATACCACAGAGACTAATTGATTAGTTTTGATAAACTATAATGAGTTATTATCCATCAACTCCAATTATCTCCTTTATTGGTTTACTACTGAACAAGAGAAGTGATACAACTATTTGTCTCTCGTACCATCTCATTTCCTCTCTTTGCACCTCAGAAAACAAAAAAAGAAATCAGTTCAGAAAGGCTTGTGTGAATCTGAAAAAGCCCTTGGGAATGGCAGCAATTTACAGCCTTTACATCATCAACAAATCAGGTGGTTTGATCTTCTACAAGGTAAGATGTTTACTTCCCTTCAATTCGATTACAACGGCATTTTGGGGTGTGATGCTCTATTGGATCATGATTGAAAGCAATACAAGTGACTGACTACTGCTAATAATAACAACTTGTGATGTTTGATGTTTGGGTTACTGTTGCATTTTTTTTTTTTCAAAAATAGGATTATGGATCTTCTGGACGGATGGATACAAATGATAGCTTACGAGTGGCTAGTTTATGGCACTCAATGCATGCCATCTCTCAGCAGCTATCACCAACTGTTGGTTGTTTAGGCATTGAACTCCTCGAAGCTGATACCTTTGATCTTCATTGCTTCCAATCACTCACTGGTGGCTACCTCAACCCTTTTATTTATTTATATATTTATTTATTTACAAGCATACTAGGTACAATATTAGAAAGAGAAATGCTCTATAATTTACCAAGGTATCAATTTCTTACTTATTTGGTTATTGATAAGCCTTCCATCTTATGCTTAATTGCCAATTTCTTCTGTGTAGGAACTTGGAAACCACTTTTCTTAATTTAATGAACTTCAACCCTTTCAAAGTTATTATCAGCTAGCTGATTGTTAGATCCAAATTTTTTTACCGGAAACTGCCACATTCTGTAACATATGGATTATAGTGTTCTGAGCATTGCTTGCTATTTCCTAACTTTTGTTTCTAGTTAGCATGCCTCATTTTTTAAGGTAGATGGGCTGGGTACTTGAGTATTTATTTGTGGCTGTTTTATGTTCTTTAAAAGTATCTCAAGTCCATGTTTTTCGAACTATGAATTTGTAGTGACAAGCTCTTCGTTCCTCTTTGAATGCTATTGAATTTTCTTTTTAAACTTATTTGGGTTTTTTCCCTTCTACAGGAACAAAATTCTTTGTGGTGTGTGAACCTGGAACACAGCACATGGAAGGCCTCTTGAAAGTCATATATGAATTGTACACGGATTATGTCCTAAAGAACCCGTTTTATGAGATGGAGATGCCTATACGATGCGAACTCTTTGACATCAACCTGTCTCAGGCAATACAGAAGGATCGTGTTGCTTTATTGGGGCGATGAACTTTCTGGATTTTGCTTCAATAACTTTTGTTATTTTTCATTTTCATTTGTGCATTTGCCATGAGATCTTTCAATTTTCTTTTATGCTCTTCTTCTCCTTAGTGGCTGTTTGTGGGTGTGTTTAACTTGCTTTTCATGAAAATTTGATTTTTTTTTAAAATTTTTTTTTAGTTTTTTCATATTGTTTTGATGTGCAGATATCAAAAATAAATTTAAAAAATAAAAAAAATTATTTGGATATATTTCTGAACAAAAATTATTTTAAAAAGAAACTGCTGCTAATCTATTATATTTCCAAATACCTTCTAGTATTTTTATGAAATTTGTGGGATGTTGATTGTTTATGGATGTCCATCTGTGCAGGCGAAGTATCTTTTTAATATTGCAGAAAAGTGCATAATTTGGCCTGCTTACACATCTTTTGCTCTTTGGATGAGTTGGGGGTTGGGAGAGCAGCATTTCCAAAATGGGGAAACCCCCATTTTTAGAGATTTCTTAAAAATTATTGTAGCTTGGCTCCCTCCTCTTGCTGCAGAACCAGTTCAGGGTTGCAATAATGGGCGTAGGATTGGCACGGTTTGAAAACGTGCGTCTATTTCGGCGCCGTTTATTTTTACCTCGTTAACAAACGGTTGCAATATCTATTCTGAATCTGATTGGTGGAGAGAAATTTATGTTCTTTATAGGTCTCTCTCGCACAATTAATTCTCTGAGAGAATTTCTTCCACGTCGCATCAAAGTGAAATTTGATTTTCATTTAAGGTTTGTTTGCTGATGTGGGGGGAGAGGGGTTTTTTTGGCTACGAGACGATGAGGCTACCAGTTAAGAAACAATTTATAAACACTATTTATCCCTTAACAACTTATAATGGATTCACGTGATAATTTTTTCCTGGTCTTTTAATTTTTTTTTATCATTTATTTCTTTTTCAATTCAAACCTTTGACATTTGTTGTTTTTTTTTTTTTAAGGTTAGAGTTTTATAATTTTTTTTATTTAATTTATTTTGGGTATTAAGAAGAAATCTATTTCTCCTCTTGGACACATTGTCCATCCTAAGTTATTATAGATTCGTACACTCCTCACCTCAGAAGTTACTGTGAATTCATAGTAACTTGTTTTTTTTTTATTCTTTCTAATTTAGTCATTTGATATTGTATTTTTTTTTTATCATTTGAATTATTTGTTTCCAATTTAGTCATTTGACATTGTATTTTTTTGGGAATGAATTTTATAATTTGTTTGTATATTATCTATATTGGAAAAAATATCCCAACTTTTAATTGGTGCTTGAATTTACAAAACAAAAACCAGTTTTGTTGTTTGTAAGAGATTTAGAGTTGGGGCATCAAAATTGAAAAGGAAGAAGAATGACAATTTTTTAAAATAAAAAAGTAGTTCCGGCACCTTCTAGCCTTAAAAATTGTCCAAAAATCTCTTTTTTTGCTCTATATTTTTATTATTTTATAAAATCTTTTATTATATTAATAGGCCTGCGTGTTCATTTTTTGGTGTTAAAAGATATTGGATCTGACCCGTGAAAGAAGCAGGGTGACCTAACTAGATATTATTATATTTAATATTGTTCAATTTTTATAGTGTTTTCTTATTCGTGTATATTTTTTTAATATTAGTAAATGTTGTTTTTTTGCAACTCATTATAGGCGTTCTTTTTATATTATATTTGGTTATTTTATTATCATATAATCAAATAAAAAAATAATTTTAAGATAAACAAAAAAAAAAATTGGTATTTTTCTTTTCTTGTTGTTGTTAATTAATTTTCTTTGATTATTCATAATAATTCCTTACCCCATGCCCGCATTGTTTCTATCACTCTCCAATTACTCGCTTGTCTCTTCTTTTGTAGTCGAATTTACTCTCTCCCCCTCTCTCTCTAATTATACTCGTCGAATTTTACTAATCCTCTCTTACCTGATGATTACCTGCTGCTTTGTATTTCTGGTTTTTGTTGTATATTTTTTATTGCTTTTTTATTGGTTTTTGTATTTCTGGTTTTCACATAATAAGTCAATCTTGAACTATTTTTTGAGCTTGAGATAAAAGAGCCGATCACCAATAAAGACCTCGACTCATGCGAGTTGACTCAATGGAGAAGTTTAAGTGGTTGTTTGGTAGTGTGGCTGTGGGTGAGGTTCATCTGCAGCCACACTACCCAATGTTTGATTAAAGGAAAAGCTGGGTGGTTTGCTGGTAGGGCCCACCAATATTTAAGACTGCACCGCAGGTTTTGAGAAGCAGCATTTTGCTGCTTCTCGTGCTGCTAATCCAACCTTAACAGTGGAGCATGGCTCCACTGTTCATTGAACAGTGGAGCAATGCTAAAACTAGGATGCAAAGTTTTTTTTTTTGAAAAACTAGTATAATTAATTAATTGCACTTGTATTGTTCACATGAAAAATATATATATATATATTAAAAAAATTAGTTTAAGGTAAATTAAATTTATTCGTACTGTAATCTCAATTTTATTCCTGATAATATTTTATTTAGTTTTATTGCACGCAAGATAAATCATGATAATTGTAATTATTATCGAATTAATTTTGTACATAATGAAATTGTTGATTTTTTTTTAAAAAAAATTGTGTTTTACTCGAAAAACTAGTACTTAATATTATTTAATAACACTACATAAATTAGAAGGATATCGCATAATGACATAGTATTTGTAAAATTTGATCGCAATTCCAATTATGTTATTGCCGGGTTCGACCTAGTAAAAAAAAATCAATTTTTATTTTTATTTTAATTGTGTTCTATTCAAAAAATTAGAAAGAGATCACTTGATGACGTAACAAAAGATTCAGTTTTTGTTGTTGCGCACTTAAAAAACCATGAAAAATATAGTCCTTGTTGGATAGATTTTGTATGTGATGACATTGCACATAGTTGAATGGAATAATAAAAAAAAATTGATATCAATATTATTTATTTTATGATGTAATAACAGTAATTAAATTTACAATATTTAAATTAAAAATCATTAGTATTAATATATATATATTTTAATTATTTTATAACCTCAATTTGAAAAACATTTTTTTAACCAAACACATTAAACTACTTTTTCTTCAACTTCAATTTCAACTACAGTTTTAACCAAACACTTATTTTTTCAAACCAACCTCAACTAAAAATACTTTTTATAAAATATTTTTTTTCAAACCACAATCATAAAAACTACCGCAATACTAAACATACTTTACCTGTAATTATATAGTTTTTTTATTTAAAAAACACTACAAATTGTAGCTTCTTTACCGGCTTTTGAGTGGCCAAGAGTCGGACCTTCCAATACGGTGCATATTTACATTTTTCCCTCCTTTTAATTTGTTTTGGTTGAATTTGAATGTGATTTAAAATTTTGGTAAACTAGCACTGTAAATTGTTTTTAGAAAAACAACACAATTTAATAAAAATTATAAGTGAAAGGTATGCTTTTTTAAAAAAGTAGCTGTAAAGTGGGGCATTTTAAACAAAAAGTTAAAACGGCCGACATAAATTTCAATAAAATAATAATAATAAAAAAAAGAATGAGATTTTATGGATAAGTAAACCTTTGATGAGAATATCTTAAAATCATTAAAAAAACTTTTGATGAGATAATCTAATAATATTAAATTTTTTTTATTAATAATGATTGAAATGAGTAACAAGTGTCCTCAAATAAAAACGGTTGGCTAACTTGCTTTTTTTATAATGTGTCTAACCTTAAAAATTTGATTAAACTATGTTATTTTTTAAAAATAAAAAAAATGAAATTTCCATATTTTAAACAATTTGCAATTATTTTTAAAAAACTCAAATATTTGTGAAATAACAGAACTATCCCGTTGCAAAAAAGAAAAGCAACACCCATCCATTAAGATCCAGTTTAATATTATAGTAGTAATTTTTTAAAAAATATATATTAATAATAATTTTTTAAAATTTACTTTTAATATCATAACATCAAAATAATTTAAAAATAAATAAATAAATTATCACAAACCACGCGTTCAAAACAAACAGTATCGAAGTCTAATTCAATACAACTGCCTGCCCTTGTAACGAGCACACTATAAAGAAGGTCACGGGCTTGATTACAGAAACCGTCAAACACAGCCATATCCAAAAGGTAAAAGATCATCCTCTCCTTTCTCTCCTCTAATCCATCTCCAAATGCAACAAAACATGTCCACAAAAAGACCCACCGCCATCTTTCTCTTCCTCCTCCTTGCACTCCTCCACGACCGAATCCATGCAAGCCCGATAAAAACTGTAGTGGTAGTAGTGATGGAAAATCGTTCTTTTGATCACATGCTAGGTTGGATGAAGAAAATCAACCCTGAAATCAATGGTGTTGATGGCACTCAGTGGAATCCATTGAACATAAGCGATCCAAGTTCGCAGAAATTCTTCACCAACAACCAAGCTCAGTATGTTGACCCTGATCCTGGCCACTCTTTTCAAGCAATAAGGGAGCAAATATTTGGGTCTGAAGACACATCCAAGAATCCTCCTCCCATGAATGGCTTTGCCCAGCAGGCTTTCTCGATGGACGCATCAACCAGCTTGTCTCGGGATGTCATGAATGGATTTGAGCCTGATGTGGTAGCTGTGTATAAGACACTTGTATCTGAATTTTCTGTCTTTGACAGGTACAGCTACTTTTTTGTCGGTCCACGTTTAAGTAATTTACTACATAAAGATTCCGTTTTCAATGATTTCGATGTAAACATACTGATATTTCTCTACCCGAAAATATAATTCAGTGATGTCTTTATTAATCTCAGGAATGCCCCAATGGCAACTAGATTGAATTTCAGCTTAAATTCTTCTCATAACAACAAATCAGAGAGAGAGAGAGAGAGTATTTGATGGATATGGTTTTCATGTTGAAATCAGTAGGAATCTGATTTTTCTTTTTCTTTTTTTTAAAAAAAACAATTATTGCAAGTGTTTTGAATATGACACAATTTTATTTTTTATTTTGAGAAAATAACGTGGCGTTTTTAATCCTCCAAATTAATATGCGTGCGTGTTTATACTTGTATATCTTTTATTTAGGAAAAAAAGAGGTTTTTTTGGAAGTATTCAATTAATTTATAAACTTCGAAGTATCCACTTAGCTATACCTTTTGGTTAATTTATTGCACAAACATTTGTATATTGTTGACATGATTTCGCGATTACTAGTAAAAGCACATGCGATGTCTAATTTAACCCCAAAAAAAAACACCCTGCCCTGTCAGGTGGTTTGCTTCTGTGCCATCATCCACACAACCCAACCGTCTATTTGTTCATTCAGGCACATCGGCCGGAGCCACCAGCAACATCCCGGCATTGCTCGTCAAGGGGTACTCCCAAAGAACAATTTTCGAGAACCTTGACGATGCTGGAATATCTTGGGGAATATACTATCAGAACATTCCCGCCACATTGTTTTATAGGAACCTAAGGAAGCTCAAGTACATCACTAGATTCCATCCTTATGGCATGTCGTTTAAAAAACATGCAAAACAAGGCAAGCTTCCTGGTTATGTCGTGCTTGAGCAGCGGTACATGGACATCAAGATATCTCCTGCCAACGACGATCATCCTTCCCATGATGTCTATCAAGGGCAAATGTTTGTCAAAGAGGTACTCATAAACTTTTTTTTATATATATATTTAAGTCATTCGTACGTATTAATATAATCCATACACATTCACAAGTATGCAAAGATTGCATTAATTAATCTTTCATTAGAGAGTCTACCTCATTACTGGGATTGTTCTGAGCTATAGTTTCTCTTAAAACGTATGTTTACTTTTCTTTTCTTTCTCAAATTGTCAAAAATTAATGTTCTTGTGATTGTCAATATTGCAGGTGTACGAGACACTAAGGGCAAGTCCACAATGGAACGAAACTCTATTGGTAATCACATATGACGAGCATGGTGGGTTCTATGACCATGTGGCAACACCTGTGAGTGGGGTCCCTAGTCCCGATGGGGTTGTGGGACCTGAGCCATTTTTGTTCAAGTTTGATAGACTTGGGGTTAGAGTTCCTACAATCGTGGTCTCACCTTGGATAGAGAAGGGAACCGGTAAGTAGCATATCACTTTCAAATCTCAACCATCTCTCTCTTTTTCCTTTTTAGGGATTTTAGCTTACCGAACAGGATAATATCATCGTGGGCATTACATTCCTAGCATTATCATGTATGATCAATGGCTAACTTTACTTGAATGTTACTCTAAGCATCACCTTTACGTACGACAAACTGTTAGTTTATGTGCAAGATATATATGCTACCTATTTCACACTGCTTTTGATACGAAAAGAGAACAGGTGACCTTCCACTTCTCTCGTGTTTTTAGAACTCATCCATCGTCAATGTATATACAATGTGAAACGAAATCCTTGTGGATGAAAATCAGGCTAGCAAAAAGTGAGAGTTGCCAATTTGTCACTTCTCTTCTTTTTCCCAACCAACGAAACATGCGAGGAAATTAATTATGGGGTGGTTAGGGTGTCGTTGAGTCCTTTCCCGTTTGGACAGAAACTTCGGGAAAACTGGGTGCAAGTTTTTTTATGACACCGTCTTAAAAGTTGCATGTAGTTGAAAGAAAGAGCGGAAAGGTGGTGGATTTCTGCTTTGTTGCTGAAAAAGGTTTTGCGTGCAAGAGATCGAGGAATATGTATCACTAACTAAGCCAACAGGTAGCCTAACATGAGCACGGATCTTCATCAATCATGCTCTTCTAGTTTACTTTTCGAGATTGAGTCCATCATATTGCGGGCCCGTGGTAAAACCCAAAAGTACTGGGACTCGAACGAAAAATAGACCGAAATTTCAAGCTTCTTAGCATAACGTTAGTATCAGAGGCAGTTCCTATGATTATGATAATTTTGTAGCGATTGATGTTGTTTTCTGAAAACTCAGGATCTCGAGTGTGAGTTTTTGAATGGAAGGCATGATCATTTGTCAATGTATAGCATCATCATGCACTGCTTTTGCTGATTATTGACAAATGAAAAAATTAACCAAAAATTGATAAACGTTACTTCGGCATGGTGATGCAGTTGTCCATGGACCCAATGGGTCACCATTTTCAACTTCAGAATACGAACACTCATCCATTCCTGCGACGGTGAAGAAGCTCTTTAACATGCCCTCTCCTTTCTTGACAAGGAGGGATGAATGGGCGGGTACCTTTGAAGGAATCTTACAGACTCGGACTGAGCCCAGAACTGATTGCCCAGGTCAGTCACCTAACTCGTTTTCCAAGCTGAATTCTTTAGCTTTTTGCTAACTGTTTATGTTCTCATCCTCTCTTCTGAATAGAGCAACTACCAACTCCAACTCAGGTCAGGAAGAGCGAGCCCAATGAAGATGCCAAGCTTACTGAATTCCAGCAGGAGCTACTACAGCTTGCAGCTGTGCTAAAAGGAGATCATATTTTGACGAGTTACCCTGACAAAATAGGGAAGGAAATGACAGTCAAGCAAGGGAATGATTACATGGAGGATGCACTGAAACGATTCTTCGAAGCAGGACTTTATGCTCAAAGCATGGGAGTCGATGAAGAACAAATTGTTCAAATGAGGCCCTCCCTCACTACAAGACCATCCAAATCAACCAATCATCCATGAAGATCTTCGTTACATACTCGGCAACATTAGCTATTGTATCCACAGCTAAAAAAAAAGAAAAAGAAAAAAGAATTCCTCCTCTTACTCTACTGAGTGTTTTCTAATGAAATTGAGCTCAGGATTACTAGAAGATCACAGGAAAAAAATCCATTACCCTTACAAACCCAGAAAAGTTTTAATCGGTGCCGACACATTAACAAAACGCAATTGGATAGCCATAGAGATGGTTTGAAATTTTAATCCTCAGTTCAGGACTCATGTGATTGAAACCTAAAGCTTGCAGAATAAGAGCTCTATGGGGTTAACTTAAACCATGCCAGCCTGGAGAAACACAGAACCACTAAATCTCACACCTCCAAAGTCAGACGCACTCTTCATGGTTAGATATATGCTTTTAGTTATCTCAGAGTATTGTCCATCAAATTAACCTGCCCACTGGCTTTCAGGACAACTTCTTCACCATTGTTTCATAAACAGCAAGGAGCATCACAAACTGTGAGAGCAAGAAAGTCTCAATTTACAGGTCTGTAATATTCAAAATTAACTCAGCACTATCTCAAGTGTAGCAGATATGTGTACAAAAAGAATTCAGAGTCCCTGATTAATTCACAAAGTGTCACTAACCAAAGATCCCTCTTTTGTGAAGGCATTCCTATTTTCATATACCACTCATTTGTTACCGAGTAGATCGTATAAGTGAATCTCTTCTGGAGGATATTACACTGAACCACGAATCAATGTGCTCATGATCCACATATATATCTCAGCCACTGTTCAATGAGTCCCAGCCTGGAATGTTAGCTGTAGCCTCATTCACCATCTTTACAAGTCTCACCTGAAGAGAATCATGATGAATGGATTGTCAAGTCAATGAGAGAGACGGGGAGCAAATAAAGTGCCTTCGCATCCATGGTCTATGTTTCATGCAAATGAAAATATAGTATAATGACTTGTAATCCAGATATGAATCCCCATCTTAACTATCAGTTCCCATGGGATAGGTGACTACGAAAAACAGTATATATAACAGAACCCTTTATTTCACACCCGATAAGGATGAAATCAGAGACCAAGAATGCTTGATAAACTTAATGTATGTATGTTTTGATTTCTTTTCACCTAGGATGTTAGGTCCATGTAGTTTTTCATTGTGTTGGATGGAGACCAAACAAGGCTTTTGCTCTATACTACATAATAACATAGACAGACAGTTTCACATTGCAAGTGATCAGGATCGTTAGCATGCCAAGTTGATATTACATATGGTTCGATACAAACCAAAACCTTGACAAATAAATGGTTGATGTAAATGATTCCAATCGATGCATCAAATAGTTTATTATATGCAGCTTTTCAGGGAAATCATCATGGACAATGCAGTAACGCCTTCTACAAATTATCAATTCATTATTTAATTTTTTTCCTTCTGTACAGGGATGGCAATTCTCTTGTACATCTCCAGTGCATGGATAAAGCCCAGTTGGCTACTAATTCGTACATACTCCTTGAAAAGCAAGTTCAACCCATACATTCAAGCATCCCCATTATAGCACGTAAACAAATAATTGCGTCTGTGTGAGGGCCATTTTGAGAAAGTTGAACTTGGCCAACTTATTACAACCTTTATCAAAATATCGTAAGTTTTATCCACAAGTGCTGTGTATTCTAGTTCCAGGTAGACTTCATTTTAATATTTTTCCTCCAAGCCCACTCATCAAACATGAATTTTTTGACATCAGTATAATATGATTTCCCCAATTGTCACTTGTAAAAAATCTAGTTGTGAACATACCACGCTTTCAGGAACTCCTGGTGGGGGCAGGGTGAGGTTCTTTGGTGGAGGACCACTGAGATAGGATCTCTTGTCAAACCGCCATTCTCCAATCTTTCCATATGTTAATTCTCCCTGAAAAATTAACAAATTATGGTAAACAAACTAAGAATCAAATATCCGTTGTTTTTATGAAACTACTTGTCAAAAACAAACAAACAGAAATAGAAGGTGAAGAATAAAGTTAAAACATCAAAATCAGAGGAGATAAGAGTAAATATGAGAGAGAGAGAGAGAGATCCCTTTCTTTACCTTCATATTATAGTCGCATCCATAAGTATAGTGGATGATAAATCTCTTACCAACTTCCAAATCCCATGGAGGCTGAAACATAAATGGATATAGGCAACTATTTAAAAAATGACTTCACAAAATAGAGAGATACAAGAAGCATTAGCATATGCCATAGATACCTGTAGCATAAAGTCTTTACGAAGTATATGCCGTACACCATGCAATGCTGATGCTACAGCATAGGCATACCTTATATCAACAGAGACATGTGAGCAACATTGAAGTATTCCAACCATTCAAGAATTAAATTTCATTAGCAAAATAGAAAGAATCCTATTATATATTACTCACATCTCTAGCACCCAACCAAATGCTTTATCAGTCTCTGGGTCATCTTTCATTCTTAACGAAACATTCATCCATGTTGGCGCAATTTCCTCCAGCAGGGACTGTAAAGATACAGGTAGTTCATCCAATGTTAATATGGAAATATTGTTTCAAGTAAACGAAAATAGTCCATCTCAATGGTCGCGATAATAGTGATATTCTGACAACAAGGACAGTGGTGCTTCGTATAAACAATGGTTAGCACTATGGGTTTCTAACTGAATTTCAAATTATATTCCCTCAATATTGGGATTCTGATAGCAAACATGGAAACACAAAATATTCTCAGAAGTTCAATTGGTTTAAACTGGCTGCAATTGCAATAAGAGTTGTACCTTTTTTATTATTACAGGGGAATTGCCAATTGGATCAACATCCGTCACAGGACCCTTCTCCTCAGGATAAAACTTTCTAACAATTTTCTGATGTTCAGTTGGTTTAATATAGAAAAATGGAAACCCTGCTGGATTATCTCCATGTGCCAAGTTAGGCAAAGGATTTGCAAATATGTGGTCAGGCTCTGCCATTAGAATGTATCTGTTTTTATCACAAAGTGCTTCTGTATCAGTCTTATAATCACCAGTTGTCAGATGTCATAAAGCAAAAGCAAGAAAAAAAGAAGAAAATGAGGACCATAACTTTAAGAACTTACTCTTCCTCAATTGTTGCCTTTTCCAGCCATTGCACAAAAGCCCATGGTCTATTCAAGACAATATATCCCTGGACAGAGCATGAAATGGCCATATGAGCAAATTATGTAATTAACTAATTACTGATAGCAGTAAACCATGAGAAGAGACTGTTTTCCTCTAAGATTTGGAAAAGGCAGCGATTTGGCTGGGAAACACATTAAGAGTCTGCATCACTGCTCGCATAAGTCAATCTAAAACAACTTTGCATAAGAAATGTCAAGTTTGATGGCATGCCCCAGAGATATATTGGAATAAAATGAAAATTGACTCAATATAATTCATGCTATTGATGCACAGAACACCTCCTGGATCTCTTTATAAATTACCAAGAACATTTTAAATTCACAATACTACAATATGTAAGCCTAGAAGCAAAATCATAAAAACATCTGAGACATATAAATTTCCCAAAGCAAATTCAAGTTCACGATAATTTTAACTTGGAAATCAACATGTAACTGAATAAAAGCCGGTGAATAAATATAAGCAACAGCGAAAGTGAAAACAGAAAATCTCACCCGATCTAGGCCCTCTGGAAGAGGATCAACAACAAAAGTTGGAATCTCATCCATCAAATGATCACCTTTCCCCGAATGCAAAACTCGAGTGAACTTCCCCATGTCTGATCCTGGCATGCTTTTCATTTTCTTATACCAATAATACATAATCCGGCATTGCCATTGACTATAAGGAGCATCAGTAGCCGTAAGAGCAACATGGAATTTCAAATTTGACTTCCCTAATTTCCAAGAATTGGCTGGCATCCCTGTAACAGGATCAGAAATCCCTGATCGAAGTCCTGTACTAGAATCCTTATATTGTATTACCAAAGTCAACAAGTTATACGTGGCAAAGAAAAACCCTAGTGCTAAAAGCACCAATAGCAATGGCGACGCTCGCCCCATATTTTTTCTCCCAATCATCTTGAACCCCCCCAATACACAGAAACTAAATTCCAACTCTCTTCACAATTCACAAAGTCAATCAAACCTCAATTATGCTATCTACAATAGCATTTAAATACAAATCCAGATATTAACATATTTAAACCACTCCAATTCACATCTCCAACACAAAAGTTCACCAGCTAAAACCCCACTATCTTTTCAAAACATCCAATGGGTCAATCACAAACTTAAATAAAAAGCCACGAACCAATCTGCATTATAATAACAATTAAACAAAAAACAACGAGTCAATAACATAACACAAAGATATACCACCCTGTTCTCATTATCAAACAGAGCTTAAAGATGAAACCAAAAAAGAAAGCATAAGTCTTGGTGTCAAACAATGATAACTCTAATGCAAAAACAAAACCCAGACGTCAAAAAATGAAAACCAATGCAAGAATCAGAGCTCATGCTCATCAAAATAAATATATAAAAAATACACAGATCTGTTGAAGGGTTTTTCCTTTTTGTTTACCTGATCAGAGAGGAGCAAAAGAGGAGATTCTGGGTTTAGTCAACTCTTTGCTAAATGAATAACGCGGAGAAGGTTTGGTTGACATCAAGCGAAACTGAGAGAGTTAGAGGTAACTGAATGCTTAATAAATTAATTAATTTATTGTGAGTATTAAAGAATAAAAATAATGGCGTTTTCAATACTTGTCCATCAATTAATTAGGTGGAAGCTGATGTGGCTATGGCTGGATTTAAGGAGGCGGCGAGCATTTGGATTTAGTTCGTGTTTACCGTATTTTATAAAATTTTGAAAATTCATTTTTATTTATATTTTTAGATTATTTTAATATACTATTGTCAAAATAAATTTTAAAAAATAAAATATTATTTTTATATATTTACAAACAAAACAATACTTTAAAAAACAATTCCTTCAACCCTCCAAACACTACCCTAAAGAATTTTGTTTCTAATTTTTAATTAGCGCATTTAAATTTGTCTCAAGTCCTAAATTCGAAACCTAATTTTGTTGTAAAGCAAAAACCACATCATAATATAAAGATGGAAGAATAATTGGATAAAAGGATCGTCAGCTAGTAGCCTAGTACAAGGATAATGAATTCGGAGGCTAGGTTTTCCCTTTCTCAAGATAAACAAGAGGGGTCTCGAGATCGCAGAGCCCTGCTCTCGTGAGTGCAAGTTTAAGATTTGTCTCGAGATAATGAATGGTGTTTCTCGAGTTGAAAATGACCTCTACCGACTGAGGGCGTTGATTTTGACCAATCAAATTTATGTAGAGGGCTCAGCATGAGATATTATACTCATAAATTCTTACAAGCTATAAATCGAACAACAACCTTTTCGGTACCCTCATAAAATAAAAGGGTTTGAAAGGGTCTTCTTGGCCCTTGCGTTGTAGCATCCTAACACGTCATGTTCAATATTGATATTCTACAAGCATAGATAATGACCGGTTAAAATTCAATTCAATTTGTAATATGTATTTTTTATTTAATATTAAGATAATAAAATTTTAAAGTTAATAAGATTAGCTGAAATTAACTTATCAAATTTATGAGCCGGTTTATAAACTTTACTAAATTTAATATTTTTTAAAAAATAATTTTTATTTAATCATATAATAATAAAAATAAAAAATGATAGTAAAAAAACTAAATAAACTAGAAAAAAAATAATAACAAAAGGTTGAACAAAAAGAATAAGTTATTATTAATTTATTTTTCTATTAGAAAACACAATAAGAAATCCAACGGTACCAAATAAAATAATATTTAAATGTATTTATAATTATTTTAAGAATTTAATAAAATAATATACAATATATATTTTTAATTAATTTAAAAGTGGCATAAGTTTTAGCAAAGAGAAAGAAAAAAAATAAGTCAAACATGCTTGCTAGGTTAGGTGGCCCAGCTTGGCCCTTTAAAAATAAAATTAAATAGGTGGGTCCAATTGCTTAAGTTTGTATGCCTAGCCTTTTATTCTTTCTAGATTAGGGCCCCGTTTGTTTGCAGGAAAGTGAATTCTTTTTGGAAAATGAATTTCGGGGAAAGTGAATTCCTGGAAAGTGAATTCCTGAAAAGTAAATTCCGGTGTTTGGTTGTGTTATGGAAAACACTTTCCAGTGTTTGGTTGTGTTATGAAAAATGAATTGGAAAATAATTTATTAATAAATTAATTTTTTTTCAAATTTATCTAATATATATAAAATATTTAATCACTTACAATAAAAAAAATCTAAAATGTATAGTGATGAATTTTTTTTTATTATATTCTATATTCATACCTAGCTTATTTTATAAAATATAACTATATATATATATATCATATTATAAAGAAATAAGCTTGTGAAATATTTTTTACTATTTTATGAAACCATTTATAATTTCATTACGTACGAAATACATCCGACAAAAACTATAGTTTTAATAATATTTTTAACATGTAATAAAATTGGATAAAATATTAAGGTATAAAATTCACTCTAAACTATTTTTTTTAAATATTAAAAAAATAGCACACTTAAAAAAATAAAAAAAACACAGAAGTTCCCGCAGGCAAGTGAACAGTGCACTAAAAATGCACTGTTCACTATTTTTAGTGAACAGTGTATGCAACACACTATTCGTGTTAATTGCATTGTTCATTGAACAGTGCATGAACAGTTACAGCAAAAACATGACAGCGAAGTTTTGGCCAAGTCAGGGAAGTGTTTTCCGAGAATTAAAAGCGGAAAACACTTTTCTTATGTTAAACTTAACATTTTCCTTTGACTGGAATTACATTTCTTTTGACTCACTTTCCATGTATTGCCAAACATGGGAAAGTGAGGAAAATGGTTTCCAGGAAAGTGAATTCCTGGAAACAAACGCCCCTTAGGTGAGCATTCAATTTTAAAAAATAAAATAAATCAAATCAAATTAAATAACACTTTAATAAAACTACTTTTATCAAATATAATCTATCAACACTAAGAATAATTTTTTCATCGCTAAAATGGTACCAACCAATAACTACTTCTTTTATTCGCCATTTTCAAGAGACCCTCTCTCTCTCAAACTACTAACTAATATAAGAACAAAATTAAAATTTAGACTAAAAATTTTGATCCTTACATTAGAAGGACAAAAAAAAAAAGATTTGACAAGATCTCAATGTAAAATCTAGCATAAAAAGTTAAAGGGGTTGATTTTTTTTAATAATGGGTTTGTCTTTTTTTCCTTAATTTTGGTTTTCTGACTTTTATTTTAGTACAAATAATAAAATTAAAAAGATATTTACAAAATTAAAAACCAACTTAATAATTAGAATATTTTTTATTGAGACCGATGTTTTTAAACCTAACCAGAGTTATGGGTTTTGACCAAGTGACCTGGGTCAACCCTACTTTTTTAATAAATTAAAACGACATTGTTTTTTGTAAAAATAAATAAAAAAATAGTCAATGGGTTATAATCGGGTTTTTAATCAGGTTTTGCCGATTAACCAAGTCACTGGGTCAACCTGCCGGGTCATCCGGGTTTTTAACTATCCTTAATTTTTCATAAACCTAACCCAATTTTAGTCCTAAGTTTTAAAACTATGATTGAAATTATAATAGTCTCATAGAAATATAATAAAAAACAAATTTACAAAGATAAAGTTTTATTAAACACATTCTCAATGGCTTAAATAAATAATAAAAAAACAATAAAGAAAAAAAAAACAGAGCATTTAAGTTTTAGTGAACAGTGAAATAAGAGGGGGGCTATAATAGAATCCACCAATCTTTTAAGTTTTCTTTAATGTGATTTTTATATATATATATATATATATATAAGTATTTGTGTTGTTTATGATAATTATGTGTTTTCTAAAAAAAATTATTTTTTAAATGGCTGAAAATATATTCTTGATGATAATTGTAATTCAAACAGTATAATAATAGATTATCAAATAATTTTACTCACGATATAATACAATAATTCATTATGAAAAACAATCTAACATATTTAATTTCACAAAATAACACTAATAACACAGCCATGACGTGGACTTAATATTTCGAAACATCATTGTAGAGTTGTCTCATAACGAGACTTTTTTTTTTTTTTCATTTTGAAAAACCATCAACTACATATTTTGATGCCAGAAGGACTCAGGACCTGCTTCCTTATCAACTCCATATGGCGACCAACTAGTTCCTAAAACATCAAGATATTGATTCTCCAGAAAGAAGGAATTGCTTTTATTCAACAAATGTCCACACGATCTCAAGCTATACAATTGGATACTATCATCCAAATTCGATCCCTAGACCCGTCGTTCCTGAAGTTTAAATTTAATATCTACCTGTTGAAATTCCAACTCTTAAAAAGCTGGGGCATATCCTTTGGAGAATAAAAACAAAGTGGGCAGAGAGATTTCCCATCGTAGACAATTGCGGTGGCGATGGCGATTGTGTTCAAGCCTCTTTCTGTTCTCCCTCTCTTTTTTCTTTCCAGTTACGCCCAATTTTGGTTGAGGCCTGATGCCCACGTATTATTCAACAGGAAAAAGATCTTAGGCCCTTATGAATTGTTTAATGACCCTTTTGGAGATGCTCTAGATTATAAGAGGAAAAGGATCACAGATGATTTCGGGACTGCCACAATATCAGATTCCGAAAAAACTTCTGTTCTTCCTAATTATGTGGGTCTACCTAATGAACCTAAAGGGAGACGGGAGTTGGTTGCTGTGAATTCTGGTGGATCTGCCATGCATGCAATCTTGTAAAATTTGAAATTGAAGATTGTGATGAACAGAGATATTTATATCTGGTGAATTTCTTGGTTTCACGTCTCTTCAATTTTGAGGATACGAGATTGTAGAAAAAGCTGGCGTCCATTTCAAGCGTACAGCACTGCACAGCTCTGGTGGAATTGGATATAATTTATTGCCATGAGTTGATCTCAATTCAAGATGATTTCCGAGAATTGAAATATTTTTTGAAGAAATTGATAGTTTGGAATTTGAGATTAAGAGCTCTTCCAAGCGGGGTAAAACGTTGCGAATCCTAGAGAAATTGTCTACAAGGGATTGCAGAGAGCTTATCCATATTAATGATTTACAAGAATTGCGTTCTCTTGTTGAATCAAACATCACACAAGCCTAAGTTGTTGATGACTCTGTCGTTGCAGATCAATGACGGAATAAAAATACTTCACACCTAAACTCATTACTAGCTAGGAGTTGATTTTTGGTTCTGGTTTACCTTTCCAACTGCCATTATTTGTTTAATAAACCCTTATATTTATAGTCTTCAATTGTTTAACTACAGTTCAATCATCAGTATCCAGAGCAGAAACAGAGAGCAAAGCATCCATAAATGGAGGAAAATATCTTATGCCCCTGGTGGCGCAATTAATCCTTATAAAATGTCATTCTGAAGTGAATATTTCATGTTTATGTCAGAATTTCTACAATCTCATATTGTTGTTTTTGAAGCCCTTCTAGCAAGAATTATCCAGCAAAGCACGCGATAGAAAACAAAGAAACCAAACATGATTCCCACATTTATCCACCTAGTATCCTTGTCAAGTCCTCTACTCTTCAAGACATCATTTCCTGTAAGCACACACTTGGAATGATCCTGACCCTGCCAAGAGAAACACTCATTTCTCACACTCCAATACTCATTTGTAAGCAGCGAATCCAATGGATACCTGTAGAGGGAAACATAGTACATGAACAGCCAATATTTGGGGATGTTTTCTTTCGGAATGAAGTATCCAGAGAAGAGAAAGAATGCTCCAAGCACTGTGCAGATGAGAGAGTTTCCTGAAATGAAGTCAGGGGAGACTGCACTTAGGAAAAGCACTAGAGAACTAGCCATCAGGACAATAAGCCAGACCACAAATACGAAGAATGCGAAGGCAGCGATGGAAGGATTAAGTCCGACAATCCAGTACACAGGGATGGAGAAAAGCATAGCCACAGCAAACAAGAAAGGCAGAAAGACAATGGTGTTGGCGATCATGTAGGAGGAGATATTATAGGCTCCTCTTGAAGATTCCTTCATCAGAACACGCCGCTCCTGAAGGTATATTGGAAGAGCTTCCACTGTTGAAGAAAGGAGAAAACTAAGACTGAAAGCAAATAGGCCTAATCGTTCAGCAACCCCTCCTTCATCCTTCCTCACCTTGATATATACACTGGCTAACCCAAAGCCTCCAACAATGGCTTGCATTGTTCTTGCCAAGAATAGCTGCTTTGTTCTATAAATGACCTTCCAAAATCTTGAGCAGAGAAATATAATCTCAAACAAATTGAAGAAGGAACAAAAGCCTGAGTATTTGGTATCGGAACCTTGTTGGATTTGGACAATTTCTTCTTGGGGCCAAATTGAGTAGGAAAATGGTTCATTTTCTAGAGCAGGCATGTACACTTTGGATTTTGCATCTTCTAATGTATTGATAATTTCCATTGCAAACTCCAGAGCATTTAACTGCAATGGAATTTGGAATCCCAACTTGGTTATGGTTTCCTCAAGTGATTCCAGGCTGCCATTATGCACAACCGAACCACGAGACAGGATTAAGAAATTGGGAATGTACTGAAGAATTCGATAGCTTGGTTGATGGATAGATAACACCACTGTCCTTTGCTTTGCTTTTGCCATTGATGAAAGCAGCTCGATCACTTGAAGTGCTGAAGTGCTGTCTAGGCCTGAAGTCGGTTCATCAAGGAGTAGAATTGGTGGATCATGAATCATGTCAACCCCAATTGACACCCTCTTTCTTTCTCCACCAGATATCCCTCTATTCTCTTCATCACCAACAAAACTATTTGCAACATGGAAAAGGCCAAGCTCACGCATCAAGCTCTCCACCCTCTCTTCTCTCTCTTTTGAACTCTTTTCTTTGAGCCTGAACTTGGCACTGAACATAAGTGTTTCCTTCACGGTCAGTAAAGGAAGCAAATTATCCTCCTGTGTGACAAATCCACATATCTTCCTCAACTGAGCTGTACTAGCCATGCAGCGACCATTTATTAACACGCTCTTTGGATCAAAATCCTTATCTTTGACTCTGCCTGATATGATCCGAAGAAGACTTGATTTTCCGGTGCCACTTGGACCAACAACGGCTAGAATTTCAGAGCCTCTCGCATCAAAAGAAACTGATTTGAGTATGTTGATGGGCTTAGGCTTTTGCATCAAGTGAGAAAATGAAGTGCATACTGACCTGTTAGGACAGATGGTATAGGAAAGATTTCTTACAGAAAGTTCAAAATATATTCGTGAATGTTGATGAGGTTGTGGCGGTGGTGAGGGATTGAAAGAAGAGGAGGGGCTGGTGGAGTATTCCTCTGGGGAATTAGAAGTTGAGAAGAATATCACCGAGTCTTCCTCAACACTTGGTTGCTGGAAACAAGATGCCATTTTCTGAGCTTAATTTTCTGCAGGAGGTGCATGCATGTAAAGTAGAAAGGAGGCAGCTTTGAAACGGGAATGTTAGCCAGGTTGAGATATGGGGGTTGGACCAACCAAGATAATTGTGAAAGAAGGTTTCTTTAATGTCGGCGAGTGTTGTAGAAGTTGGCAGTGTTTGGTGATCTGAGAAAGTTGACTAATTCATTTTAATGTAGACATTTCGTAGATACCTTTTGTCCATGGAACGAACCTATCAAGACTAACGCCATTGATGAAAACAAGGTTCTAGGAGTGTCAATTAAAGGCCATGGATGCCGCCATGACCCTTGACGGGATTAACTCTGTTCAGGTTGATTGCTCGAGACTTTTCCAGTGATCTATATTGCGCGTGAAAAGTAAAAGGTAAAATCTGGGTGAGGTTGATCCACCAGACCACCAACTCATTTGTTCATCGATTCTTTCATGATTGACTTGTTCAAGCTGCTGCTACATGAAGCTAGCTAGCTTTAAGATATTCATCTCCTACTATTGGTTAATGTCAGATGGCATTTAATAGCTAGATTACGACTAAGTTCTCTTTCTTGCTCAGATCTAACAAATAAAGGAGATATTCCATTAGTATTTTTTCTCCTTGATAGGTTGCAGATACTTGATTCAAACGTTAGCTCAACGTGCATTAATCTAACGCATGCTGTTTTCCTCACATCCAAATTATAAAAAATATATATATTTTGCCCTTTTGAAATCCTAGTTCGGTCGCACACGTACATGTATGTATACTGTAGGGAGGGTGTAATAGCAGTCTCATAAGCTCATCTTTTGGTAGAGAGGAAGATTCGAATAGTTTTCATAGTCTCATTTCATGAAACCTCCGACCTATTTCAGTCAGTTGTGAACTTGGAACCCTAAAATTGGAATTCCAAGCTAAAATCACCGAGCCGAGATATATGTCTCAATGAGGACGCTAGCTGGTGCGATCCTATCTCGTGAGAGTCATGATTACTCAAATCCGTATACTTGATGTGTATTAAAATTTATTTTTGAGGTTTGTTTTTTTTGGATTTTTTTTAGTTTGTTTAAGTCAAATATATTTAAGGAATTGTAAATTTGAAGATATGATTACCTGAAAAAAAATATTTAATAATAAAATTTTAAATTAACATTTATAAGCAGTGACTCTTTGTAAGAATTTTATAATATGTATTTTTATTGTCTTTCTTTTGTTTTTTCTATCTGTATTAGTATATATATAACACAACCGAAAGAAAACAATAACTTAGGTTTATAGATTGAAATAATTCTTTGATAAGGTTTTAAAATTTTTAGGTCTATACGAGTTTTTAATAATAATTATCTTTATTTTTCCTTTTTTTTTAAGATTCCTTTTGAACTTTTTCCACTCTTGTGCATTTTCAAATTATTGCCTAAACTTCATTTTATTGCTCATCTTCCAAAACCATGACCAAATAAAAGCCAAGAATTTCTTAATAAGAAATAATGCTACACGAAACTGCAGGGACTGTTATAAACTTTTCTATCCAGATAAAAAAAATCCCTTTTCTATGAAGGGAAACTTTTCGTTTTCACAAGTAAACTTACAAGCAAATCCTGCCACAAAATCTCACAGGCTAGCTGGTACAAAATTCATCTACCAGAAAAAAGAATATCATAAACAGCTAGTTTTTTTTTTTTTTTTTTCAGTAATCTTAAACTACACGTAGAGATGGATTGTGCCAAGTGAGTTTGGCAGTTAAACTAATTTCACTGACTTATGATGAGAGTTGGATAAAAAAATAAATTAAAAATTTTTTAGTTTATAAATTATTTTGTATGGTTATAAAATCCGATCTACCAAGCTAATTTTAATTCAATTTTTTTTAACTTAAATTTAAAATTAAATCATATGAGAGTTGTTTTGATGCAACTTAGATAACCTGATGAGTTCAAAAACAATATAGATAATCGGTAAAAAAATATGATTTGAATATAAAAAAATTCAAGATAATATTTTTTTTAATATTAAGACAATAACAAATTAAATCAACCCAGGCTTTACAACTTAATCTTCCAACCCTATAATCCACATCATGAACTTTATTGTGTTAATAATTTTATTTTGAAAAGATATCTTTTACTTAATGATATATTAACAAAAATAAATGTTTATATAATTAAGTATCATAACCAAATGTTGTGATATTTTTTTGAGACTGGTAACTTATACCTCTGGTAAAAGTATGATTTGAATTTAAAAAAATTCAAGATATTATTTTTTAATATCGAGATAGCGATATATTGAATCAACCTAAGCATTGCAACTTAAATCGCAAACCCCGAAACCCGAATTATGAACTTCATTTGATTTAAAAGATTTAATTTTTAATTTTTTTTTATTAAATGATACCAAAACAAAAATAAATGCTTGTAAAAATCAAACTTTGACCAAATATGAAGATGTTTGTTTAGAATTATGATAATTTTATAGAAAAAAATAAAAATAAATCATAATAACTAATTTAAAATCAATAAAATATTAAAGTGCGAAGAAAAAAAAAAGAAGGAGATAGCATTTTTTAAAAAGAAAAAAATGGAAAAGGAATTATCAACGGTGAAGCGTATATATCTGTAAGTTCTTTTATCAGGTAGCAGTGATCAACTATATATCCTTGTTCATTCACGTTTTCTTTTAAGAGCATCTCACGTTGTTTGTCCACTTTCTAGATGAAATACATGAAAAAAAGATGCAAGCTAAGAACTCTTGGAGTTGTATTTTTATTTTTTTCGACGATGGCCTGGACTAAGACCAGATCACCGTTCAACGGTGATGAATCTATCGTGCTAAAGGCCGGGGCCTGAAAGGTTGTCGGAGACAAACACAAACACACATCATCAGAGCAGTGCCGTTCATGTGGATTCAATTCACAGATTCCCATACATGAATGTGGCCAGGAAGAGCTGTGATCCCACATAAATCCATGCATCTACTGATTGTGTAAAAAGAACAGCCTCTGGTGTGCACACCATGTGTGATCCTGTTGTGTCTGGTAATAAATGTGCTGCCCAAATATCAATGTCTGTCCCATGGCCGTACGTACTTGCCCAGAGATCAGAGACTTTATATTTGTAGTGCGCTCCAAAAACCAGGGAATTTTTGACAGGTAGCCATTTGATGTTTTCCACAGAAGTTATCCGTATGCAGACGTGCTCAAAATTTATCGGACTTCTCCTTTTTTTATCTCTCAAGTTTAGTGAAATGACTTCTTTTTTTATGACTTCAACTATATTAGTCATTTATCCATGCTACGTTTGGGTGTTATTTCAAGTTGGTTTTTCTACGCAGAAGAGGAATATGTTAATACTATGAACACGTGTGAAATTTTTAAATAAAAATTGATGTGTTTATTTAATAAAATAAAATAAAAATTATATCAACTAGTAAATCATAACAAATATTATTAATGTTAACTAAAGACTAAAATAAAAGAATTAATCTATATATATATATATAGATGTTATTTGATCTCATCACGTATAACACTCTTCAAATCTTTCTTTTATTTAATTGCATGGCAATAAAAATGAATTTTCAACACAGATGCAATAATTTAATTTATTAAAAAAATATATAATTGTTAGTATAAATTATCTTTTTATTAATATATTTTTATCAATGTATATTGTTTGTTTTAGATGTGTCGTTTATTGCATGGTAAAACTCAGGTGCGCCTCAGCTTGGTAACTTAAACCCATGTGCCCGAGTTTTTTTTTTTTTTTAATGGGACAGGTGATACATCATCACCCTATTTGTTTGTTTTTCAAATCTAACACGTGTCGCATGGCCCGGCTAAGTAGACAACACAATATCTATTTGTCACCAGATATGTCTTCTTTAACTAAAGAATGAGGGTTTAGGTCTTTTATCCTAAAATCCCAAATATGAATCATTTCCATCTTAAAACGTGAAAAAAACCATCGCGTAAACTTGTATAATCCAATTTCTAATAATAAAATACATTCTAATTGATCTAAAAACTCAAAACCAAATCAAATTAAAAAAAAGGAACTTCAATCTATTTTTTTTCAACATCATTGAAAATAAAAATTACATTCATTGAGCTCTTATCTCAAAGATGAATCCACATACACCAAAAATTAAAGTAATTGGTAGTTAGAATCCAGCCACCTATGAGCCTTTTCTTTTCTTCTTTAAAATCTAGGAATTGAAACACAAAACAAATGAAGCTTGAGATCCAAATAAAAGATTCAAGAATAAAAGTGACCAAATGTTTTAAAAACTAAAATTAAGGGATTGAAGTGTTGATTTATACGCCTTGGGAACAATAAAAATAGAAAAGGGTACCCATTATTGTCAATGTCAAATTTAGTCCATGTTATTTTAATGTTATCATTTGCAACCATTCAATACTTTCCAATATTCGACAATTTCTGACACCTCGAAATGCTCCAAGACAAAATCTTTTAGGAGTGAAAAAACCAGGGAAGGAAGACTTTCAAAACAATGCTACAACAGCAGCTGTGAATAGTGATTTATAAAAAGTGTGGATAAGAATGCTACAGTGCAAGGTGCGATTTGTTTTTTTTTTTTTTTTTTGGTTTGTTGATCATTAACGTTAATGTTAATAACTTTTCAATTCGTGAACTGCACGATCTGAAAAATGTAGATAGAAAATGGATGCCATGTGGTCCTTGGAAAGAAGGGCATTTTTTAAGCTTTAACTCAATAAATTAATGCATAGAAGGCAATGAACTGGCGTTTTACCATGTTAGAGATATTATTTACATAAAGCACTGCCCCCCGCTTGTCCTGCATTTAAAACAGTAACATTAATTATTCATGGATCAAAGGAAACAGGTGCTAATCTTTGAGGCATTACCATCCCCAGATCGAAAACAATGTCCTGGGGTCTTTCTAGAAACTAATTATTATCCCCAGTTACACTATGCGTTCTCTGGTGAAGAAAAGAAAAGAAAAGAAAAGAAAATATATATATAAGAAAAAAACGAATAGAAATTAATTAAATACGACGGGAGAGGTACTTGCTTGGACCTGTGTGTAAAGAAGAGGAACAAGAAGGGTCCTCCCTCGCTACTTTCATCCTTGTACTTTACAATCATTCCAAATAGAAATGATTGGGAGGAGAATGCATGATTTATCACCTCTTGCTTATCTTTCAATTTGAGCATTGGGTACCAAGGTTATAAAAACCAAATAAGATAAAGATAAAGTTTCAGATTAGGTGATAAAAGGGTTAGTATGAGTTGTTCTCTTAAAAACAATATTAAATAAATAGATTAAAATAACATTGTTAAGTAAAAAAAATAAAAAATTTATTCGTTAATCGACTAGGTTTTGACCAGGCTCTACTATTTCATTTCAAGTAAATCAAGTATTACATCAAATTTTTTACCAACACGTTATGGGTTTTCCCATGAATTTCTTTTAATCATTAGTGTTTGTATCTCTTATTAAAAAGTCTCAAATCCGAATATCTTCTTTGTAAGGAGAAAAAAAAAAGAATCAAGGAGAGGGAAGGAAAGCGAAGTGGTAGAAAAAGAGAAAAGGAACGTGGGGATAAGCACGGAACATGAACAAGAAACATGGCTTTCTTTTTCTTTTTTCTCTTAACATAAAATGTGTGGTGCGACAAGAGAATTGTAATTTTCGTAATTTAGGTGGTGTGGTAACCACAAGAGGAGCAAGTGGTCTTCAGGCCTACAACACATCCTCTTGTCATTTGTCTCATTATTCCCTTCACATGGGCGATGACCTTGCGCGCTGACACCTCCAACAAATAGACTATACTATGTTCTTCTTATGTGTATTTCCTTCTATTAGATTATAAGTGCATTATTGTACTTAAATGCTCTCTCATCAGGATTCAAAAGAAGAGAAAAGAAGAAGAAAAACCCATTAAACCAAAGCTTTATTTTGCAAAATACAATTTAAATTTATCGCCTAAAAACTTCAAAAAATAGGACCAAGATTTACATGGATAAAAAAGAGTTGTCTTTAAAAATTTTGTAATATTGATCTCATCCCTAAAGTTTCAAATCATGCATGTCTGATCCCTATGCATTGGATTTTTACATCTTAATTCAAAATTTTATTTTATTACATCTTATTTTTTACATGCTGTGAAATGAAAAAAAAAATCACTAGAAAAATCACAAGAAAAGAGAAAGTGGTCGATCAATCTTATTTTGACCACCAAAAATTAATAGACATGGTTTCTCCCATTAAAATAATTCATGGATTCTATTTTTTATATTAACATAAAAAAATATTTTTTTCTTTTAACAAAAATAAAATAAAATTTGAATTAAAGGTAAAATTATTAAGATTGCTAATTCAATTCAATTCTATAAGTATTTCAAATAATATAATTGAATTGAATTTTTTAGTTTAGAATTTTATTTAAAACAAAAGAATTATAATGTATTATTAATTTAATTCAAATCACACGTGGAATTGAATTCAATTTCACACGTGATTTGGTTCTAATTAGGCAATGACAAAAAAATAGATACAAGGATAAGAAAGAAATCATAAATAAAGATTTTGTAATCATTTTTAGTAGGTTATAGATTTTATTTTATTTGTACTTTACTTTAATATCTTGTTTGGAATTAAATCACATATAAAATTTAATTTAATTCCACGCGTAATTTGAATTCAATTGATAACCTATTACAATTTTCATGTTTGGAACACATGTGGAAATGAATTGAATTACCAATCTTGACTATTTTGCCCTTAATTATTTTTTTTAATTTTAATTTATAAATTTGTATCTTGTATTTAGATTTATATAGTTGTTTATCAACTATTTATTATTGTTTTTCATAGTGGTTTTTTTTCTTTTTAGTAAGAGTCTAGTGATTATTTTGGACTATATAGAAAAGATTAACTAATAATGATCAATTTTTTTAATTTTTAGATCAACGAGCCTAATAGTATGATCCATTCTCTTGTTGTATGTGTATAAAACACAACATGTTCCTGCAAGAGAAAGCTAAATTAAAAATTTACAGGGAGTTTTTTTTGTTATTTGTATCATTTAAAGGGTCAATTATATCATTAAAAGAATTCCAAACATAAAAATTGATTTAACTATTGAAATTGAATTCAATCACAAGGGTTCAAAACAACTTATAAAGTGAACTTCAAAGAGTAATTAATAGGAT
Source organism: Populus alba x Populus glandulosa (assembly GCA_033617975.1). Taxonomy (NCBI): domain Eukaryota; kingdom Viridiplantae; phylum Streptophyta; class Magnoliopsida; order Malpighiales; family Salicaceae; genus Populus; species Populus alba x Populus glandulosa. The sequence continues at coordinate 8,881,705 of CM066151.1, forward strand.
ATCACTAATTACTCCATATGCACCATAAATGTTTTTTATAAAAGTCCTAATCAAACTAGGGAAAAAAAATTATTAGGCATAGTATTTAATTTCCTAAGCTAATTAGGAAAAATAAAAATAATTAAGAAAACAAATATATTTTTTTCTCTAAAAATCCTTTTGGAGCGGTCTCTCTTGGTTAATTTTAAAGAAATCATCATTAAGCTTAAATTGTTCTTCCCTTAATCTCGTAGATATCTAATCAAAAGTTTCCAACCCTTTACGAGCTCAATGTTTTTGTTAGAAATATAATATTTGTCACGCTAAGTCTCTTTAATAACGGAATCAATCTTAATGTTAGAAAGAGATTTGAAAACTTACTGCACAACTTTTATATGGAGTACAATAACATCAATTCTAACCTCATCAATTCCAAGATCTACCTTAAACATATGTGAGGTATATTTTTCGCAACATGTTTCATAAAAAAATCACCTCCAAAACCATATCTAATTTTATTCCATTCACATGGACATTACAAATCAAGAATTTTGGATCCAAATCTTCTCCTTTAACATCATCTTTACAATCCTCATCAAGTTTTGGTGGTTGATTCAAATCCATAAAGGAACTAGAATTATCAAAACTTTTAGTTTTAATGTCATATTCGTCTTGATAAAAAAGTTGCTTCCTCTGGTTGTGCCTCTTAAATAGGTTCTCAAAAGTAACCATGGATCCTTGGTCATTCTTCTCATGATCCTGCAAAGTCATCACTTCTGCCAACTAATAGGTTAATGCTGCAATCCATCTTCGTATGTTTTTTTATCACCAACTCCGAAACGTTTATTTTTAATTCTACAATCGGTATCTATATGTCTTCTATCATTAGTTCCTAAATATTTTTTTATCGAGGATAAACCTTCTCATCCTCTTCTATACGAACACGTCATATTTGAGTACCTCTTCCAGCCATGGTTATTCTAGCATACAATAAATAAATAATCACCAGGATTGCTAGGTTTTAATACCAATTGACAAGAACAGAAATAACACACTAGAAGGTAGCAAGCTAGAAAGATAAAATTGAAGCCGAATAGGGTTGTCACACAAAACCTTAATTTATAATTTTATTGCTAAATATTTAATTTTTACAATTCCTTAAAAAATCCAAAACTAACCTATATAACTAGGAAACCTTAAAATAAAGGAAAAACAATAAAAGTCTTAGACAAATTAAAAAAAATAAAATTAGTAAGTATAATATTTCATTTTCTAAACCAAATTAAAAAAAAATAACTACGAAAACATAAACCTTTTTCCTAAAAATCTTCATGTGTTAATTAATTAACGTTATTTAATTAAGGACTCTATTAGAATCACTTAATAGAATACATTAATCTCTTTAATCTCTTTACAAAATGATGATGTTTCTTATATAAAAAAACACAATTGATATGAAAATATAGAATAAAGCCTTAAAAATATATGGAATTTCTTAATTGGAAATTTCTGAAAGTCTTTCAATAAAATTGATATAAAAAATAACTTGATTATAACATTAGAACCACATATATAATTGTATGATATTTTTCATGTTTGGCCTATACTATATTATTGCTTCCTCTAAAATTTTGTGAGGATGAGAATGAAAAAAAACAAAAAACAAAAATATAAACAATATTTACAACCCAAGTTTTTTAATTGTATTGATAATAACACTTGTATATTATCAATAATAATATCAGTATTTTTATTTAAATATTTATTTTTTCAACATGATCTGACAATAAATATAGTATAATAAATGCGTTTAGATTGTTCTTAAAAATATACATGATTTAATATATCATAAAAATGGCAAGAACTTAGCTTTTTTTCTTAATTATTATTATTATTATTTTACTTACCAAACCTAAATCATTGAATTCAAATCTAATTGTGAGATTTCGGACATATTAATTTCTATGAGATCATAAGCGAATCTAAATCTAGATTCGGTGAGAGAAATAGACTAATAAAGAGTTAAACTTCTGTCATATCTATTTCGCACCAATCAATGCCCATTTAATTTGATTTTTAATGATTTAGATTTAATAGAAATGACAAGACATGAAAGAAGAAACATGATTAAACCTTAATTCATAAATAATTGAATTCAAAACTGACTAATTATGAGATTAAACATGAACCGGTCATGTTCTCGTAAGAGTATAAAAAAAATCCAAATTCGTGTTTTTTTTTTGTTATATTTTGGAATTGTATTTTTTGTGAGTTGTAACTACACCCTTCTACAATTACAAATCATAAGGTAATCAATGAAATTAGAAAAATAAATACTATGGCATAATAAATAAATTCATTTCATAGACATAAATCATTAATTACTTTTAGTTTTTATTTAAAAGTTTGGTTACGATTATTTTTTAAAGTATTTTTTATACCAAAATGCATTAAAATTAAAATGATATTTTTTATTTTATTTTTCAAAAATTATTTTTAAAATTAATATATTAAAATGATTCAAAACATATTAAAAAATAATTTTTTAAAAAAACATGAATATAACTGCGTGTCCTAACTATGTATTAATCTCATCTGGGTTTAACTTCCTTGAGAACATCATCTGACCGAAACATTTTAAAAAAAAACCTCAAGCTCACCACCACCAAAAAAAAAAGAAGAAGAAAAAAAGTCTATATATACCTCAAGACTCAAACTCCATAATTCATCCGTGGCCTTCGAATCAATCCCCCCCTCTCTCTCCCCCCCCTCTCAAACAAACATCAAAGAGCAGCAAAGAGCCATGTCTCGCCATAGACGCCAAGCATCTCAAGTCCTCCCACCAGGGATACTCACCGGCAATGAGGCCTTAGTAGACTTCGGACAGGCAACTGTAGGTGGTGATAGCACTACTCATGTTTCATCTGGAGCCACAACTGTTGCTGTCATCAATGAAACATCCAAGATTAATCCTCCCATCGATCAACACGATCAAGATCAAGCCTCTCATTTCCCACCCAATGCAAAGAAGCCTCTGTCCACTGGCAAACCTGCTTGATCGATCCCTCCATGCGTCATCTGTACTGCTTTTCTTAGTGCTGTTTCCTCTTGTACTCCTCTCCCCTCCTTGGTGTTTCTTGTTCTAGGCAAAAGCTAGCCTGCCAGTTGCTGCTGCTTACCGCTTTACTCATTTCAATAAAACTTGCTTTATCTCCTCGCTTTGTTCGGTTCAACAAGCTTTGCTTTGTTAAGATCTTAATTATCACACACACACCCGCATATGCATTTTGTATATAAATATATATACACCCACTCCTCGGAACTTCCACCGTGTCTCAGGCATAGATCGGATGTTCTGATGTGCGACCGAATCCAGTCATGATCAACGATCCAAAATGTTGGGAATCTGGGGTTACAGGAACCCAAGCTAGGAAGGAGTATACAATGGGATCTCGTGCAATCACTCAGGATCTGTATTTTAGTTTAGAAAAGTACACCATCTCTGCCCAAAATTTATTTAATTTGACAAATCATCAGCAGCAAGCAATGTATCACATGAAATTAAGGTCAACCTTCAGTCAGGCTCAACACATCACATGATCTCGTTAGAAATGCAGGGAAAAAAAAATCAGAGGGGTGGGAATTGAATTGAATGCTAGTGATTAGACTCGTGAGGTCATATGCTGAGAAGTAGCTCTCTTCACCCACTATTTTTTATTGAACATTAAATGCTTTATTTCTATTTTTTAAAAAAAATCATGAGAGAGACACGTTTTTTTATTATTCCGTTAAAAAATTCATCAGGCAAGAACTATAATTTCTATTATTCCGTTAAACCATTTACAATTTCATTACGTACAAAATTTATCAGACAAGAACTACAATTTCTATAATTTTTTGAGCGTGCAATAAAATTAGATAAAATATTATCAGGAATAAAATTGATTTGATATTACAATGCGAGTTAATTTAATTCATTCTAAACTAGTTTTTCAGGAAAAAAATATTATTTACATGACAATACAAGTAAATTTAATTCATTCTAAACTAGTTTTTTTTTTAAAATGTACAGAAAATAAATATATTGAAAAAAAAATCACGCGAACAGTGCAAGTGAATTGCACTGTGCATCACTAAATTTAAATTGTGTTTTTGATGTAACCAAACATTGTGTTTGTTGTGGTTGCTTCAAACGCAAAAGCAACCACGCAAACAAACGGACTCTAAGTTAATTTGAAAAATTTCACCAGTCAAATAACTTACCAACTTTCTCGTTATTTTTTCTATAAAATAGCATTTTTGAGTTCTTTTTTCTTAATTTGACGATAACAAGTGTGCTCTGTTTAGTTAACATAAAATATATTTATAGATGATATTTAATATCATATTTCCATATTAGTATGATGTATTCTAAAATATATATTTTAATCAATACTTACACATGTTAAGATTTAAACTCGCAAATTCATAGGATCATTGATTTGAGATTAAAGGCGTTGTACCAATACCACGAGAGGACAGGGTAAATGAGCACACAATTTTATTTTATTTTTTAAATCTTTCATTCACGGACACAATTTTTGTCCCTTTTTGGTTAGAATTCCTGCCGGTTTGGACTACGCCTGAACGGACAGGATTTTATCTATTTGTGGATAGGATCACTCCAATCGGACTGGTCTCTTGCTTTTTCCTATCCCTGCTTTGGTAAAACACCTCTCTGTATATTTTTTTCAATTCCAAGAAGCATAGTTATTAATCCGGACCGGTTTGACGGTTCAACTCGGTAACTAGAATGGTCTGGGTTCGTTAAAAAACCAGTCGGTGCAATAACTCAGCAAAACTCAATCAACCCATGACCTTGAAGAACCTGTTTGAGACCTAATTTTTTTTTTCCCTTTTCGAATGTGGTTTTTGTCATTCGGCCTCCATTCTTATTTCATCATCTTCTCTACAATGAGAGAAGAAGAGTGAGGGACGAGAGAGAGCGCCTGGGTCGCAGTTTAGCGGAGATGGGGAAGTTGGAGATGCTGTATATGGGGTTGGTCTCCTGTATCAGTGGATGGTGGTTCTGATTTGGCTAAGGCACAGAGATGGCTAGAAAAAAAAAAGGAAGGGCTCTGTAGTTTTGGCTAAAAGGCCAGTGGATGATTAAGAGAGGAATGAGGGAAGTTATGGCCAAGTTTTGGCCAAAAGCCAGGGGAGTGAAAAGAAAATCATTAGAAAAAATAAAATTTTATTTTAGATTTTATTATGGTTTTTTTTTAATTCCAAGAAGTCATGCAATGAATTGGCTACCTCCACATACATGAATTCTTGGTGCACGCACATGAACACCACCCCCTTGCGCACCTCCGGGCTCATAAATTCCTTGTATATAGTAAAAATATGATTTCGAAGCATTAATCTCTTTATCAATAATACTTAATTTTTTTCATTTATCACTAGCTCTATATCACCACTACACTCACTACGGGATACATGTAAACGGGGTATACGCAACATCATTCTCAACACTCTATAAGGTAAGTTAATGTGATCAATGATTGTAAATAATGGGTAAAACATTTAAGTTAAGTCACGTAAGTATACGTCATTCATAACACATACCCCCAGTATTCTTTTCCCATACTCAAATTATTTCTATTTCTATATATTATTTTATTCTCTTGCATTTACTAATTTAAATGTCAAAGGGTTTCTTGTTTCTACAAAAAAATCTTACGTTGTAAGAAATATCAAGTCGAGAAAAATAAATTGTAGATTGAAGCTCAATCACCACAATTTAAGATACAATTTAATACTGTTTATTCTTGCATTGTAAAAATATTTTTAGAAATAATTAAAAAATATTTTGCTTTAAAAATTATTTTTTAAGTGTTTTACAATCGATTTAATGTGTTAATATCAAAAATAAATTTTAAAAAATAAAAAAATATTATTAAATTCTTTTTTTTTTAAATATAACTTTAAAAAATAAACACTACCACCCAAAATACCATACAAGCTGAATCATGAAAACATCATTCATGTCTTAATTTTTCACGAATTCACTAGTAACCATGTCCATGTCATGGCCGATGAAAAGAGGTTGGCTTCCATGGAAATGTCAAACTTGATTGTGAAGTCAGAACTGACATAAAAGAAAATCCCTAGCGCGTCCAGTGATCGAATTAGCTCACACTCCGAGTTCTTTTCACAACATTGAAAAATATTTCACAAATTAACGCAATAATTGATATACATATGTAATATATGTGTAATTAAATATTTTGAGCATGCAACACATGACGTATACTATATGCATGTATCAACTATTTAGCTATACTTGTTTAGAAAATATTTTTCATATACTAAGCTAGTCTAGGAAAAAAACTCTTCAAACTCCAAAGTATATCTGAATATTTTTTTCAAAAAAACTCTTCGACCGTATCATCATACAAAATAAGGTTAATAATAATGACATCTCAATGGAAAGTGTTGGAGGCCTAGGCGGGAGGACGCGTCTATGAATGCACGTTGTCTAGAAATTGGCAGCAATGTACAGTGGCAGCCTTGCCTTGACAGCAATGAATTCGGGAGGAAAGTGACAATCCTTTTTTCATACTAATATGATAGTTATGCCTTGTAATTTGTTGACATAATAATAAAGGTTGGGAATTTTACTGTACATGTCGTCCACTATTCTATCTTGTTGTTTATGTTAATCCTGCTTAATTACAATGAGTTAAAGTGTGGAAAAACCTTTTTATATGAGCAAAACACATGATTGTAGCTAAACACCAGCTAGACTGCTGCATATAATCTGGGATTTTGAGAGGAAAATTTGTCCCCGTGACATGCAGTATGGGCAAGTTTAGCTAACGAGTCCATACGACGATTGTCTTTGCGTAAAGTGTAGCCCACATGAACCTCTTGCTGTTTGGAGATCAACTGTCGAAAATCTGTCAAGATAGGATCCAATGACTAGATGCACATCTGATTCTCATTTCAAAACTTCAGCAAGCACAGCTGAATTCTTTTTCTTTAATTCTTAGCATCTTCTCCGTTTGAAAAGCTACCAAATTTAGAATTTATGGCAAGCACTTTCGAGCTGTTATATATACAATCCGTTTGAGATTTGGACAAAACATGCATCAAAATCAAGTACGCAAGAAGGAATAGAAATCCGAATACATGATCATGAACAAACTAAGACAACTCTCTCGTAATGTGTTAAAAAGCATCTAGTTTAACACATTAAGAGTTCAAGGGGTGTAAATTCAATGTCTGAAAGGACAAGGATCTAAATCAAATCGGTCGGAGTTCAGGAGGTATCGTAATTATGTAATTAATGACTGCATAGGACTGCAGAACGATAGCAATCGACAAATGAGAAAGGAAATTCAGCAGAAGATTGCAATGGACCGTAGGATATGTACTGGGGACCGAAAGAGAACCAACGGACAAAGAACTCTCCTCTATCTGGCAATCCCACACTTTCCGTATTCAATTTAAAGTACAAACTTAAACCAGCCTTTGCATTGGAGAGCGTTAGCCAAACAACGGCCCTCTAAGCCCTAACCTAAACCTTACTCTTGGACGTAGTTGAAGCAACAAGAACATGCATACAGCTCACCACACTGGAACCAAGTTCCAATTCCCAACACATGAAAAGGCCTTTCATATTTGCACATTCAACCCCTTTTGAAAGCAAATACAGACACAGAAATAGCAATCCCGGCATGGTTGTTTAAATGTTAGACTAGGTGGAAAGAAATACTCCCAATTGAGACCAGCTTTTTACCCTCCTTTCTAACAATTACATAGCTCATGAAAATACTTGGCCAATGAGAGATTGACAAAGTGTACAAACCTCAGACTTGCTCACTGCATTCCTGACCCCGCGTGCACCACTTGGCCTAAACCCTCTCAGTCCTTGCAGTCACCTTGACCCCTGTTTTCACCACGGTACTAACTTTCATCATTTTATCCGAGTACAAAAAAAAAAAAGTCACCTCTCTCTTTCTCTCCATGGAGGACTAACATGGGGTGGGGGGGGGGGTTAAGATGGGAAGTGCAGTGATTGTCACGTCTGAAAGCAAAGTATGTACTGTGTATTTTGACTGGAATTTGGACTCGCTATCTTTTTACATAAAAAAAAAACCATTTATTAAAGCTAATTGTATTTTAATATATTTTATATTGATACAATTATTTATTAATAATAAGTATCAAAATCTCTTTTACATTTAAAAATATATTATATAAACTTCTTCAATTTTTTTAAAAAATATTTTAGCTTCTTTCATTTGAGCTATAGAAATAAGGGATGAAAGTTGAGTTTTTTTTTATCTTTTCTTTTAGCTTTACTTCTAAAGAAAATTGTCCATGGACTAAAGAAACACATAGCAGCTAAAAAACAAGCAAAGCCTATTACAGACCACCATGGAAGAAGAATGTACGAGTGCTTGGTACAGGTAGGATGGGATGGATCTAGCTATAGCTAACAGCAGGAGATATTATATGATATCTGCTCGTTAATTATATCGTGTGAGATACCACAAAAGTTTATGCCAAATACTATATAATACTGGCAAACAAATTACACGCACCTTAGGACTATCAAGTACGATGCGCATCAGAATCAGAATAGTAGTTTTATATAATATGCATCCTACAAAAGGTAAACGAAGAATATACACGAACCAAATACTGAGTTTTTTTTTTTTTTTTTTTGAACTTAGACAGGCTCAGATAAGAAGCCTCAAATAAGTACAATATTTTGTACTCATGCACTTTTAAGTACATGCATGTTAGGCAATGGTTTCATAAGCCCTAACCAGTTGTAATGAGAACCAGTTGTCATGTGAAAACGAAGATGGATCAAATGGGCTGTTGACCATGACAAAAAAGAAAAGATGACTCGGTAACGAAAGCTACCAGATATGATAATAGGAATACAGTCTAGTTATAGCCTACAGCACTAGTTGACAGCTTTGGATAGAGTATCTTGCTTCCATTCAGGCATATCTGCATGTGAGCTTTAATTGCTTGGGAGAAGGTGAAAACTCGGACCTTTCCCATGGGGTTCAAGGAACCCTGGCATTGAATTCCCAAAGATTTGACGTTGGCATCAGGTCATTGGCTGCGCAGAAAACAACATAGTAACAGTAGCCTAAACCATTGAGGGTTCTGCACCACCTGCATGCAAATGCCACCCCTCCTCTTCAGGATTTCAAAGAAATTTACGAACATACTTGTGAACCAGATTAACTTTTAGAGAAATATAAAAGCATTTATCCGCCATTGATGGAACAGCAAAGCTAAACCAAGGAAAAGAAAGGGTTCGTGTCCATATAGAAGCTTCATAAATATTAGAGTTAAGAAGGTGTAGTCTAAAATTAGCAACAAGCACCAGACAACAAATTAAAATTCAAGCACTAGAACAAAAGCTAGACATCCAGAGAAAGACAAATCAATTTAGTTGAATCTGTAACAATAGAATTCTCGAACTAAATTTCACTTTCTTAAACATCACCCAGACAATTTTGTAAAACTAATTACCATAAACTGCAAGTCATCTAACTCGATTTTGCACCTAAATCCTTTGCCCAAGAAAGGTGGACATCTTATTTGTCCTAATAAGATGGGCGCGAGGGAGGACCTGGCCAGTGCATTATTTCAGGAGGAGACATCTGGCAATTGACTGGAGTTGGATTAGCCACACCATAAACAGCCATGGACATGCCAGTACTAACGCAAGACTCGCTTGCAGGAACACCACCACCCCCACCAACACTAGGTTTAGTCTCTTGGTCAGCCTCATCATTCTCACCTGGTAGCCTGTGAAACGTAGGGTTCAAGAAAGTAGCTGCCACCACCACAACTTGCGTTGCAGCCATCACCTTTCCAGCCACTATCCCTCCAAAAACCTGCCCTTGTGCCCCTGCAAGAGATATACCAAAAGAAGAACAAGAATGCACTGCAGAACCAGGAGGAGGAGAAGCGCATGATGCTTTGTTTGTTGCGAGAGAGCCAACAACAGAGCCAAACAATGCAAGCAAGTTAAACGGTCCATGTAGAGATAGAGAAGGAGTATGAGAAACTGGGTGGCGAAGAGTAACATTAGCAACAGACCCAGTTGCACTTATAACACTTATGCCCGCATGGTTTCTACGAGCAAAGTTGACGATGGTTTCGATTACATCAGAACCAGCGGAGATCTCGAGGATGGCTGGTTTCATGGAGGATTCACAGTCCTTGGTGATGATAATGGGTGGTTTGGGCCTGTTTTTTGAGCCCGGAGGTCTGCCTCTTGGCTTTCTCTGGATCTGAACTGATTGGATGTTGTTATGGTGGATGTGATCGTCAGGAGAGGTATTGTTGTGGGGTCGACCAAGTCTTGATGGAGAGTCTGCAGTCACAGGAGTGGCGGAGAGTGTAGGGACACTTCTTGGGCTATGATCGGAGGAGGAGTCATCAGAGGTGTGGGAGAGTTCTCGAGAGAGAGAGATTGCACCTCCAAAGTGATCTGCCATTTCATGGGGAGAATTTTGTTGAGGATGAGAGAGATAGGGAAATGGACGGAGCGGAGCCAGGAAAACACTGTTTCTTCAATGCTGTCTTTATAGTCAGCAGGGTCTTGATTTGTGGGACCCCGCAAATTTTGTAGGGATACAGAGGAAGGTAGGTAGGGACACTTTTTTAGAGAGGGAAAAGCATGCAGTGCGCTTGGATAGGAGAAGACATGAGAGGGGTGAAGGCTCTCTAAAATGTGGGGTCTCGTTTTATAGTGGGCCCAGTCCAGGCAACAACACAAGACCAGAATTCGTAGTCTTTCAACTCAGCCGGGTCCAAGTTGACCCAGCGGACCGATTTGGGCTTTTTTATTTATTTATTTTTTTATTTTTTTACCGATTTGGGTTTTAAACAACGGGGTCATGGTGTGGAAGCCAATCTCACTTGTGTTTTCAGTGGTATAAGGCATGGCATGGTTATGCAACCCGGCACAACCCAACATGTTTATTTGTGACCCGGGGTTATAGATGAATTTCAAATTATAAAGTCCTAAAAATAGAATTTTTCAACCCAAAACCCGGGTGAGGCATACTATTTTTTGACATTTTTTTAATGAAATTAATTTATAAATATATTTATTTTTTTAGTCTATATATACATTAATTATTTATTAATTTTTGATATGGGGTAATTATGCTAAACTTAATGCCTCACATTTTTTTTATAGCCTATATTTATATGAATTATTTTTAAATTTTTTAATATAAAATAATTATATACATCCTATTTTCATATGGATTAGTTTTTAACTTCTCATTGCCAAATAATTATAATTTACTACCATGTGAATTGAATGTCTTGATACATGCTATAATATACTTCATGGCTTGTATATTTTTTTAATTTTTTTATATAAGATAAGTATACCATGTTTCATGCCTCACATTTCTTTTTTATAGCATATATATATTATTTTTTAATTTTTGAACATTAGATAACTATAGTACATTTCATTCTTTATATTTTTTTAATATCCCACATTCATGTTGATATGTATATATTATTTTTAAAAAATATTATATAAATATTAAAATCTCACATTTCATCATAACAACCTCGAAACCGTTTAATAACTATGGTGTAAAGCATAATCAACGTGGTCATTTCCCACTAGGGTAGAGATAGATGCTATTAAAAGTATAGTTTAAAAACTCGGCCCGGTTCGATGAATCGACCCAAAACTTAATCGATTTGGGGCTGGAATCGGGTTGGGTTGAAGAAAAAACAGGAAAAGGAAAAACCCAGCGACCCGGTTGCAATCCGTTGATTTTTTTTTTACTAAAACGAAGTTATTTTGATTTTTTAAAAAAAAGTATTGACCTAGAAGACCTAGTGATCCGGTCAAAACTTGAAACCCGAGCCTTGGACCGGGCTGGATTTAAAAACTATGACTAAAAGAATTTTTTTCTTAACAAAACCTTATTTTGACTTTTCAATACTTCATGCATATTTTTATAGTTTTAAAATTCACATTGTTGCTTTTCTAATTTTTTTATAGTTCCAGTTTTAGCTCTAACTATTATATAACCTATTTTTTAAAAATTTGATTTTCGAGAGACATTACAGCATTTATGAGGACCTGGGAGGAAGGATAGATAAGAGAAAAATAAAACATTATTGAAATATTCCTCTAATTATAGAGTCGATCAATATTAATTTTGCCTGTAAATAAATTTTATATCAATTCTATCCCTAAACAATTTTGATTTCTCAATTAATATTTTTTGTGATCAAAATATAGTACGATATTTTTAGGTCCTTTTGGAATTCCTATAGTTCCTTTTGGTTTTCATTCTTGGATACTATCTTAACGACATAATTTCCAAACTATGTTTTTATTGATATTTTTGTAATTAAATAAAACAAGTTAAAAAAAAAGGTTAGATGGGCTTATCAATAACTCTCCAGGGCCACGAATCAAGCCTCAAGATCTAGCCTAAAAGCTAAGCTGGGCATCTGAGACACCAGTACCATGCTGCTACGGAACGAAACTATTGTTTCTCTGCTTTTTCTGCTGTGAAGCCCAATATGGAAGCGCGTCTAAATACAAATGGATGATAATTTAATTTTATTTTTAATATTTTTAAATTATTTAATATATTAATGTCAAAAATAGTTTTTTTTTTAAATAAAAAAATACAACTTTTATATATTTCTAAACAAAAATTATTAAAAAAATCACAATCATATCCTCATACACCATTTTACTTTAGATTCTCGAATGAATACATTTTCAAAACCACTCATGAAAGCAATAAAATTCTCATCGTAATTAAAAACATAATTCTTTTAGGATTATCGCTGGTTAATAGCAATAGTAAAAAACCAAAAGAATGGTCAAGCATGTTTAGAATTAATCACCTCTCTAATCATGAGGGGTGGAAGCTTGACGGCTAAGGGTTGTAAGAGTTAGGTGCAGATTATATATATATATATATATATATATATATATATATATATATATATGACAGTGGAATATACAAGTGGCACCTTGGATTCCTACAATTTCCAAGCCTTTTTAAACGTGCCTTGTATATTTATTTTGAAGAATATGCACAATGTGTGGAAAAATGGTCTAATCTGCCCCACCATTACAATGATATCCACCAAGAAATTTCGTGGTTTTAACAAATATGGTGATGCTTTTCAACCCTCGATCATGACCTGGGAATTATATCGTCCATTCTCCACGCACAAATTAAGTGATATATACTTCAAAAATATCTCCATGATCTACTTAATTGCATGCATGAATCCAGCAAATCACTACTCCAGCTTATAACATACGAGGGTATCCTCAATTCTTCTTCTTCTTGTTATTATTGGGGTTATTGTTAGGGTTATTGAGTCTGGTATATATGGAAAATAAAGGGGCAGAGGTCATATGAAAGAACAGAGTTAATAGCATTTTATTAAAAAAGAAGAAGAAAGGTCAAGAGCTATAAAACAATTATATACCACATTAGACCTCAACATAAAAAAAAAAAAGTTTAAAGAGAAAGTCAAATTTCTAACCACTTTGATTATTAATAAAAACTGCCGGTGATCCTGAGATGCTTCTAAGGATTACGTACTAGCATTGATGAGTGGTAGAGATACGTGACCACTAAGCAAGATATATTAATTAAAAAAAAAAACTAAAATGATGACGCTTTTAATATTGCAATGATTTTTTTTTTTGCATCATGTTTAATAGATATTGAAATTTATGATGAGTTGTAAATTTTTTTATATAGTTATTTTAATTTTATGATTTGTAATGTAAATTTAATAATTAGATTAATTTGAGTTATTTTATTATTATTATTTATTTAAATTAATTTTTTAAAAAATATTATCATTCAATACTATATTAATTAAAAATTATACTTTATACTTTATAATTTATTTTAATTTACTTTATATATATATATTTTTTTAATTTTATAATTTGAGTCGTAAATTTAATAAAGTAACAAGCTTTAGCTGCGGAACAGACGTTATTGTTCAATCATTGGGGATAAATTATTGTAGGGGACTTGTACAACTATTGAAGAAACTAGAGCTTAATTTAATTCAACTATTCACTATTGTTCAATTATTAGTGAACTCCTATGGGTTTATATTTGCTTTCCTATCAACACATTTAATTTAATTCTATAGAGCATTACGCCTTGATTTGCATTAAATAAAAAAAAATACAGTTATAAAATATTGTATGGTGTCTTCTCTCAGCAAATTAAAGAGGCAAGCCAATTAACTATTCTTAGGTGATTCAAATGGTAAAAATTTGAAATCAAACAATTTGTTTTTCTCGTATTTTATATTCAAATCTTATGATTACTAATATAATAACTACTAAAAATTTGCATTATTATTAACTTCATGGCTTTAAAATTAGTTAGGATACTAATATTATTATTTAAAAAAAAAACAAAAGGAGGCAGGCCAATCTCCTGTATATAATACTTGATGACTGTCTTCAGGTTGTCAATCTCTTATCAAAGTGCAGGCCGGATGATGATTATCTGTAACAGGAGAGAAACACAGTAGAATTACGACTCATTGCTTAGCCATTATAGTCAAGTATGAGTTTCAGGAAACTATCCTTATGGAGGACGGACGTGTTTCCATGCCTATACTCCTTCTTTGTATGAAATCCAAGAAGAAGAAGAAGAAGAACCTGTCTTGCTATGGCAGAATTCGTACAGGTTCCATCTGTACATTATATCCAGAATACGTACGTGTCTCTTTGAAGTTTGAAGAGCGTACGAGCTTAAATTGTAGTAGAAGCTTTAGATAAATGGTAATGATGTAAACATTGTTTTTAACACATTTATAATCATTTTTTGCTAATATAAGAAAAGGGGCCATTTATATTTCTTTATACAACCCAACAACTGGATTAAGACAAATTGCAAAGTTACATAATAAATAGAACTCTAAAACAAAAGGTTTATATAAAAAATTGATGTCACTTTAATTATCATCCTTTACAAGTTGAGATTTAAAAATGTTAATGACCTAGTTGACCGTTGACCGGATCAAATTTTAAAAAATTAAAATAATATTATATTATTTTAATAAATATAATTGACTTGATATTTCATATTTTTTTTAGATTAGTTCTCAAGATAGATCTACCAACTAAAAATATTAATTTGATTTGTGTTTGATAATAAAAAAAACACCCACATATTAAAAAAAAAAAAAAAAACTAAAAGCTGAAACACCTTAAATTTTTTTCTTTGACTTTTGCTTTTTTTTTTTCAGGGGTTAGATTTTTTTTATTTAATTATTTTACAATAAGTTGATTTATCTTTAGGCTTGGTGATTTTGTTTCTTGCTCAAAATGTTGAGAAAAAGTTATGGTGATCGGTTAAAGCTTGATTGCCATTTTTTCACATTTTTATTTTTTTCACCCTTAAATTTTCTTATTCATTTTGATTTAATTATTTAATAGCGAGTTGATTTATCTTTGAACTTGATAATTTGTTTCGTTTGGCTTGATATAAGGCTTACAATATATTTAGAAAAAAAATATCATGCTCAATTAATACTTCATTAGACACAATAAAATTTAATGTTATGGATTTAAAACAACTAAAACTTTAAGGACTAGATTTAAAACTAAAACAAATATTCAACATTTTTTTTCCAATTAGGAACTGGATTACTTGGTGGGGCATGAAGAAAAATTACCTTTGGCATGGCTTTAACAACCTTTTAAATTTTTTTTCCAACTTTCTTTTCTTTTTTATCTTCTTGGTTTCTACACTTAATACTTTGAAGTCTTTTTATATCAAATTTAATTTTTTTTATTTTATTTTTAGCAACCATTATAGTTTGTTTTGACAAAATTTTATATTCCGTAAATCATGAAATAATATTTAAAATCATGAATATGTGAGATAATATGAAATGAAAGAAATATTAAAAAAATAATAAAAAATACAACTTGGGAGTAAACACAATCCAACGTTGATTGCAATATCTACACACAATACTTTTTATTTTTTCACTTGGCTTTTAAAAAAAAAATTAATTCTTTAATATTGAGTTGACTTAAATTAAGTATGATGTTTTATTTCGGTTGAATTTATATAAAGTTCTCGTGAATTTGATAATAAATTTTGATGTTAAATTAATGCTTAATTTTAAAAAATAAAATTCAAATTATTTTTTGGTAAAAAAAATTAACAATGCTCTCACTTTTAACTTTGAGAAAAAAAAATTTTTTTTGCTCTTTCCTACATCATAGCGCGGGGCAACAAAACAGTCTCCTTTCTAAATTTATCTCCTGCAGGTAGAAGAAACTCCAAAAGAGTTTTCTTTTAAAAGTATTTAAAATTCAAAGCTTAAATTAAAACATGTAAAAGCTCATACTTGATGTTGATGAGAAGCTGAGAAATGAAAAAAAAAAACCCATCGAAATTAACCTTATCACATACTAGATGTATAAAGAAGAACTGAATAGCAGCAAGCAGGGGCAAGCAGATTGATGCACAGGTCTGCTTGCCATGGAGTCACAATCGTTCTTATCTAAGATACACAAATATTTAATGACTTGAAACACATCAGGCAAGGCTGGCATTGCCCCAAATATCATACCACTTTCTATATATGTAATCTTACAGATAAAATTCTGTGTTCTCAAGCTGCAGATAGTACAGATGCTATAGAGGATTCAAGATCCCCTTCTACAACATACAAGTCTTCGGCAATTCTTCAATACGGATACATTTACTCTTGCATAATTTGAAACATGTGACATATTAGAAGAAATTGTAGTGATAAAAAAGAGAAGCTAAACAAAACTAAGGTTATTGATTTGAGTCATAAATACCACTGAAGTAGCGGATAAATTAAACTCCATTTCCTGATGGAACAAAGCTAGGTAACATGCGCAGCAGCAAGGATTATTGACTAGAAGAATGCCCGGCTACCATAAAACACTCGACCTCCGTCCTTTTTCTTCTTCTCAAGCTCTAGTTCATTTCTGTGACTTTGAATCACGTCACCGCGGTCCTCAGGTTCCGGTTTGTCAAGATCCATGGGTAGCTTCATCTTGGCCAAAGATTCTGTGAATTGTTGCATGCTCCTCATGTACATGTCTACTATTTGCTGCTGCATTGCAGACTGCTCGGCCTCAAGATTGATGTTTCCTAGTGGAGCTGAAAATACTTGACCAAATTTAATAGAACTCATGTTTCCTTCCTTATTGCTCTCCTCCTCCTTGCTTGTAAAATTTGATTCCTTTTCATCTCGGACTTCATTTCCCTTCTTTGAAGTTGGAGTGTCAGGGCAAGCGCAGGAGTTATGATTAGCCTCTGTGGTGATCAAAACGTTAAGAGAGTTTGATGATTGACCACCTAAACGAATCTTTCTCTCAACTGAACCGGAGGAATTTCTGTCATCGCTCAGGCTTGTTGTCGTAGAGCTCAAGAAACTGGAGTTTTGGGTGCTGCCATCGGGAGAACCTGAACCTCCTTGATTTTCCTCGGAGGAATTTGTTGTCATTTCATAGTCATGAACAGCAGGTTGTGGAGAGGCACCAAGGTAAAGAAAAGAGCCAGGCCTAGAACCCATGCCATCAAAATACTCTGAGACCATTTGCTGATTCTCCCTAACAACATTGATATCAGGAAATTCAATTCTCGAATACTCAACTGGCTCCAAAATAACCTCCGATATCTTTCTATCAAGAAGCACAACCTCTGATGATATTGACGAGTTGGCAGCTGTTGCTGAGGGCTTAACAGGCAAAGATGTGTTCAAGGAAAGAGACAATTGGACAGTGCCAGCTGGAGAGTGAAATAGGTCAGTGGAGGAGAGGCTGTAATCTTGAGTCACCTTTCCTTTGCCAGAAACTTGTGAAATAGGGACCAAAGCAAATCCTAGAAGCTGATCCTCCATGTAGTTTCTAACTCTACTATGCATCCAAATTTCACATTTGAGGACTGCATCAAGTTGAGCGAGTTTCATCATGAAGTTTTCATTGAATTCTGGGTTTTTTCCGCCTCCATTGATAATTCTAGTTGAAAGGGTTTCATCGGGATTACAAGTTAGAGAGAATTTTGCGTAAACATCTTGGTTATCATAGATACATATGTTGTGAATATTCCTGGCATGATGAACATAGATTTCAAGAATCCCGGAGAACTCAGAATCGCCATCTGCATCGACCATCGTGTTTGAATTTGGACTGTACCTGAACCCAGTTGATTCATTGAAAGAATCCATCAAAAGAAAGTTGATTCTTCAATGTGATGCTTCACGGGAGTTTCAAGCCTATATCCTATTTGGTTCAGGTTTGGCGAGAAAGCTCCTATATATGAGAGAGCAGAACAAAAACAGGGCTGACACAAAGAACAATCTATGCATGAGTGATAAGGTCTTGTTCCTACACGAGTATCACCGAACTCTTTCAAGTAGTTTTAGAAGATCAGTGAATGGACTTGGTAATAGGAAGAATGTTTTGAAGGGGAAGAAAATAGAACAGAACAGAGCAAAACAAGGAGGTTTCAGAGAGTTGATTGATTGCTTATAATGCACTGGAAGCCTTTCTCTGTTGTTTCTATATCCTTTCTGGCTTCTGGCTTGTGTTGGCAGCATCGATCCATGAATTCAAGGAAAAGACTGGAGATAAAAGAAAAGAAAGAGGAGACAGGCAGAGAGAGAGAGAGACTCGCAGTGGAATAAAAGAGCTTGCTTTGCGCAAGTTGAAGAGGTAGGTGTGGTAGTAGGTAAGAATCAAAAGAGAAAATCAAAAAAAGATGGTGATGATGTTGCTGCTGCTGATGTTGTGGCTTGTTTTCACATGCCCACTTCTTCTGTTCTTTTTCTATAGCAAGTAGTGGGTGAGGGATTCAGATCTTTGAAGGC
Source organism: Populus alba x Populus glandulosa (assembly GCA_033617975.1). Classification (NCBI taxonomy): domain Eukaryota; kingdom Viridiplantae; phylum Streptophyta; class Magnoliopsida; order Malpighiales; family Salicaceae; genus Populus; species Populus alba x Populus glandulosa. Next base: position 8,900,605 of record CM066151.1, read on the forward strand.
TTTGCTTTGCTTTGCTTGACATTGCAGCTTCCACTTCCAGTGGACTTATTTTGCTCAGCTGATGTAATTGGAGGTCCCACCTTCTGGCCCCACTCTTCATTATCACTCTCCCCACCTATCTCCCTCTACAGATGCTCTCCTAAGCTTTAAGACAAAATAATCCCTTCTGTCCTCCCCTGCTTCGTTCATGGCTTTATGGGAAGAAATTGTCTCCATGATCCCATGCCACCATCATGTAGAAAATCTAACAAATGGTTCCGTAAAACGCAGAATAATATATTAAATATAAAAAATACAGAGCAGAATATAGCATATAATAAATATAGAACAAGGTACAGAAGAATTTACTGCTAAAACTTTGAATTAAAATAAGGCAAGAAAGAAAAACTGTTATCGTGGATTTTATCATTTGTTAGTTTTTAAGGCTGTTAATTGACGCAATTGATTTTAATGGAATTAACCTCCAAATATTTAAATAAAAACGATACACTTCCAGCCAAGATCCAGGAACTATAAAATTTACTCAAAATATCTTTTTACAGCAACAAAACCTGACACCATAAGGGGAAAAAAAAATGCCAAGAGAGCACAAATTTTTTAAACAAAGTCCCTCAAACCCTATTTATGCAAGAGGTCAGGAAGGCATAATTAATTCAAGTTTAATTATAATTAATTAATTTTCCATCAAACTTATTCTTTTTTTTACTTTAAACTAATATTTTTTATATATTTTCAAATTATTTTAATGTGCTAATATTAAAAATATTTTTTAAAAAGTAATCATAATATTATTTTAATATATTTTAAAATAAAAAATACTCTTAAAAAGAATTACAATTTCATTTCTAAACCTACTAGAACTGCTTGGCTTGAATGCCATTTTGAAGAGTAAAAGTCATATGAGGGGAAGGTTCATTGATTAAGCATGGATGCATGGTCAATCCTAATTTTGAACATTAAAATGACATGATTGCTCTAATTCTAGTACGTGTATACCAGCTTCCCTCATTAAGTTTGAATGGAACTATAGATGATCTGATTTCCCACGCCAGGTCTCCATCCATAGCGCCCAAGTTTGAATGGAACTATAGATGATCTGATTTCCCAAGATTTAATGAGTTTTTTCAAAAACAAAAAACTAAAAAAGTTTTGTTTCAAAATGGACGAAGATTTGCAACTATGAACTACGCCTGCATATTTTATACTCCTATATGAAAGATTTTTTTCATCTCAGGATATTCTACTCATCCATCCCCTTCAAAAAAACTAAAAAAATTTCTAGCTCCTCCACTAATTTTAAATAAATTCTTCGACTTGGTTGGTTGATGGAGTCAGGTATCTATCTCCGTGGACAGGCATCTATCTATATGAAAGAGAAACACTTGAAAGTTGAAACTAAATAAGCAATGCCTAAGACATTAGTCCAATTCATAGACAAATCTGTCCAAAACACGAAAAGGAGAAAGAAAAAGCGACTTTCTGATAATGAATTCGTTCGTCCAAAAGAAGATTGCCATGATCGGTTACAGAGTCTGATACATGACCTCACGGCTGCAATCTTTCTCGATGGTAGTTAGCGCAGGATTCAAACTTGAAACGAAGTCCTCAACTTGGCTGTTTCTTGGCAATCACGGGAGTATGTTTTGACTACCACCACCAATTTAACCTAGAAAATGAGAAAATTGGGGCGGTGTCAATTTGACTGCGCAGTCTTATTGTTGTTTTTCATTTCTCCGAAGACTTGAGAAAATCCTTTTTATTTCTACCTGAAAAATGCCAACTTTTTTTTTTCTTTCCTTTTCTTCGACGAAATTGTTTCATCAGTTTTTAGTAGTTCTCTCGGAATAGAAACATGTTTGTTGTTGTCTCTGTTTTGGAATATTATTTTTTTCTGGAGAGATTTCCCTCTATAAAAAACATAAGTCGGGGACATAAATTATTTGTTTATCCCTTTAAACGTCTCGAAATGGAGTTCGAAGAGGCACTCGAGTTTCATTGTTTAGAAAGGACACTTGTCAAAGGAATTGAAATGGAGTGAGTTGGTGGAAATGTGCTTTCATCCAATGGCAGGTGTAGGGCCTTATTTTAAAAAGTCGTGCGATAATAAATAAGCACTTATTGGACGACTCTAATTTTTTCGCTCAATCATCCTCCCCAGGGGAGTAAAAGATAATATTTAATAAGAATTTAAAATTAAAAAATTTATTATTTTATAATTTTAAATTTGATGTATGTTATTATTAATAACCCGTGTAAATTTATATAATTGTTAATTTTAGAATACGTGGGATTAATTAAAATATATATAAATTATTCTTTGTTAATTTTAGAATACGTGGGATTAATTAAAATATATATAAATTATTCTAGATATTTGTGTTAATAAAAAAAATAATTTGTTGATGGAATTTTGTATTTTTTTTATATTTTAAATTATTTATTTTTAATGTTTTTGAATAGTATTAATATACCAGAGAATGGTTTTCTTACATTTTAAAAGACAATTACTTTACCGTCCCAACCACTTTATCAGAGTGAATGGATGGATGTGCAGGCTCCGAATTAATAATGCAAACCCTTCATATTTCGCTATCAATTATATTTCCAAGACAAAATCCCTTGCTGTCATTATTAAAAAATAAATGTTACAATACAAGTAGGCATAGATTAATGAATGCTTATCATTAATTTACTTTAGCAAAATAGGTATGAATCTCAATAATTTCGATTTATTACACAACGAAGAAGTACTGCTATTCATTGTGAATAGACTTGGCACAAAATATTCATAAAATATATTCATGATCTTGATTCTTGTGGAAATATATTATAGAAATGCCATGTTTGCTTAAAATCAAATTTATTCATTTTCTTTCAAAAGAATACATCCTCGATCAGCTTCTTTAAAGCCTAGTCATAACTCAACGCACAAAAAATATATGGAATATACGATCACTGTAAAAGTAAAACTGAAGAAGAAGAAGAAGAAGGAAACTAGTTATTTACAAACCCAACGGCCCTTTCATGATGATTTCAAATTTTGATTATTTCGGGCTTTTAATGGGCCTCATACTGCAAACAAGGAGCCCTAACGTAGCTCAAGGCGCAACAGAATGGCTTCACCAGACCCGTCATTAAGGTTCCCCGCCCGGTCTTGAGGATCTGAAACTTTTCTCTGCTGAAGATGAAGAATCGAAGATAGCTCGACTAAAGAAGCACAATTGCCACGCGACTTTCAGGAAAAAAATAATCACTTGCATTGTTTTCCCTCTCTACTCTGCTTGAGATATGGGATTCTTGGTTCTCATCACACTAATCGACTTCAGAGATACAGAGCTCCACAAAAACGATAACCCATCACTGCAAATGATGATTCTCTGAAAGGACGAGCACTTCCTATACTCATCCATTTCATGCGCTTTCTTTGAATATATATGATTAATTGCATATGTCGGTTGCATTGCTCTTAATAAGGAACCTTCATGCATATATAATTAAATAACCGAGAGGCTTACTTGCAATGTTGTGAACGAGGAATAAATATCAGTATGCCGGAAGGACGGTGGGTTTTGAAGGAATAGTATGTAGGAGCATGTCCTAGCCATAGGTCAACGATCCACCCAGTTGTGCCAAGAATGTAGCCTATAATTTGGCAGCAGATATGAAGATCATAATCCCAATGATTTTTAATATTTGAAATATCTCTCAATTATCACAGTACCAGCAGGAAAGAATGTTCCCCACCCTACAAGGTTCAAGATATATAGCATGAACCTGATCAGCAGAAGCAACATTAATTATTTAACTATATAAATATGTATTTAGTACCATCTGGAATCAGTATTTTTAGTTTTAGTTTCTTACCATTCTTAGATTACGTTCCTGCTCTCCCACATGTTGAGCCCATCCATTCTTCAAGTCTATTGTTTCTGTACTATCAACATTTTGGAGAGATGCGGGGTGCATCTCAGGTTCTGTTCCTTGGAGTTCATATCCAACTTGCCACACATGATTTAGCCTTATGCCAATGATAATGTCAATTTGGCTTACATTGTGTTTATTGACTTCCCATCCAAATTCAACTCCTAAATTAAGTGGTCATTTTCTTGCAGTTTGAGAAGTTCTTGTCCTGGGTTAAGTGACGGAAAGATTCACTACAAGGGGTGTAATGTGCAGCACTGCTGTTCACGAGAAAGAACAAGATTAGTATGGAAGTTATGAACATAGTAGTAGACGCCATTTTCGTGACTCTCAGTACTTTGTATGTTTCTATTGAATTATGGTATGTGCCATATGGTTTAAAATGGCTTTATTCTATCAGTATGATTTATCCGAGTTGTCCAGAAGTATTGCATAATTTCTTCATAATTATTGGAGAGGATGTTTCGACTACCACCAGCAATTTTAACATACAAAAAAAATGAGAAAATTGGGAGTAAGTTAGTTTGACCGTGCAGTGGTATTGTTTTTCATTTCTCCGAAAAGATGAGGGGAAAAAAATCCTTTTTATGCCTAACTGGAAAATGGAAATTTTGATTTTTCTCTAGTTCCTGAAGGTTATGCGTCAAAGGAATTTGAAGGAGACCAAGATGTAGGCATGGTGCTTTCATCCAATGGCTTGTGCATTGCATTATCCAGTGATCAAAAAAGGAAGAATTTGAAGCACACGATGCATGGCTAGAATCTTTTTGATCCTGGGACCCCTCTATGTTCTATCGTTCTCCGAGGGAAGTAGAAGTTTGGTGGTTAAAGAGTTGATGGATTGATGACCGATAATTTTTGCAGTACAAGTTGCAGACGCACGAAGTCGTATACATGGGAATCAAGTGGTACATAGTTTTCATGAAATACATCAAAGTGGATTGATGACCAAAAATTAGCCGGGAGGTACTAAAACTTTACAAGTGTTTTTTTTTTTTTGTAAATATTGTTTTTTTAAGTGTTTTTGTTTTAAAGTATTTTAAGATAATATTTTTTATATTAATATTTTAAAAAATAAAAAAATAATTTACAATTAAAAAATAATTCTTTTTAAGAAAACATAAAACCGATTAGAAAGAAACTTTGAAACTTGACAAACCCACGGCCCTTGTACGATGATTTCAAAACTTGATTATTTTGGGCTTATAATGGGCATCATACCGGAGACATGGAGCTATAGTGCAGCTCAAAGCTCGACAGAATTGCTCGGCTCTCTCTCCGTCTCCGCTGAAGATGCAGAAAGCTCAACTAAAGCATCCTCGCCAGTCTTTTGCATTCTTTCCTCTCCACACTCGCTTGAGATCATTGGAGTTCTTGGTCCTCGTCGCACTAATCATCTTCAGAGATACCTCAACAGAATCGATAATCCATCACTGCGAATAATTCCGTGAAACGTAATTTCTAACTTGGTTACCAACAACCATAGAAATAAATGAAGACCGTTATCAAGAATTTATCCAAATGCCAATCACTAGAACGAACATTTGAAATATTAGCTGGACCTGGAGTTTCAAAACAGCCATGTAAACAATGCAAAAGAATTTCTCTTGTAATCAATGGCAACGTAAAGAAATGCGTGATGTTAGCAACTGCAATATGAAGTTATGAACTTCATTGTGAGTTGAATTGAGTAGCGTTAAATTTTGAAAGGGCAATGGACCTGTCATGTGGTCCACCACATACCCCCCATCTCCTAGATGCTAATCAACTACCATGTCATTATTATTCCAGAGTTAAAGCATGACAATACTGTACAGGTGACAGGTTCGCTGTTCCTGGCTTATGAAGAACAAACAGAAATGAACATGGAAGTGAATCACTTCCGGCCCAACCTAGTCAAATGCTGCTGATGTTTTGCCGCTGCAGCCTTGTCGGCCGCTTCACGCTTGAGTGTCCTCTTCGCCCGTCTCCCTGTTCTATCTTTTGCAGCCTCTTTCTTCTTAGGTTCACGTGAAGAGCCGGCCTGTGAAGAGCCGGCCCCTGAGTCCTCGAAATTTGATCGATGCACTGGCCTCGCTTCTTGACGCCCTGCCCTAACATAGCCATTATCTCCCCACCTGCGATTTCCAATGCGAAGATTGGATGAACTACTCAAGTACACTCCATCTAGATCATCATCATCATCAACCTCATATTCATATTCATATTCATATTCATATGGATAATAATCATCTGGGTCTTCATAAAAATTCTCATGATCCTCCACAGTCAAAGGCATGAACCATGCAGCTCGAAGGAGGAGGCACACACTTTCCTCAAACATGTAATCCTGGATGCTGTTAAAGAAACAAAAATCTATTAAACCTAAAGTATGGCTCATTTCAGCAAAAGAGAAACAAATGGCAATACTTTCACTAAGCTTATATAAGCCAAGTTCAAGTATTTTGATAAAATGAACCACTAACTGACCACATTCAGAACATAATACATGACTGTGTAAAAGATTTCAACCTGCCATCAAGAGAACGGTGAACATTGAGAAACTCGAATGGCTGTTTGCACTGAGGACAGGTTGAATTCTTACTGTATGTGGCCCATCGAAGGATGCACGTCACACTGCACAGAACAAAGGACAGAAAGAACAATGAATAATAGTATACAAGCCGTTTCGTATTGAATTTGTTAAAATAGTCTTCACACTATCAATGTCAAAGGAAATCATCAACATATCATCAGTGCTTGCATGAGGTTCAATAAGTACATGGAATATGCTATAATCAGCCATGATTCTTCTGCAGTTATGTAAAGCTAGAAAATTCAAGTTCTTCAAACCAATTATTAGTGAGTTGGAGAACACCATTTAAGCATACACCTCAACACAGCTATGATGATGAGAAAAATGTCCACAGCATAATTAGGTGGATCAATCAGTTTCTTGCATCAATAAAAATCACCGCAATTCTTCAACACCAAAACAAGAACTCATGCAGCATCATATTTAGTAAACCCACTTCAAAACATATGAAATACAACTACATTGCATGAAAAGGACACAGGCAGATTTATACAAATAAAGGATTTAGGAGGAGAAACTCTGTTCAAAAGATATTTCTTTATACTGCAGAAAGAATAGTTGAAAGTGCAATAACTACAAGGCATAGATGATGAATGTGCACAAATAATTTGAAAAGATGATGTAAAGACACAGAAACTGGATGGTTCAATGCAAATTTAGAACCTAATTGCAGGAATGAGCCAGAGCATAAACTGTAAGACAGCATTAAACTCAAATCTCACAACTAAATACCTTCCATACATGTCTGTAAGAATTATGATCTTCAAGATTGGATTTGACAAAATTTAGTACATGATTTACATATAGAACTCAGTATAAGGAGAAAATCTGAAATTGGGACTGTTAAGATGTGTAGTGGGCACATGAATGGATTATTGCAATGTATAAGAATACACATCTTAGCATGTGAATGAAAACAATGTTCAAAAGGAAGGTTTATTCAGAGAACAAACCTAAGTGACTGGAAACTATCTAATACTAGCTGGCAGAGACAGATTAGGATAAACATACCTCCTCTATTAATTCCAGCAACCTGACTACTATAACTCAGGTCTCAAAAGGCGATAATGAAAGCAAGGGAGTTTAATTTACTCTGCGAGGCACAGTGTGAACCTCATAGCACAGATGCAAGTCATCACAAATTCTTTGAAAAACAAGAAAAAATAAAAGTAGCAAATTAGCTAACATGTTAAATGAAAAGAAATAATATATGCATAAAAAATGAATAAAAATGAATGCCATAGCACAATTAATTTCATGCAGCCATTAGAATCCATAACATCATGCATGATAAAAAATGATGCAGAACACTAACAGAGGCACAAAAGTTACAGAAGATAGCGTAGAACCCATATTCACACAGAGATCACCAGATTCAAGCAATTTCTTCTTCACCATGGAACTTTGTTTTCATAAATGACAATACATAGCTCTACCCACTCACAACCCAAAGATGCTTGAGAGAACAAACAAAACATAGCAAGAAATCGATTAATTTATTTTAAAAAAAAAATGCAGCCAGCAGCAACAAATTGCACAATGGCCTCATCACAGAGTAAACCAAATGAACTATCAGCTACACCTGCTGATATGATTCCTAAGACATTCTCTTGATAATTATTCACAAATAAACTTAGGAAAAACACGAATACATAGGTGCAGGGAAGAAGTGCCACAAAATAATACTTCTACATACACATTACTATCTGTTTCTAGATCACTTTTACATTTTGTCCTCAACACAAGATTATTCCAGTGTATACCAGCATCAAAGACAGTCATTTTTCAATCTAAACCACTTGAATTCTGGCAGAGCACATTTCCAGCTTCCACATTCTTAATCCTAACAAAACAGGTATGGGATATCATCCTCCGTGATCAAATAAGACGAGTTGAAGGGAAAAAAAACAACAGAAGACTCCAATCAAGAAGCCAAACTGCTAGAGAAGTCGCCCAGTCATATCAATCAAGTGGTTCAAAATTAACCAATGCAGTCATGTTTCAGAAGCAGAAACAGTAAAAAGTAGAGATTAACTATACTAACCAGTACGCATGCTCGCAACCTTTAACAAGAGCAGTTTCCTGAAGCACAATCTTATCCAAGCATATAGCACAAATCCCACCATGATTCCCACATGCCTTTTCGCTACTCTCCACTTTACTCTCCATTTCACCCTGAAACCAAAAAATCCCACAAAAATAATTAAAAAATAACTTAAAAATCCCATTCATTCCCCTCAAAAAGCAAGAACTTCCAATAAATCATCATGCACCAAGAACAAGCAAACAAACCCCAGTCAGACAAATATACCGAAAGGGTTTCTGATTATCATAAAAATATCAGTTTTCCAAGCTGTAAACAAGCACTTTCATTAATTTATTAATCAGTCACCAAGAATTGCCAACCTTCTGTTTTCAATTTACTAGGAATTCAACTACCAAACAAAAACAATATCATTGGATTCATCATTTCCTTCAATTTCTTTATAATTCTCTGCGAAGATCAAAGACCTAAAAAAAGTAGATCTAAGAGGTCAGGAAAGAAAGTACCTGATGTTGAAGCGCAGGAGTAAGCGGTTGGTGACCGTCGATGTTGATGACTGAAGTCATGGTTTTGATCAATTAAATTAAATTAAGTTTACAACAACAAGAAATTAAATTGTGTTTTTGTGTTTTTTGTTATACTAATCTAAATCTCTAAAAAAAATATAATCTAAAGAATATATACAGAAAGGGATTTAATAGAGAGAGAGAGAGAAAAAGATGCTAGCAGTCTAAAGAATGATTCTACCCAGATTCCTATATATGTATAGAGAGGAAGAGTTGGAGAGGGAGGACCCTCTTTTGCATCGAAAGGGTCAAGGAAGAGACGAGAGTGTTTGATGTGGATGAAAATATTATATGGCGGTGGGTATTTTCCTTTTTTCTTTTTTCTTTTTTCTTTTTTTGTTTCCAAATTTCTAGGGTTGTGACTTGTGCCACCGGACCACTCTGTCTCATGCGAGGCATATGCCAAGCACACGTGTCTTCTTCGTCTTCTAATTTGTTCCTGGTCAAGTATTTATAAAATTATCAAGTAAATGAGAAGAAAGTATTTTATAAAATTATAAATTAAAGACGGACGCATCAATTTCTTTTCTTCTTCTTCTTTTCCATCGCAATCTAAACGCGCGTAAAACTCTGATATCCTTTCTATGCTTATATGACAACTACCAACGTGAGATTTACATGAATTTTTGAAGTTTTATTTTGAATAAATTGTATTTTTATTACATTATATAATTAAAAAAACACAATACACGTGGTACATGTATATTATACACACACACACACACGTGGAGCCAATCAAGCACCAGGCCTGCCTGCCTGCCTGGCTTTTCTTCATGGGCTTTATTCAGTGCCCTGTGGAAAATAGAACTCGTAGCCCAGATGCCAACCTGGCCTTTCTTTGAATTAAATCACCAATTTTTCCTGTGCTCAACCCTCAAAGAAGAAGAGTGGAACCTAAAACCTTGTGCTCCCTCCCTCCCTAAACTCTAGAAACTGATAATGGGGACGGCGACAAACCAAGCAGAGCGGCAAACCCAAGTCGAAACAACGCCGGAGATTGTTGATGCTTTACTTGAGGTATCTCTCACAATACCCAATTTTTCATTTTTTGCGAAACTCAGTTTTTTTTTTTTTTTTTCACATTGCTCTCGTTTTCTTTCTTTTATTTTTCTTCTTAAAGGCTGCTAGATATGATGATCTTGAGGATATCACAAGTTTAGCATCTTCTGGGGTTTCTCTTGACTCCAAAGATTCGCTGGGCAGAACAGGTTATTATCAATTTTATCTGTCTTCTATTCTGACTTTCCATCCTGCTTCTGTTATTATTTTTCTTGTTAATGAGCTCTTAGATAGCAATTGATGATCTAGTAACTTGCTTGTTTAGAAGCTTAGTTACTCAATTTCTTTCATCCCATGTAGGCATGTGCTCTCATTCGCCTTCCGAAACTCTGATTTAGTCAATCCTTATTCACCTCTAAAAACGTTTTGTTTCTGGATGCCATTCGGCATCCAATTAATGGGTTACTAGTTGTAGAAATGTTGGAAAATAACTTGCAATGTGTGATCAATATTTGTAGCTTTTTCGGACATAGGTTATGTGTTACGACATTGTTTCCTTTTTTTTTATTAGATTGGGAAAAATGTATTTCAAACAATTCATTTTTTTTTCATAAGATAACGAGAGAGATTATACTAAAGAAAATGCAAGAATAGTGTTGAGTTTAAACCATTGTGGTAAAGTTGCAAAGAAACGGAAATTTTGAAAGTGAAGCTAAAGGCATGTTAGAAATATTGTTCCATCTCTAAGCAGCCATGTCTTGATTTCGTGCCAAGGCCTAACCTTTGCCAATGAATCTGCAGTGAAGTTGCTCTCTAGAATAGATTGAATAACACACCTTCCTTTGGGACAAGATTGCTTCGTTCATGTTTTTGAACATTTTTCTAGGTGTTTTTTTATCCCATTCCCTCTTGTTATAGATTTCCAGAGATGTAATGTGTTGTTTTGATTTTTGATGTCTGTGATTAGATGTGAAGAATTTCACTTCTGATAATTATTCATTCAAACATGCAGTGGGTTTTTTTTTATCTAAAAGTACGATCCGGAGGGGCATAAATTTTTTGATGAATTGAGATTTTGAAAATTGTTTATTAGTGATTTTTTATTATCATCTTTTTTATTGTAGCTTGAATTTGCTTCTCTTTTTTATGAATCTTGCATGGTTTAATGGATGTTTGACTTTGCTTTACTGATTTGGAACGGCAGCACTCCAAGCAGGGCATAGAGTTTTTTGATGAATTGAAATTTTGAAAATTGTTTATTATTAATTGTTGATTATCCTATTATTTATTATAGCTTGAATTTGCCTTTTTTTTTTTAATGAATTTTGCTTGGTTTGATGGATGTTTGACTTTGCTTTACTGATTTTTAACTGCAGCCCTCCATATGGCTGCAGCTAATGGGCATCTTGACATCGTGGAGTATCTTATCAATCAAGGAGTGGTAAGAGTCCATGCTCGTTTTCCTTTTCAAGTTTTGGGGGACTTGGGGTTTTGGGTGGAGGAGTGTTGGTGGCTGCTATGGAAAGGTGACACAGCCAGAATTTAAGGAGAATAGAAGTCAAAGAACAAGGAAGATAGAATTTTAGGGGTCTCAACAACAAGAGCCTTAACCATAGTTTTATTACTGTATAAATTCTCTCCATAATTCTTTGCCTTTTCAAAAAGGATTACAACCCTTTAAATATGTTTGAAGGCAACACTTACAAGAAAGGAAAATCAGAATCTTTAAACAAATAGAAGAAATAATTTTTTAAAAAATTTAACATAAAAATAATAAAACCAACAGAAACTTCATCTTCTGAGCTTCATTTGAAAGCCTTCCTGACATCTTTTGATTACAATCAGTCGACTTGTTATAAAACTGGACTTGTAGAATCTTCTGAAAAAATTTGAGTCCAACTCAACAGTCGAATAAGAAGTTATGCTCGTTTTTGTATGTCATGTTGTTTGGGGTGATTGGGTCTCTTCTTGGGTTTGAACCTGTCTATTTGATCCAAAGATGTATATGTTAGGCTTTTCACACGGTCTAAATACATTAGATCCTTATCTGATTGATTAAAACCTCCAACATCAAAAGGGCAAGGCAAAATTGCAGTTCCTGGAAGCATTTATAGCTGAATCTTTTTATGTTTATTCCAAGTTACTTCTCTTTTTATGGCTTCAGCGTGTAAACTGGCTGCAAAGTTTTCTTAATCTTAAATTTACTTAGTCATATTGCTCTGTTCTAGCTTTGACCAGCAGATACCTTTAGTATTCATCTTTCTTTCTTGCTTATAGTATTTTGCTTCCATTTTCATGAGATTGTAAAGGATTAGAGGATGTTTGTATTGTTTTCTTTGTCCCTGGATTGAACCCTGTATTTAAATGCGTTGTTAAGACCTATTAAATGTTTGAAGTATCCATTGAGCAGGACCTCAATGCTTCTAATGAGGAGAAGAATACGCCTCTTCATTGGGCTTGTCTCAATGGTCATATAGAGGTAATTATCATGGTCACTTCCCATGTCGGTTTTGTTATGCATCATATTAGGTTCCTTAACAAATACTGGGATCTGTAGGTTGTTAAGAAATTGATTCTGGCAGGAGCGAGTTTAGGCATTCTTAATAGGTGTGTAATTCAAACCTGCAGCCTGGAGTTTGTTCTATGTTTCTCTCATGTATGCAGACATTCTCTAATCTATAACTGGATGGTTTTCAGCCATGAACGGACTCCAATGGATGAAGCTGTTACTCGGGGAAAATTGGATGTTATTGATGCAATTAATGCAGCTTTGGCACAACAGGAACTTGCAGGTGTTACAGTTTCCTAGTCTAGGATTTCTGTGATAAATGTAATCCGATTAATATTTTGCAGGTACATGTTTCTCATGGATTGCAAGCTTTAAATTTGGTTCATATGCCGTAGCTGGTGCACAGATAACCTTTGATTCCTGCAAAATCAAGTGACAATTTATTTGATTTGATCCTGATTTTGTGTGGTTTTCTTTAGGATGACAAAGATGTGAAAGGTGGCTGGGAGCATCTTAGATTCTGCCAGGCACTTACGGATGATGCTACTGGAGGAATGAATGAATATGATTCACTTCTTGACCTCTTGAGATTCATCAAGACTTCTTTACATAATTTATTGCTTGGTAATGTACAGAAAAGTCGCAATCTCTTTGAAAGAGATATGGAGAATCTATAATACGGTCCAAAAATTAATCAGAAATTTTGTAGTAGAGTACAGATTCCATTTCCTCGCACTTATGATAGCAGTTGATTGGTTAACACTCGTGAATGATTTTCGATGAACCATAGTTTCATTTCAGTTTTGAGTATGATTAGCCAAACCATCAAGTGTTACAAGTTTTCAATTTGTATGGTCACTAAGAAATCGAATTTGAGCGTTTCAACCTATGGGACGCCATGTACTAGAGCCGTGATTGGCAAAATGCACTAAATATACTTGAATATTGTTGGTAAAAAAAAAAAAAGCACGAATGATTGTTTCTCCAGTTCGAACATTGACATGTAGCTTTTACGTGCTTGGAAGAGGATCTTGGGGAAAAACTGTAAGAGAAGCATCATTTTTTTTTTTTTTTTTAAAAAAAAAAAAGAACCCAAGGATCTCGAGGTCTGCTTTCATGGTGTGGTTCATGCGGGGGGGCAGCATGAAGCCTAAATACTTTTAATTTTGTTCGTAGGACCGCTATTTAGCTTGTTAATACGGGGCCTCGTGATTTTACAAGATTAACGAAGATAGAAAATAGCAGGTCCCAAAACATGCATGTTATAGTTTTTCAGGGCCTGAGCCATGGATGAATTAATTACACCTTATTGAAATCTCTCAACAAAAAGTGAAGCATAGATTAATTTGCAGGCATCAATTATTCTTAGGGTATGATTGATTATAGTAGGGATTCTTTTCAGGACTGAAAATTTAGGGATAAGTTGTTGTAGTAATGTTTAGAACAAGGCATTCCTGCTTTAACAGGATTTGGAAACCCAAATGGGATTCTCGAATTCGTCCCACCATTGATTTGTGGTGGGACCTGACGGAACCCACGATCACAATGCTTTAAGACATTCGATACAAAATAAATTCTCCTAATGTTTTAGAGTATAAGCATCGATTAATTTAACTGGTGAGTTAATCTGCACTGGTGCAAGAACTTCTTATAAACAGGAATCATGACTAAAGATGGCTATCTGCTAAACATTGCTGGCCCAAAGATCCTTTTCCAATTATCTTTTTTTTCAAGGGGAAAAAAAAAGTGTCTCCAAGATTACATGTATTCATGTAGTTGAACACTCTTCGCCTTTAGAGTTGCTGAAAGTGTTCCTCATCATTTTTGTCCAGAATAAACAAATAGTTCATGCATTCCCTGATCACTATTGTATGGCACGAAAGCTCAGTTCCTGTTTCAAGAAAAAAACCATGGCAATTTCTGGCCCACATCCCTGATTTTTCATTTATTTTAGTACTAGCTAGGGATTAGGAAATAGGGACATAATAAGAGATTCCACGGCACATTTACATAAAATATAGTATATACATGTAAGTGCAATTGAGCACTAAAAGTCAGGTAATTATAATAATACTGCTGAGTGATTTATAGAACATTTTTATATACCAGTGCATATGAGCACCAAAAGTATCAATTATACCACCATCATAAAGGAACTTTTACGATATTCTATGCTAACCCTTAATATATTGATTAATGGAATTTTAATAAGATTACAAATGTTCTTCTTCTTGTGTTCACCAGTAGTTTTCTGCGATTCCAATCATTACTGCCACTTTCTTTCTCAAAAAAGTTCGGCTGGCTAATGCTTGTTCTCATTGTTTCGACTCGTTACATTAGTTTCCAAGACCAACACCACAAAATTGTGAGAAAATTCTGTGCAAAACCCAGAAGTGGAAGCTGCTCTCATACAAGGTAACAGTCACAGGGTTTGTTCCAATATATGCAGGCCATTCCTGGGCTGGAGCTTTGCTGGTTTTCTGCTCATATCATTCCATTTTTTCAACCATAAAATGAAAGTAAATAGCTACCCGCGATCTTAAAAACCAGGTCCCAAATAATAGCAAATGACAATATTGTAATTGACAACGTGAACACCGTCCCATGGCAGTGAGGGTATACTACAAGTAGGTATACAAGAGGGCCTCTATACACGCTAGGAAACATTAACTTGACTTCCATTTATTCTATAAAAATGAATCGGCTTTTAATTAGGGGTTCTACTTGAAGGGCAGCAGCCCTGGGAAATAGCATGGAGAGAATCTAACGGGATGGTGTTTGAAAGAGACAGCATACCTGCAATCTCTCATATTGTGGTATTTGAATGGCGCAACTGGATTCCTAAGCACAGTTCACAGAGAATATAATCAGAAAGCTTCCTTTTTTGATTGAAGTGATGACCAGTATGCTTGAAATATGGACATATCAATGACTTTGTTGGTGGAAATGCTGTCATGTGGTGCTGCCAGAAATGAGAGAACTTTCAGTAAGCTGGATAGATATATGACATATCCTAATTGACATGGTGTCATAAACCAATCAAGAACCATTTTTAGGGATTTTCACCTTGGAAATCTGGGACCATAAACAATTAAAACTATGAGTGAGCGAATGCCATTTCAGGAGACTGCCACTTTGGAAATGAGCGTCTTTGGATCACATTTATAGTGCCTGGAAATGAAACCTGCCACTGCCACAATTCCACTTGACAGCCCATCAAAGGCCATTGGAAATATACAAAAAATAAATTCCAGCAACCCTTTGCTCTAGGGGCATATAAGTAGAAAATTCCAAACAAAGATACAGGTTTTTTTTTTTCTCTGGAAAAAAAAAAACGAAAATAGCTGAACAAAAAATGACATATCTAGGTTTTTCTTGGATATACAGAAATCAAGTATGACAAGTGAAGAATTAATATTTTTATGTTTTGTGAGAAAATTTACTAACAAATAATTTACTGACAGGTTATGATAGGTTGAATTTGACAAGCTTTCAAACACAACATATTTAAGTTCGATAACATGTTAGGCCCAGATAAACACAAGTCTAGTAAACTACCAGACCTAACATATATAAGTTCAATTATACACTAAGCCAATATAAGTATAGGTCTAACGATCTGACAAACCCAACCTATTTAGAGTTGGTCACATGTTAAGTCCAAGTAACTATGGTTATTACAAACTACCACACCCAATATATTTAGATTCGGCCATGCATTAAGCATAAGTAAGTGTGTATTTGGGGAGTTGTATGACTCAACATACTTGGGTTTAACTACATGCTTAACTCAACTAAATGTGGATCTAGCGAGTTGCAAAATTCATCATGTTTTTATTATTAGAATTTAAAGTTATTTTTTTTATTTATTACAATACAATTAGAGGGTTTATAAACCCTACAAAAAATGATTGTTTTGCATGTGCTATAATTTGTACAACCAATCATACATTGCCTAAGTTTTGAAGAATAAAAAATTAATCTAAACTTGTAATTAATTACTATTCAAATACTAAAGAACCTCATTTCTAAATATATTATATTTTAGAATATGATCAACAAGTTTTATTGTGTAGTAGTTGAATGACAACTTGAAAAATAATAATCATAAAAAAAACCCTATACTTTACAACTTTTAACTCAATTCCCTTTATTTCTCTACATTACTAGGAGAAGAAATTTCAAATAAGTTAATTCCTTTATTTGCTCGTATTTTTTTATTTTTTTCAATCATTAATAATTTGATTATTTTTATATAATGATAAATAGAAAAAATATAGCCTTATTAAAACCAAGAAATATAAACCTGCTTGCCATCCACACCATAATAAATAGAGTTTTTCAAAAAACACCTGCTAATAGAGAAAGACCTTCTAGGGATAAAAGATATAGAGCTAAAGAGAGCTAAAAAATGATATTTCGTGTATAATTTCTAATATTATTAATTCCGGTGCGGAGACCAAATTAATTAATTTATTTATTTTTTGTTGTTTTTGGTCTCAAACATACAAAACAGGGACCGACCATTCAACAAAAAAGAAAGCCCCACTAGACTTGGAAATCCTTGTTTTTCATTCTTTACATATTAATGGTGGGGGATGCAATAATTTTATAGGTTTATCTGAGGGGTGAAATGTGTACCTCAATTGCACTAGAAAATATTAAAATTCAAGTTCTGCCAATAGAATTTTAAAGCAATCAGTATTCACCCCTTGATACAAGGGACATTGAAATTCTGGTGTCATCATCCACAGGAAATAGTGAACTAGCAGCAGTGATGCCACTGCATCTCTCAGAAAAATCATGATCCTTCACATGCTGGGGGAAAAAAAATAATCTGTGCCCTACTGGGTGCCATGAAATATGCGTTGACATGTTCATCATTTACCGATCTCATTGAGAAATGAACTCTACAAAACTTGCAGGATATACTTCGAACCCTAGTATAAAACCTTCTGTTAACCTATACAGAGGTCAAACATTTCCTTGCTTCAACCAGTTAATGTTAGGTTAATACCTCAATTAGATATCAATCAACACCTGTATCTCTCATAAGCAATGCTGCGAGAGAATCACATTCCTCACAGATCAGCTCTAAACTGGGAACAAATTAACAGTGACAGGCAACTCTCATTACAATAATCTATGCTAAAATGGACAAGCGTGATATTCATTTTATTTTATTGTGAAAAAAAATACTATCCCATCCGTACTAAGTAAGGGAAGGATCTGAAGTTTGGATAATATTGTTTTACAAAGCATTTGTGACAAGCACTAAAAGTCGGCAGCTGAAGAAGAAAATGATGCACCCCTTAAGACTCAATTAATAACTCAAATGCAACAATTTGGCATCTGGGAATCAAGAAAATCAGATAAGATGTTAAACAATGCGAGGGCTACAGAAAATGTTAACGAAGCCAGTATAAATGATTGAGAAAAAAAAAAGATAAAAAAAAGGAGCTAGGATACAGACAATAAACGAACGACAGCACGACAAGAGCTCGTGCAAGTAAACATTGCTCAAGTAATGGCGGCATAAGGGCACAACAATGATGAAATCCCGATACACATGTAGATTTAACAGTTTGAATAGAGAAGTTATGGATCACATAATTTCCTCAAAAAAATAAAAAAGTGACAAGATTTTTCAAATGATCAAATCACATTAAATCATATCAGATCACACATATTTCAAATTGTCAGTGATCAGTACATTCCAAAACGAAATGCGTGCTCAAAACATCCCATGTGCTGTGAAAAGAAATAAGTGCATGAGCTTAACAATAATTAAACACACCACATAAGCATTCCAAGCAAATTTTCAGGTAAAACACCAACACCGATAGGGGATTGTAGCCTGTTTCTCTGGTTCAATGAAGTTCAAAAATCTGCCACCAACCGAAGAAAAAATCTACTAACCTAACCCCACCACAGTACACATCTGGTTACCGCATCAAAACCATAAACAGCACTTCTACACTCTCACCCTGCAGTTTTCCCATGGTTTTGCTACCTGATTATACAGTTACATGTGCCAAAAAACCAGAAACGTTTAACATCAAGCAAGAGGACAGAAGTGAGAAAGGCTTTTATCCACCACCCTTGATCTGGATGCAGACATATGAAGATTGCAAAGAATAATTGCCACAAGACACGCCCTATGCACACAACATGCGCAGTCTAAAACCCTAATCTCTCATTCACCTATGTTTCATTGATGCAAAGCATCTGCACAACAGCTCAAATCACGAACAGTGATCATAATTTTATCAGTCCAGCGAATCAAGTACTTAACTTTTGTTGTTTCAGTTGATTTTCTTCCTTCTAAATACGGATAAGGTACAGGGACAGATTGAAGGACATGATCGAAACACGGGTAACAAGTAAAAGAGGACCTTCCGTAATGGTCGCCAGACATAAAATACAGTGATTCTTCCGGTAAAATTAATTAGTGATACGAACACTTGACTCGAGTGAAAGTGACCAGTATGCTTTTCGCAAAACAATTGTCATTCTATTCAGCAAGATATGTCAATTAAAAAACGTAGCACTCCCAAGTATAGAACCCAAACGTTATTCAATAGCATTTCAGAGTGAAAATATTCATAGGAACTGACAGCATAGATAAATAAAATGTATTTCAGAAAAAGCTACACAGCCAATCGATGGAAGAACAGAATTGATCATACCTCGACACTTCACGTTATGCTAGGAAAAAAACTGCACACAGGTGGCCATATCAATGTTTGATTATTGAAAAACTATCAGAACGTGCACTCACATACCTCGGAACAAGCACTAATCTTTCAAACAAAAAGCGAGCACAAGGACATGTTTCAGTGCCAGTCATGCACACAGGCATAGTATTTCCATCAGCAATGTATATGAAGTGTAACATGAAAAAATATTCATGGGACTGCCCTTGTTCCATACATGTTGCTGGTTTACAAAAGCGGCATGCAGTTTATAAAAAGCACACCAACATTAAATATGGAAAGAAATTATCAAAACGATCTACACGACAAAATACATCCATTTATAAACTATGCTACGAGATCCAATGGGGGACAACATGTCTGGGCGGAAAGGAAAGGGGCCAAGTAAAGAATTAAATAGATACCAAACGCTTTAATTAATCCATATCAGTCAAGATGTGCACGCAAGATTATAGCCAAAGGATAAGTCATATATATCTGAAGCATCTCAAAAAATAAACTATCATTACAACCCAAACAGACATCCCGACAGTAATTATCCCGGTGGGCAGAAATGACACGACTAGCAGATTGACAGCACGAGAAAACCCACAGTTATATGAAATACTGTTCAAATATTCTTCTATGCTTGTATATTTCCTTATAACTGGGCCAGTGAACAACACGAGGAGACAGTAATTCAATCAAGAGCACCGATTACGTTTTGTTAGCAAGTTCAATTCACTAAACCACGGTTTAAGCACAAAAGAAGTGCATGAACGTTTCCTGAAACAAACGCAAACTTCAAAAGGTTAAAACTCAGAAAATATGAAAGTTGGAAAAAGTTTGAATATTCTAATCGAGTGGGATGCATTTCAAATACAAGGATAACAGAAGTAGCAAATACACCATGTATTCATGTGTGCATGCGAATCAATGGTTGTCCTTATTACGAAAATGTTACATGAAGAGATGTAGGCGGAAAAGGACATCCATGTAATGCTCTTTCTTGTTTGGCAATAAATGATGGTGACATAGCAACTACTTCTCATGCTAAAGTCTAAAGCAGCACAATAATGATGAATACCACATTTACTTGTAGTTGATGGAACCAAACCAACCCAATAGGAAGGAACTGGTGCAACAAAATGTTAGCACCGTAAAAGTACAAGATTGTGCGAAAACAAGCATGGAAGATAAAAAAAAGGGGCTTGGTCATATATATATGGGGCAGTTTTAGAACAAATTAAGTTCCTTTCTATTGTAAAGCATGACTGGCACAGTGAATCCAGTTAAGACAAATTGCTACACAAAAAAATTGAAGTTCATACCAGAACGCTTCTTGATGATGCATTTATACTTTAAACTGTAGATCTCACCTTTGCCAAACAAAAACTTGTAACAAACCAAAAGAGAGGGACAGAAAGATAAAAAAGAAGGCTACAACTTCAAGAAAGCAAACAGATTTTTATTTTATTTTTTCATCACAAAGTTTAAGAACTAATATATCTGGTAGAACAGGATTTTTAGACTTTACTATCTTTTCTAAAATTTGATACAGGAATTGCTCCAATAGTGAGAAAATGCAGCTTCTTTGGCATATGATGACCCTCGAAATGCTATTACACAAGGCAAATAGAATTAAGAAGCAAGAGTACTAAAACCAAGACGCTGGAATTTTCAAAGAGAGAGCATATGTTAATAAGATACAAATTAAGGAGCAACTTACCAAAACCCTATCGATAATAATTAATTAGTGGACATATGAAAAGTTAGACAAGAATGTCACTCCTTGAAAAACCTTGAAAGTGACCTCAATTTATTGGATTGCCATAGCCCGAACCTCCGAGTAACCCTCCAGTGGAAGCACCATAAACATCTGAAGGATCGAGAATCGGGGAAGAAGAGGCCCCATTTCTCCCTAAGCCATTACCACCACTACTGCTACCACCACCCAAATGCAGTTCAGATATATTAGGGAACCCATCTCTTGTTTCAACTCCTTGGTCATATAGAAACCCTTTGAAAACATGACCACCAATCTTCACCACAGCCTGATACGCAAACTCATCTTCACCATCTTCCACTGCCGTCACTCTAACACACCTGAAGGTTGCTGGTGCAGTTACTTGCCCCGGCAGTCTCTCTTTAAAACCTGCATCAGAAAACATAATTCAACAAAAACCCTACTCAAAGTTTCACTTATATATTAACAACCCTAAAATTTTCCCATGCCCATATAAAGCAAGGCAAGTAAAATAGAGAATGATAAACAGATAAACTCAAAACCTTGGTGACTAGAGCTCGTGTCGTAGCTCCTTGGAGTAGTATTAGAAGTGGAAGTATGAGAAGTTGTGGTTTGTGAGCTTATAAGTCTAGGTTTCTTGACACCAGAAGTAGACCCAGTAGAACCAGCACCGCCACCTGCAGTTGCCATAAGCTGACGTTCTCTCCTCCTCGCAGCCGGTACCCACGTGCTCTTCACATGAGTAACACAATCAAAACCACGGCTTTTGCAACACGTCCTACACCTTCTATGGCTACAATCTTTCTTCGCTTGGTTTCCACAATCTTGACACGTAGTTGTACCGGATGATGATGAATTCCCTCCCAGACTTCCACTTCCATTCCCAGCACTATTTCCACTTTGTAGTAGAAAATTCGCCGTTGAAGAATTGTTGTGATGATCAAGAATCGAAGGAGTGGTATTAGAAGCTTTCTTGATATATTGAGAGCCTTGGTTTTGCCAAAACTGATGAATTCCGCTAATCTTGTTTCGACCATTATTCATCAAATCTTGATCATCCATGTTTTGTGGCGCAAGACAAGGCGCCGTAGTAAGGAGTGGAATGACACCAACACCTACACCAACACCAAGAGCTGTAGCATTGGAAGCATTGATTGGATCTGCTGTTGAAAGATTGATTTGCTCATGATGCTGGTGGTGGTGGTGGTGGTTGAAGGAGGCAGCGGGAGCCACCACGAAGACATCGCGAAGGCCCACCATGCCCATGTCTGGAGAGATGCCGTAGTTGATGGGCCGAGCTGAGTTAGGCCATGTTGGACCGGATGTTTGGCCGCCGCCGGTGGGACCGGCATTGAAGCCGAGTGAGAGGTCGTCTGGACCAGCGGTACGGATACCAGAGGAGTTAGAGGTGGCCCAGTCAGCAAAGGCACCAGTGTCTGATAGTAGCTGCCTACTCCTTGTAGTAGCCACAACTGATAATTTTGTAAAATTTTATCAGATTGTAAGATATAAGGACAGAATCTTTATATTTATAAGTAAATATACAATATGAGTGTTTTTATGATAATTGTAGAAGAGAGAGAAGGGAGGATAGATTTTTAGAAGAAGAAACTAAATCTAAGGATGTGTGTATGTAGGTGTTATGTGAGTGAAGTGGGGTCGAGAACTCTGAAATTGTATCAGAGAAAGAGAGATTTGTAGAGAGAGAACAAGAGTGGAAAGAAAGAGATCTTGTTTGTTGAGGTGGGCTTTGTTTCTTTTTTTCTTTTCTTTCACTAGGCAGGACTGGTTGCTGCTGGCCTCCTCCTGCTGCTGCTGCTGCTGCTAGCCTCTGGGCTTTCTGTTGGTAATATAGAATAGAAATACTACGCTAAACACAACTGTCACTTTGGCTTTTGTGAGATTGTGAGAGCGAAAAAAAAAATAAGAAGTTGGGACTGAGAGGGAGAGATGACTGAGATTTCTCTGGAAGATGGGGCAGTGAGAGAGAGAGAGAGAGAAGTAGAAGAGACTGGTGAGAAGGAACAAAGACTCCCTCTTTGTTGTGTTGTATTTAGTAGTATTTGTTCTCTTGCCGACCTTCCTATGTATCTATCTCTCTCTTCACGATCATCTTCTCCTTCGCTTCTTCTTCTTCACTCAGCTTTATCTTTCTTTCAAAATGGTTTCCTAGAAAGCGAAAAATGTGGTGGGTTCCTCTCCACCTCTCTTTCTGCTCTCTCGATACTATAGAGTTATTGTGATTATTATTGGAGAGGAGAGTGAGTGTGCGAGGGCGAGGGGGAGAGAGAGAGATAGAGAGAGAGAGAGGAAAGGGTATAAAGACTTTTGTTCTCTAGTTTCTGTAATTTTATGAGGCTCTAAAGTCACATGACACCTTTCATTCACTTTGGGCAACTTCTTCTCTACCCATGTAGTGGTAGAAGTATTACGAGGACATCCATTCTCCACTCTCTCCCACTGCGCGTGGATATGCTTCCACCATCGAATGTCGTGAGTGAGATTGAAGGAGGTGGAGAGAGCAGCATTCTAGTCCAGCGTTGACGATGGCACCAGGCACATTTTAATTCATATGATCGATCCAATTGGGTGATTTGCTGTGAATTTTGCACTTGCGATTGAGCCATTTGTTTCTGGATAATTACAGTGATTTCTCCCGAAAAAATTCTAAGTTGTTTGTTTACAGTGTTTATTTATAATATTAATCTTTTGTTAATGATAATCTGTTTTTTTTTTAATTAGGTGGTTGTTGGTTAATATTTGGTGTTTAGTATATTAATATGGCCAATAACCGGTAATTATAGAAGATTTTTTTAAAATTTAGAAACCCTTTTATTTTTAGGTAAGTATTTTTTATAAAAAAAATACAATAATATTTTTTTAAAAAAAATTAAAAATAAATATACCATATAGAATAAAGATTGTTATCTCATTTTCTAAGGATTCTAATTGGTATTTATAACTTATTATCTTCTTTGTCAAGGAGTGAATATCTTTAACTTGATAAGAAAAAAAATATTTATATAAACTAGTCTTAGTGCTCGATTGAACTATAAATGTTAAGTATGATAAATTATCAAACTCATATATGATTATACGAATAAGCTAGAAATTATTACTTTATTACTCTATTTTGATTTCTCTCAATAAAAAATTAGAATAAAAATAAAATATTTTTATCCATCATGCAACAAAATGTTTTTGTTGTTGTGGATGATCTCAATACTTGTGAATACAAACAATTTGATTGACCGGCTGGGATTGTTCTAGGGTCCATCTGGTGCAGCAGAGGCGACGATGTTGACTCTTGTTCTTATTGTGATTGTAGTTGTCGATTAGAGGTATCAGCAAAAACATTAAAAGATTTCGAGGTGAAAACACTGTTCATAATATACATATAATATAAACAGTGAAGATTTTTAAATCTTCTTTTTTAACGTTCTTTTTTTGTTGGGACTTTTTCTCCTCGTTTGTATTATTCCTTTTTTATTGAATTTATTGCCTTTTATTTTGTAATTATATTTTACTTTTATAAAATTGATATTCGGTAAACTATGAAATAATATTTAGAATTATAAACATGCTTTCTAGTGCAAGATGTAAGAAAAAATTAATGAAAGTGCAATATAAAAAGAAAAAAAAACACAATCCACTTTGTGTTATAATAATTAACCACTATTTTATTTTATTTTATTTTATTGTTATATTTTTTTATCCATGCTTTAATAATTTAATATTGAATTTAATATTTTATTTCAATTGGCTTCATATAAAGCTCTCACCATGTCAAAAATAAATTTCAACATTAAGTCACTAATCGATTTAGCATGATAAAATTTAATTGTATTGATTCAAGTAATTAAAACTTTAAGATCTAATATCAAACTGAAATAAATATTCAAACTATTTTTTTCTAGGAAATAATATAATTATCTCAATTTTTTATTTTATTTTGAAAAAAAATCAATAAATTTTTTATCATATATATATATATAAACTTTTTAGTTTGCTGTTAAATTTTTTATCGATTTTTAAAAAAAAAACATTAATAAAGCATGCATACGTTTTTTTGCATGAACAAAAAAGTTTTACCCTGCATGGTAGCACGTGAATCAAATTGGTTTGTATTATATATTATTAAAAGTGATTCTGAAGAAAATAATCTTCAGAAAACCCTTTCTAAAATTCAAAAGCTTCAATTTATAAATTTTCCATTTAATTAAAACAGCTTTCAAATCCTCATTCAAGGTGACCAGAGAAAATGCTCGAAGCAGGGAAAAACCCTCTGATGGTTTTGTTTGCTCGGGTTAGGTGGCTCCGCTCGTGTTTGCGCCCTTTCTTCTTCTTCTTTTTTTGTATTAAAAAATTATTTTTAGCATTGTTAAGCGTTGATGATTTATTGTTCGAAGTTTATTTGAAACACTCCAGTAACAAGTTCAAGGTCCAACCAAACACAAACCGACCCCGGCGAGCAAAGTTATGGGGACTGATCCGACCAAACCGGGTCTAATGGAACAAGATCTCTATTTCAACAAGATATTTGAATGTAACAGCCCGACCCAACATGCTGAATATTGTCCGCTTTGAGCATTACTGTCCTCACGGTTTTGTTCCTGGTGACGCGAGCCCACTACTGAGCCTAACGCTCCAAAACGCGTTCAACATGTTAGCACCAACACTACTAATAAGGCCAGCAACACAGCTCTCACCCACCGATGTGGGATCTTACAAGCCACCCCCTTCAGGAAGCCCGACGACTTCGTTGGCACAACCGGACAGCCAGTGAGGTCGGCTCTAATATCAAATGTAACATTCTGACCCAACATGCTGAATATTGTCCGCTTTGGGCCTTACTGCCCTCACGGTTTTGTTCCTGGTTACACGAGCCCGTTACTGCGCCTGACGCTCCAAAACATGTTCAATATGTTAGCACCAACATTACTAATAGAACCAGTAACATAGCCATTACCTGCGATGTGAGATCTTACATTGAATCTGGGAGAGCCGGCCAGAATCAATGAAATACAGAGCACTGGAAAAATGACTAACAGCTGACAGAGATGGCTCCTCCTCCGTTTGTGATTGCTGGTAGTTAATATAGATCCATTTGTTACGCATTGTTTTACAATATAAATTTTTAAATTAAGATGATTTTTTTTTTGTATGAAATGAAAATTTTAATTATTATACAGTGAGTTCGAGTTACACCACTTTTAAAGTGTGTTAATTAAATGATTTTATTATCAAAACATATGTGATAATTTAAGTTTTTTTTTATTAAGATGGTGAAAATTATGTTATTATTGATAATTAAATTAATAGAGCCACGATCAGCCATTTTCCAAGGTTTTTAGGTTTGTACCCTGCCCTCCTCAATGACAGGAAGATCAACGACATCTTGGCGATGGCTAGGCTGAACCTCTCTCGGTTTCAGGTTAGTTGATTTGATTTATTTGACTTTTCTCGTGTCAGGGGCAAATGTTGGGATTATTCCAGACCCCGTTAATGTAAAAGAAAAATACTTGTATAATAATAATTTATATTATTTTTTAATAAAAAAATTTCTAACCAGTGTTATATATTTCGAATAAAAAAATTTTTATTTTAAAATTTACGATAAGCCCATGTTACACTTCCTCATATCTACTTTACTTTATATTTAATTTTATTAGTTAGGATATAATAATAAAATTTGAATTTTAACTATTTAGCCAATAAAATTTTAATATTATATAAAATAATCTTTTTACTAAAAATAATTTCAACTTAAAAATTTAAATTTTATATTTATCTAATAATAATTTATTTAATATATAATTTATATTATTTTTTAATACATTCTTTTCAGTCCCATAATATATTTTTTAAATAAAAAAATTTTAAGTTTAAAACCTGCACGGATAAACCCATGTTACACTCTTTTAAATTCACACAATCTTATACTTAATTTTCCTAGTTAATATGGGAAGGTAACATTTGAACTTATAATTATTTAGTTAATAAAAATTTAATATTATATCAAGGAATTTTTTAACAAGAACAATATTAGCCTAAAAAATTAAACTATCAATTTAATTTTGAATATATAATTTATAACTATATCACATCAAATAACCTTTTTGATTTTATTAATTAAAATAAACATCATGAGCATCCAATGAATAAAATTTTAATATAATATTAAATAATCTTTTTAATCTGAAAATTTAAACTATTAAATACAACATATAATTAATTTTCTCTTTTAAATGCTACGAGACTAAACCTTTAACACTAACACCATGTTATGCAACTTGAGTTATAGTTGCCACAATAATGTGAGTTAGTTAGGTCAAAACTTGATGATTTAAAGGTAGCCGGGTGAAAAACTATTTGATCTTCTCAGAATCTGGACGGGTTAAAAAATAAATTCTTTTAAAAAACCTTTCATGTCCGAGAGAAAAAAAACTAATTGGTCTATATTGTTCAAAAAGATAATTGATGTCATATTAGAGTACACGAATTCAAATTCTATTTACGCTCTTTATTAATCAAACAGGAGAAATACCAAACCTAGATCATGTACAACTAACTTATACACGTGCATACATACATATACATATACATATCACTGTATTTTACTTAGTCGAAAATCATCCTACATCAATCGTAGAGTTCTCAAAAAAGTTCCGAAACATTTTTTTGCCATTAAGTAGCTAATAACAAATAAAAAAATAATCACGTTTTTATTTTTTTTATTGGTTTTTTTCGTACCCCCAAAGGTTTTGTGGGATATTATCAGGTACTACGAGGTTTTGAGAGGAAAGATGAAGATAAAAATCAAAGAAAGTATAAAAATAAATTATTTCCGCTAGATTCATTAGCTATTATATTAAAATTTTAGAGACTAAAAGACTATATTGAAAAATTTATAATTTGAAAGGGATCGATACGGTTTTGTTGAATCTATAGAGACTAAAACTGTGAGAGAGAAAAACACCATGGATCCACGTCTCAATTGCCCTACACCAGGGCGTGTATTGCACGTTCCTGCACATCCAAAGTTTTTATTTCAAATAAAAATAAATAAATAAAGAAGTCAGTCCAAGGTAGAGTGATTTCATCGCCCCTCCACAAATCCAAATATCCGATTCGTTGTCGTTTGGATTGGATTTTCTCGTCTGATGAACGGGAGAGATCTTCAAAACTTGACGTAGCAAACTAGCAATCTGCATCCGCCATTACAAGGGCCGAAAATACCAGCGTTCAGCCTCCTCCTCTCTTCTTTATTTATTTAGTGCAGCACGCACCTTCCTCCTTATTTATTGCCACCATGTGAATCCATTTTATACATAAATGAATTTAAAAATACTAAAAATATATTAATTTAAAATCAATAAAAAGTTATCGTGGTTACTGAAATAGCTAATACAAAGTATTTATAAAACTCATAGTCTCCACGACTTAATTAATATTCAAATCACTTTTTTGAATATCATGCTTGAAATTGCTCTTGCTTGTTCTCACATGTAAGTGTATTTTTTGTGTCAGAAGAAAAGGATTGGTACTTGCATGGGACTTACTCGTGTTTGTGAATTTGGGTTGCATGATTGCTTTTCAAAGAACACTCAATAAGCCCACCATTCTGCCGTCCCTTCGCCTCCGAGGAGATGTTTTGAATTGTAGTATTATATGTTTTTCTTTTAATATATTAATATATTTTTTTTATAATTTTTTTATTTTCAATATTAATATATCAAGATCATAAAAACATAAAAAATATATTAATTTAATAATTTTTAAAAATTAAAAACACTTTAAAAAATAGAAATTGCGTCAAACACTCCTTAAATTTTGTTTTATTAAATTAGTTTAAGGAGAAAAGTTTTAGGATTGTATCAGAGTTGATTGAAAAAGATTAATATTCTAGGAAAAATAAAGTTTTGCTTGTTGTATTGAGTAGCAATACTATACATGTCTGGGAGTATTATTGCGGTTATTTTTTAAATTATTTTTTATTTAGAAAAATATGCTAATAATATATATATTTATTTTTTTAAATTATTTTTAAGATCAGTACATCAAAATGATTTAAAAACATAAAAAATATATTAATTTAAAAAAAATCATTTTTTTTCAAAAACATTTTTAAAATATAGTGCCAAACACGCCAACGAGAAATTACGATCACGGGTTTGGATTTTCTTTGTTTTTCATTAGCTTCTCGAAATATAAATGCCTTCTTTCTGTAATTGTTAACTGAGAGGCTTTATGACAGCAGTATAGAGCAAATTAAACCCGGAAAAAATGGATTCTAGAGAGAGAAATGCAGTGATTTTCAAGAGAGTAAAGATTGGAAAGAGAAGGTTAGGAATTCCTTGACTGGGAGCAGTTTTAGAGAAAACCTGTTTGTCGTGTTTTCTTAAGTTGATTATCAGGGCGGAGCCAAAATTATTTCTAGAAAGATTTTTCTAGGTTCACTAGTTTTCAGCTCTAAAATTTAAGTATTACTGGATTTATTGGAGGAATATTATTAAGTTTTTATTTTATTTTTAGAGGCCGAGGCCCCGCCACTGGTCCTTTTAATATAATAATTTGAGGGTTAATTACTTGTATAGGATTAGTAATTATCATGGAGTTTTATTGTTCATAAAGTTTTTTTTTTCTTTCAAGTTAACCTCCATTTTTTCCATTTCCCTGTTTTTAATTTAAAATTATTTTTTTTTCCTATTTCATCCTTAATTTTTTAATAATTATCCATATTATTTTTAGATCAATCAAGTCAATTGGATCACGTCAAAGCAATTACTATATATTTTAATTTTAAACTTAAACTATAAAAAAGTAAGGTTAAGAGTTTTTTTTAATTATTATTAATTTCATCCTCATCCTCATACTTTATTTTTATTAGTCAATTAAGTCATGTTAAAATAATTTCCACACAATTTAATTATAAATTCTAATAAGATATTGATTCGAGAGGTTTTTTTATATCATGTTTCATCCTTTTGTTTTAATTTTATCCTCCTGATTTTCTTGCCAGTTGTTTAGGATGTTTTCGGACATGTTAAGATGATTTGGTGGTTCTGAAATAATTTTTGTACAATTTAATTTTAAAAAGCTCAATCAAAAAGTTTGAAAGTTGACTTATTGAATTAAATTTAATAAAAATATCGAATAATTTTTTATGATATGAATATTTTTATTACATTTTAAAAAAATAATCCGATATATAATGCTATAGTGTATTCATACCCGTAAACTAATTTATATTCAAATAAAAATGATACCAACATATAAATGTGTTACATCAGATTAAAAACTAAGTCCTCGGGCGATCTATTTGTATTAGATCTAGGAATATTTATTTAAATTTTTAATTTAACCCCACAAAGTATCAAAGTCTTGGACGTAAAGTAGTGTGATTATTACTGGAATTATTACATGGGGGCGCATTCATAGTATCCATGTAAAGACTACACGAAGGTCATATGCACTTGGAAAGACAGAAATCCAGGATTAGTGTTTTGAAAATACGGGCGAAACTACTATTGTATTCACGTTCTCAGATGGAAATATTTTGATATTTTCTATTTAGAAACACAGATGCAATCGTAACCACGTCCATGTTCACAAACACTATCATAACAACGGATTAACGTTGACATAAACGAGGATAATTCGCTTTTAACAGGAGACGAGTGTCCTTAATTAGAGTAACTTCGAAGCGTGGTTCGGTGTATAACTTTTGTATTCTGAGAAAACGTCAAAAATAATTGAAAGTTTAGGGCACGTGAAAGTGAGAAAGCGAAGCTCACTCTGGGTCCTCTGGCATGCCGTATGGGGCCAAGAATCTGCTCTTAAGTCTCCTCCTTTGTCACTTCTCTTCTCTCAAGGTCTTCCTTCACTTCCTTCACCTTACTCATTCTTATCAAAGACTCCTTATAAGCGTGTTGTTAATAAAGTGTCTCTTTTTCAAAGCACACTCATGTTCCTCTCTTTCAAAGTGTTCGTGTATTTGGAAAGCACTTTCCTTTTGAGTTCCACTCATTAGCATGTTGGGTTATGGAGGAGCTAATCCGGCTTCTCCTAGTAAAGCATGAGTGCTAACTCCATTTTTAACAAGATGGTGTCCTCAGCAGAGCATTATTTTAAATTTAAACCATCTCAAATCAAATCATAATGAAGAAAAAGAATCTTAAGACTTTGAACACCCTGGTTAGGCTTCTACATGGTACCGGTAATAAAATTGATCTTGAACAGTATACCAAAGTACTAGTACTGCAGTAGTACCCGTGAGCCATGAGATATCATTTTCTCCACTGGTTTTCGGGGAAGGAAAAGATAAGGGATCGTTTAGTGCTGGTTCGAGTTCTTGTTCTGGTTCTCTGATCGTGGCAGGATTGATCACTTTCTATGCTTATATTTGGCAGATTTCCAGTTCGTTGTTCTGATGATCATTACATGCTTATCGATTTTATTCTGGAGATATGCTACGGCTTAGCTAGCATTCAGGTTCCTGTGTCAGTTTTTCTTAAGAGATTTAAATATTGCTGTAGTACGGAATATTAAATAACATCATTTAATTTCTAGCTTATTTTTCACCAGCTAAAGTTTCGTCATTGATCCTGTCCTGTCCCATAAGCAATCCGTCGAGCAATTAGTGTGACTTTTGGGCAATACACTCGCACCAGAGAAAAATAAAAACTGGGTATAGACAAATGAATCCATCACTGTAAATTTTTATCATATCATCAAGCTACAGATATTATTAATGAGTGCTTTTTTTTTTTTTAATCATGGAGGAAAATTCAAAGACTAATTGGCCTGTGACCAACAACGAACAATACGTTCTCCATTAATCCCTCATTAATTAAGGAGAAGATGTATAAACTGAGGGGCCAATAACCTTTTTTTTTTTCTGAAAGGAAATCAATCCATTGTCTTTGTTGAGTAGATGAATATGAAATGTGCAAGACTCTTATGATCGATACAAAAAGTGGAGATAGGTGATGAATTTTATAAAGTCAAGCGGCATATTTGTTCAACAAGGAAAGGAGTTTTTTTTTTTTTTTTTTAATCTGGTAATTAAAGAGAGATAGAGAAAAAGAAGTTGAGCTAGCTGTACATAGGACAGTCAAAGAAGAAGGTCATCCAAAGAAGTACTCCCCTTATAAATACTCTTAAATTAATGGATTGCTAGCTGTCCCAACCAGCGAACTGACAATGGAACTAGAGAAATTTAAGCAAGAATTTTTGAAGAAATAACATGTGACAAAGAAGAAGAAGAAGAAGAAGAAGCTAGATGGGAACTGCATTAGAAAGTGACAAGTCCAAGAGTTATGCCCATAGATGAATCATAGACTGAAAGATGATGGTGAAGATGATAGATGGATACCCTTTAGGCGTTAGCTATTATGATCTATAGCTTTCCCCAAAGTAAAGTATTACTGGTAATTAAGGCAAAGTTAACTGCTTGCTTGCTAGGCAAATCTTCCATTATCAAATTTTTTTAAATATTATTAAAGAATCATTTTAATCTAATAACTTAAGAATTTATACATATTCATATTATTTTATGTTTAATTTTTATCAAATAAATAAAAAATGGTGAGATTCGAACTCGTGATCGTTTGATCATCAAGATTTTGATATCATGTAAAAAAATCATCTCAATTCAATAACTTAAGCTGTTAAATGAAATTTCAAAATATGATTTATAATTAACTTAATAATAGTAAATTCTCAAATTACATGAGCATGTTACTAGTGAATCAATTTATAATCACTTTTTTATTTTCTATCAAGTTATTAGAATATCATAATTGTATATCCATATTTTTTATATATAATTTTATAAACTTCTTTCAACTATATTATTTTGCAATTTGATAATCTAATTATTTATAAATAAATAATATGAATATTCTATATGGTGATCTTATTAAAACATTATACTAATTGATACAGCTGTTTTTATTTATATTGATATTTTTAAATGGAAACAATAACAAATCAGATAGTCGATGCTTAATTGATCCAAATTGAAAAGTAGAAAACCAAGGTTTAAAAAGTAGGCTAACAAAGGTTGTGTGCTGAGAAATTAACTATTTAAATTATTTTCTTATCAGATCAAAACATATTTTATACTACACTTTTGATTTAATTATTATCATTCATCAATTGATATTGGTTGGAATGAATTAAGAAGAAAAAACAAATCATAGATATGTATATATAATATATTCTATATTTTCTACCGATGCAATTCAATTTAGAGAAATATTATAAAATCATGTTTTACATGATTACATCATTTTGTTAATAAAGAGTTTAATCGAAAAAAATATAAAATATAAAAGACACATTCAACTATTGTATTATCATGAAGTTTTATAATTTAAAAGACTTAATTTGACAAGGATTGATCTAGCATGGATTTTATTTTCCTAGTTTTTTTTATACTTTTACTTTTCAATAAAAAAACATTCAATATTATGCCTCTTAACTTGAAGTTTATAATGCAAACTTATAATTGATTTAAATGAAAACAATAATAAATATATTGTAATTAATCTTGTTCTAAGACTTGGTGTTTCAATTTTTTTTCCCTTATTTTCTTTCTCCTTGAAAGTAAAAGACTTTTACCATAACATTTACTATGAATTGTCAAATAAGACGCTAAGGGATGAGGTTCATTGAACTTAACTATATCAATTATGGCATTATTTGCTCACGAGTAATATAAACAACCCATGCACAAAAAAAGAAAAAGAAAAGGGCCGGGAAGAAAAGAAAAGCAAAGAATTAAAGCTGGTGGAACAAAGATAAAAATAAAGCAAGATTCTCGCAAGATTAACTTCGATTCATACTTTTGTTTCTAGATAAATCAGTTCATGATGCGGGGAGATTGATCAATGCATCGAAGACCAAAGAAGAAAAAGCCTTCCGATTAGGATTTTTGATAAAGAGAAAGCATGTGCTCTTCTCCCCCATCAACAATCAACCGAAGGCATAAAATTAAATCCTAATTCTTTTAGTTTGCATCTGTGTTTTCAGCATCGGGAAAAAGAGCATCCCTTTCTTTCTTCAAAAGCCGAAACTCAAGTCCGACTCCTTTTAACTTGATCACCTCTTGCATCTGGTATTGGACAAAGCTTTGACATGTCAATTCGTCGAGGAGGTGTTTGTTTACAGAATTGAAGGGGAAAATAAATCATGCAAGTGAGATTTCAAGCATCAGGTCGGAACTACAGTGACCTGGGAGACGCATGGCACCCTCGAGATTTAAAAAAACCTTCCCTGGTCCTAAGATCTTAAGCATCTCTACCGAAAACTAATATTTCCTTTTTCGCTTTTCCAATTCTAAATATCTGATTCCACCCCTGTCAAGCGTGATGTTGTTTATTGTTTATCTTGGAACCCAACTTTTCCAAAACCGTGTTGCATCGCTGTGGAGTAAACCAAGCATCGATCTCCAAAGAATAAAAAAAGGGCCATCATATAACAGGTGCTTCGTCAACGTAATAGGAAAATTAAGGCAGCGCGCGGCTGACTGAGATCGAATGTAAATAGCATCGTTGGAGGACATGGAGAAGAAGAGAAAATAAAGGCAAACGAGGTACACTACTGAACATATGACTGTGCTTCAGTTGAGTATGTCTGTGAGGTATACCGAGTAATTAGAGCAGCTATGCTTACACAGAATCTGGACGTGAAAATGCTGCATTTACTCTATAAACTTCCTTCGGGGTATCCAACAATGTTGCTTGTAGAGGCTAGAGCTAGCCTAGGCGAGCCAGTGAGGCAAGCCACTATCCAATCTAACTTTGGCTCGAGGCAATAGAACCATAATAATCTCAAATGGGTCCCTGCGACCTAGAAACGGTGCAAACAATCAAACGGCGAGTTAACTTTTTTAATTTGTTATCTAGTTGGACAGGTCCTTCAATCCTTATTCCTTAAATGCATCTTGTACGTCCAAGGGCAAGTGCTGTCTTCAAATTAGCTTGCAAGGGTACAGAAACCCTTTTTCAACTTGAAATCCCCCCTTTCTTTTCTTGATTCAAATGCGAAGGTGACAAATCTCCTTTATTTATTGGATTTTGTTGGTACAGTATGAGCTTGCTCATGTGAACCACATATTCTTTAAGCTGTTAAAAAATCTAAAATTAGCTTTAGCTAGGAGAAAGGGAGGTGTTCGTGGCAAGAAATCGGATTTCTCCACACAGGAGTGTCTGCTCTGAGAGACAGTATCTTTGATCACGAGCGTGTTAAATCGATTGGCATACGTGCACATAAGTAACATCAGTGTATCTCAAAACAAATCTTCTTGCTGACTGCGATGCCTGCATTGATAATGATCTTGGAAAGACATCAATGTCATGGACTCACAAGTGGCTCCATATATCTCTTTTATTTCCATTAAGGATTTACCCGCTTGACCAAAGTCAAATCAGACTGAGTAAAAATTTAATCTGGTTTACCCGAGATTAATCGATGAAGGATTCATCTACTGACCAGCTCATATCCGATCTGACATTTTTATTATTTTCTTTAATGTATAATTATATTATAAACTAATCTAACTATCCATTCTCTTATTTATAACTAACGTTTACTCTATGAATGAAATGAAAAGATCGTTTCTTCAATGTTTTGCATATGAATATCTTTTTTTTTTCAATATTACATTATAAATCCCCCAGTGAAACCATTAAACATTATTAGAGTGTATTTATTAAACGATTTGTGGTTGATTTGTGTTAAAATAATAAAAATAAATATTTAAATAAAAATCATTGATATTCGATATAGACATTAAATAAATACTATGTTAATACAAAAAAATCTAAATAAAAAAATACCATAATTGATTAGAAGTATTAAATGTAAGGGCACTCGTTATATAGAAAAAAAGAAAAAACAATCTAAATTTTTTAACTTCATTTTCTAAAAAGGGATCATCATATATATTGTTACATATTTTGTATTTCATATGTGGTCGCATATGTTAATATTGTATAGATATATTGTATAGTTACCTCTTAAAATTAGGTGTTGATTTGTTCGCCTAACAATAACTCCCTAAAATTAGCACATTTAACTTAGTTTCTTTTTATACTAGTTTTCTTGGTAAGAAAGGAACTCTCATTGTACTTTGTACTTATGTATAACAATGCTTATACATGAATAATCTATGCAATTCTCCTTAACTCAATATGGTATTAGAACCCTTGAAAACAGAAAAAAAAAAAACTATTATGTCGCCATCATTATTGTTGGTTTCTTGTGTATGATACCTCATACCCCTTATGTCTTCGTATCCTACCAATCTTATCACGATCTTTATCATGACCATAATTGTTATTGTACAACATGATTCCTCTACCTTATTGTTTGGATTCAAATTAAATGACTCCAATTAAACCCTTTGATTGAAGATGATGTAACTTCATGCTGCTGCGTAACATAAATTTGGTTAATTGATTGACAAAACTATTGTTGTTGATGAACTTGATCATGGTTATGCAAAATAGAGTAAAGAATGAATCTTATAACATTCTTTATTTGTTTGCCTACTGCACATGATATTTGAGATAATGTTTCTCATATGTATTTTGATATATCTGATGAAGCCCAAATCTACAAGTTGTGTTGTTAAACAACTAATATAAAAACAACGAGGTAGATTGATTTCCATTATATTTTGCTGGCTTGAAACATCTTTAGCAAAAGCTTGATCAACATCATCCAACTAAAATGACATTAGCACAAGATCTCAAGCTTCCTCAATAAGAGATTATGAAATATCGTATCTATAACTTTCTTACGAGTTGGCTAATGGAATAGAATCCTTATTTTAAGTAGTCCCTGTTTGGTTTATTGGTAGTCATCTTTCATCTGGAAGAAGTGGTCCTCTCCTTGCTATTGTTCTTTTAAATATATATCCCTAGATGATGTTTCTGATAAATTTTTTTATGATTTTCTATGGATTAAACTTTTAGCATGACTTGACAAACCATTTGCTTATATTTATTGTTAGGCTTAAGGTCAAACCATGTTGTTTGATGGTTTTTCTCCACCCGACTCACTTCTGAACTCTGTTGTTGTCATGATATACAAGGATACATGTTTTTAAAAATGGCTTCATGAATGGTATTTGGATCATTGCAAGAAACTTAAGGCTGGTTGCATTGCTCACACATCCACCTCTAGTTTGACATTGGATTCTCTGCACAATGTGGTTGTCCTTGCAGCTACCAGCTCCTTCATAACGCTTTCCAGCAATGACAATAACCTAAATTCACCACCTCTCTCTCTCTCCATGTTTTAGATTAATGGACTTTTCAGTTGATTATACTTAACCAGGTAATACTCTTCATATATCTGGCACTCGTGATATTAGTTAGATATTTGATTATGGTTCCATCGATCATATGACATATGACAAGTCGTTGTTTCATACTAAAAAACCTCATTTCCATGAGTCTATGGTTATTGTCAATGGTGAACAAGTTAATGTGATTGTGTTTGATTTTATTGATCTTACAACTTTTATTTTTTTGCATCATATTTTATTTCTCCCTTCTTTATCAAATTATTTATTATATGTTAGTTAGCTTACCAAACAATTGAATTGTGTTGTTATAATGTTTTCTAGAATTTTACTTGTTACAGGATATCCAAATAGGGGTGATCATTAGACATGTTACTAATAAAAGAGGTCTCCACTACGTCGAGAATATGGGATCAAGCCATGTTCATCATGTATTTGGTGTACAACGTGATACAATTCAAGATATTTGGTTGTGGTATTGCTAACTTGAAAATGTCTATTTTGGTTATTTACATCATTTTCTTCCATCTTTGTTTTAAGATGTTCATGTAGCTGAGCTCAAATATGAAGTTTGTATCTTGACTAATACATCGAGTGTCTTGTCCTTTAACTTTTAATAAAAATGATACTTTATTTACTATTATTCATTCTAATGTTTGGGTTCCTTCTCTTGTCAAGACTTATAATGGAATTCGATGGTTTGCTATATATATTTGTTTATGATTGTACGCATATGACTTGGTTGTATATGCTAAAAAATAAAAGTGATTTGTTGCATATTTCATATGTTTTATCATATGATTCACACTTAGTTTAAATCCTTCATCAATATTTTTCACTTTTATAATGGTAAGGAATTTGACAATATTACCCCATTTACTTTATTCCAGGATCATAAGATCTTATATAAAACTACGTGTTCGCAAACTCTTGAACAAAATGGTATTGCAAAACACAATAATATGCATAGTTTAGAAACTTCCCTAGCTTTTCTCTTTGTTGCCTCAGCTCCACAATTATTTTGGTCTGGAACTATTATATATGTAGCGTACCTTTTGAACAAAATGCATTTTTGAGTTTTGGATTTCAAGACTCCCGTGGATACCTTAGCTCATCATACCTCTATATATGCAATCCCAGCTCTCACTTTATAAATCTTTAGTTGTGTAAGCATATGTTTATATCCATAAGACGTGACATAGTAAATTTGAACCTTGTACTACTTGATGCTTCTTTCTTGGTTTCACTTCTCGTAAAAAAAGATGTTATTGTTATCATCCATCTAAATGTCGAAAGTTTCTTATTGTGGATGTTATATTTGTGGAATTGAATTTCTATGTTTAGCCTAATAAGCATGTTTCCTCTCTTTCGGGTGCACATTCCATCAAACATGAACAATCGTGGTGCACCATTCCGTTTAAGATAACATACTCTACTATAACATAAGCAAAGGCTGTCATTTATTCTTAATCTGCTACTACTACTCCCAATATTGCTCTAAATTATCATTAATCTGCTGTTACTACTCCTAATATTGCCACACCTGTCAACATAATAGATATACCTCCATGCAATGCATCTGAACTATTAGTATTTAATATACATTATCAAGATATACATCTAGTAAGTACTTTTGAATATACAATGACTAATTTTAATGATATTTATTACATTTATTAGTTGTCACCTAGATCAACACGGGGGCAACCACTTGATTGTTACTCCCTATAGGGCAAAAAATGATATGTCATTTCTCAATACATGTCTTATCCATGGCTCTCACCTCAACATATAGATTTTGTTTATAATCTTAGTTATCCAAGTTCCTCGTACTGTTCATGAGGCTCTACAAGTTTTTTGGTGGATTGAAGCCATGAATATTGAGATGACAACGTTAAAAAAAAAAATACCATGTGAGAAATTGTATCTCTTAGTAAATAGAAGAAGCTTGTTGGTTGTCGATGAGTGTTCACTATTAAATATCATTCTGGTGGTTTCGTAGAGCACTATAAAGCATGTCTACTAGTAAGGGATATACCTAGACATATGACAATGATTATCTACTATAATGTCTTTGCACTAACTTAAGGTGGAGTATTATCATATGTTAATATTGTATAGCTATAGCTATTTCTTAAAAGTAGTTGCTAATTTGTTAGCCTAACAATAACTCCTAGAATTAGCTTATTTAACTTTAATTCTTTTTTATAGTAGCTTATTTTCCTCTCCTTTTTAAGCCATCAAACGTCATTACTAATCCAATGCCTATAAAAAATAACTCTTAGCTGATTTCTGCTCTTATCTTAGGAATATTTGAAGATGAATAACTAGTCATTATAAGATATGAATAATTTTCAAGAATACGGCAAAGAACGCTACTTCGAATATGTTTTTATTAATAAACGTGTGTGTAGTTTAGCAATAGAATTAACATTGCAATTTCATTTATCGAAGCCATTTATATATTATAAAAAAGAAACCCAAACGCAGACTGAATTCCAGTTCAGAACAGGTTAAAACTATAACCAAACACCAGAAGGTGTTGATGCTTGCAGCCAATACATGAAAGCGAGCCAGTTGGCCATCACATTCAACCTAGTCACATCAAAACGTTAAATCGAAAACACCATCAAATTCTCATCACCGTCCACTCCATGTTCACCGTTGACCAGAGCACAGTTCCGAAACGAGACAAATAAAGAGAAA
This sequence comes from Populus alba x Populus glandulosa, assembly GCA_033617975.1. Taxonomy (NCBI): domain Eukaryota; kingdom Viridiplantae; phylum Streptophyta; class Magnoliopsida; order Malpighiales; family Salicaceae; genus Populus; species Populus alba x Populus glandulosa. Next base: position 8,940,685 of record CM066151.1, read on the forward strand.
GAATCGAGAATAATTGCCACCACCTCCTTGAGATTTGTGACATTCTTCTTTGATCATCCTCCGGAATTAGGAAACTGTGCCTCTCTATCATGAATTACTTCATTACTTATACTGTCATTGATCAAGGTCAAATGCTAACGACAAAACTTGTTTGAAAATTCTGGCAAATTAAACACCGGCTAGGCTAGATTTTAAAATATAATACAGTTTGAAAAAAGTCGTAGATTTTTAGTATAAAATGCAATGGTTAATAATTATGTTTAGGATAAACTAAACAGAAAGCCCCTTGATTACAGTTTAGTCCCTTGATTACAGCTTTCTAATATGAATCTTAACAGGATCACGGGCATGTATCCCTAAGAATGGAACCCCGATCGAAGGATGACGTTCCCAAAAGAGGCTGTACAAGGACAAAAATCAAGAGTTTCAGAGAACATGGGCTAGATTGATCAAAAGTTCAATAATTTTTAACAGATTCATTAATCCCACTTCTTTTCTTCTGCCTTATGATTACTTTTTGCGAATTTGGCATGTGGATTAAGACATCCCAATTATGTACGCAGTAATTAATTCAGGAGGATGATTTGGTAGTTAAGAAAATTTGCTGTTTTTTTATATATTTAAATCTTAGTTTTGACTGATGTATTTTAAGAAAGGATTTAGTCTTGATTTACATGTAGGTTGATATAAGAATACTTTTATTGCTGGAAAAAAATTTTTATAGCAGAGATTTAATTCACGGTTAGCTAATTTATCCATGAATTAGTGAGTGATATGACCTGATTTATGAACCGTTAATTTCCATCCCTACATGTATTATGACATGAAAATTGAGTTTCCAAAAGAGAATTCATATGCCAGATTCTAACAGCGGTGTAAAAATATTATATATATATATATATATATATATATAGATTAATTTGATATGCTAATGTCAAAACAAATAAAAAATAAAAAATAAAAAGTATTATTTTAATATATATTTTAAAAAATACTATAAAAATAAATTACTACCACGGTATAAAACAACTAAAATTTTAAATACGGAAACCATGAGTGAAGCTGAAATGAGTTTTATCTAGCTACTATGTATGTGATTATAACCTCAAATTTCTCTCAAATAAAGTAGAACCTCGAGTGGACTCACGGCTAATATACGGAGCATATTAACAATATGATACTTTACACCGAGTCTAGCAATTTCTTTTCATTCCACAAAATAGCTTAACACGAGCTAGATATGTTGCAATTCTTGTTGTTGGCTTTTGCTATGATTTATAGCCTGTCTGGTATAATTTATAATAATTTTTATTATTATTTTTGAATCATAATTTAAAAGCTATTTTCATTAAAAAAAATTTAAAAAGTTGAAATGATTTTAAGTTAAAAGTATGTTTGGTAAAAATAAATCAAATCATTTTTAAATGATGTAATATAAGTTATAATCTATAAGTTAAAAGATAAAAAATAATAATTTTTTATTAATTAAAATTTCAACTTAATTTTATAATATATATTTTATTTAAGTAAAAAATTATTTCTAATCGAACATGCTTATGACTTTTACACGAGGCAAAATTAAAAAAAAAAAACTTAAATCAATTAGCAAATTTTAAAAATTAAAAAAAATGCCTACATAAATTAGCAAAATTCATATCAAAACAGAATATTAATTCATTAACAGCTGAATTTATAACTTTTATTCGAATTTAATATGAAGCTTCAGTGAAAAACAGAGCATTGTAAGCAAAATAGATTCTGCCCATTTCTATTGATGTAGATCTCTTTCAAGATTCAAATAAAAACCGGTTTTTTTCTGTAAAAAAAAAAACTAGCTCTATTCAAAACCAATGACTCGTCACTCACACACAGACGACGGTCATTTAAGTCCTCGACGGGGATGTTGATATGCTTTTCTCCGGTCATATGTCTTTAGGGTTACATTAGTAGCTGGTTTTGTATCCATTTTGTCTATCTTAGGTTTATATGTCTCACTCCTACCTTAAGGCTAATCAAGGCGCAGACTGGTAAGCTGATTAATATACTGATCGTATATAGGAGTTACTCCTATCAAAGACAAGCAGCTTGAAGGATTTCATAAGAATTCCCTTAGAAATCCATCCTTCCATTTTAGTTCATTCTCTAACCTATCATTTTGTTGGTAGACATTTCAATGCAATCTGACAAAAATATCATCGCTTGAAATCTCCATCTAATTTATTAAAAAATAGCTTGAAAACTCAAATGATCATACGATGTTAAAAACCATTTCTATTTCATTGTTATTTTTTCCAATAAAGGAGGTTCGATTTGAGTTTTTCACACATGGGTATTTTCATTGGTTTGCATGAAATTATAACAACTAAATGGATATGAATAAATTAGAAACTAAACTTAACATATAATATAAGTATATATTAACCTTATTCCCAGTATAATTTTTTTATCATGGTATCAATTATTTGAGCTAGTATATACATTCATAAGAAAAAATAATAATATCATTAATTTAGACGCGGTACATCTAAGTTCAACAATGAGCCGAGCTTGATTCAGCGCGTGTCTGACAAGACGTCATACTTATTTCATCTAAGTATATGGATACACACTATATCTAATTGGACTTAGAGATCCATTTAACATTATAAGGTTTTATTTTTAGAATATTTATGTGAATTGTTCTTATCTGGAATAATCATTTCCTTGCTTATATAAATGTATAAAAGATAAATAAATAAACTTATTAATTTTTTCATGTCATCAATGATATATAAAAGATATTTATTTTTTATTCGTGCCGTTAAATTCGAGGTACTTTCTAGTTTTTTCGTTATATAAAGACAACAAGGTTCAAGAATTATAAATTATTATAAAATATTCATATTTTTTTATTCTCAAAAATTATTTATTTCAGAGCATTAATCATAAAATTAATATAAAAAACAAATATTTTTATTTAAATTTATTTTGTCATCATTCACATTAAAAATCATCAATTTTTATTTTCAGAAAGTCTTTAAATCCTGCCAACATAAACTATTTTTTTTACAAGTAACAGGACTAATATCATCAAGTTTTGCACTGCCTTGGCTAAAAGGAAGGAAATAAAGACATGATTAACCACTAATTCACGAAATAAACTATTCCCTGAACATGTTAAATTTTGCAGGAGATATCATCATAAATTAGTCCTTCTAGTTTTGTAAAATAAATTAAATAAGTTTATAGTCTAAAAAAAAACTAATCAAGTAATCGTTTAATTATTATTGATCAGGCTTAATTTAATATTTATTTCTCTTATTTTGTCATCAATCTTTTCATATTATTTATTTATTTCCGTACCGTTTCTATTTCTCAAAACAAACAAAATCGGAACAAGGCATGATATTAAGGTAGTGGACTAATGAATTATTTTTTTTAAAAAATAAAAAATAATATAATTTGTTTTTTCAAAAACAAATAATTTATGATTATTATATAAACGAAAAAATAACAAGTATACTGTTCACCCCCTCACAAAACACTATTCTTTTTCATACAACCCGCAACCAAGCATAAACAGTGATCTAGTTCCCTCCGATTTAAAGTAGCTGCGTAGAGTGAGAGTCCGAGACCTGAGACCAGAGCACCTAAGGCTACCACCTCCTCTACCAGCTCAGCCCTATGAAAAGAAAAGGAGGTGTTCTTGAGAATTATTCCAGATACCATCAAAATGGGGAGAGATTAGCTTTCCAAAATTAGAAAAGATTAGAAGCCCACTAGCCACCTCTTTTGTGATTTTCAGATAATCACCGAGTTTTATCTAATCACATTTGCTAAACTGTAAAGTGCAATCTCTTAAACCACCGATTTGATATGATCTCTTCGTGTCTCCTTCCTCTTGGACTTCAATTAAACTAAACTCCCTCATTAGAAGCAATCATGCTTAATTATTATTGCATAAAGATCAACATCCTTCTAGAACTTGTTTAGGGCTACTTTTGAAACCTAGCCTAGCTAGATCATGACCAGAGGAGAGGAGAGTCCCTGCCCTTTTCTTTCCTACCACATGGGAAACAACATGTATTGTGCTGAAATATTTATTTTAAATGTGTTTTTTAATTATAAATATATTAAAATAATATTTATTTTATTTTTATTTTTATTTTTTATACCAACACATTAAAACAATTTTAAAAAAATTAATTTAATGTTAAAACAATATTGTAAGAAACAAACTAAAACAAAAAAAAAAATACTCATCACTATTGTTGATTTATTGTATAAATAACTAAAAAAACACTTTAAAAAACAACTAAAAAAACATTTCACATTTTATTTTAGGAAACCTGCGAGGCTTTTGACAACAAACAATATTCTAAGGGACCATTTGGTAGTGCGGTTGTACCTGTGTTTCGTTCAAATTTGAATTTTTTTTTGTTAAAATTGAGTTCGGTTTGTATTTTTTGGATCGTTTTGATGTGCTGATGTCAAAAATAATTTTTAAAAAATAAAAAAATATCATTGGCATGTATTTCGGCACGAAAAACTATTTAAAAAACAACCGCTACCACATTACCAAACACGCTCTGAATCTTTAGAAAAATGCTTAATTTCCACAATCATTCAATTAGATTTGCGTACAAGAGATAGCTAGCGTGTGTTGAGTGCCAGAAACCGTGGCCCTAATGCCATCTCTGTAACATGCAAATACATAACAATCCCACATTAAAAAATAAATTTAAAATTTATTTATTCAGATCATGCGGACAATTTTAATATGAATTCTTAACAAGCAAGTAATTCCAAGACAACAAATTTGTGGTCCAGCCTGGTGCTTCAAAAATTACTCAACGTGCCACAATTACACGTCTGATCAATTTGTTGTTTCATCCATATAACCTTCATCGCCATTTTTCCATGTTGCTAGTTCCTCTGAAATGCAAAAATGGAGAAAGATTAACGAAAAAGTAAAAGTAATTAAAAGATAATAATGAGGAGGAAAGGTGGTGGGGTGCTTACTTACTGGATCATGCTTGCCATTCCAGTTCAGCTGTTTTTTTTAATAATTTTTTTATATTTATAAATAATATAAAAACTAATTTTTAAAAAATAAAAAACATTTTAAAATACAATCCCAAACTAATCTTCATTAACACGAAGGGTCGTGTTTACCAAGAGGAAATTATTGGAGGTCTGAAGAGGTGAAATTGGGACCCACAAAATGTACGGCTTCATGCCACCTCCGTTAATTTTGGTAGGGGTCCCACTCTATTATTATTCCTCGCCTTTCTCTCGAGCACCGTGCCTTGTCCCTTGTCTGCCCCTTTCTCCTTTAGATTATTAATTGTTAATTACCATTGCTAGTTCCTTACTTTACTGATCATTAGGGTAATTAATAATTTAATTGTTTTGTAATTTTGTTTAATTTAAAATATCTTCATGAGAGAAAGTTGATGGGTTTATCTCTCTGAATCACGTGCATACAGCTTCTTTAGGTCGCTTCAATTAAATTAATCACCGACCATGGCCATGTCCGTACACATGAGCCATTTCTATGTTATCCTTCGGGAATCCTGTCTTTTTGTTTTTTACCCCTCTTTCTTGTTATTTTTCACTTCCACTTTACAACTTGTTTTGTCCTCTTTTGGATTGCATTTCAACCGGATTTTTTTAATCAAATTTTCATTTTTAAAAAAATAATTTTTTAAATATTGTTAGATAATTCTAATATGTTCATGTGATAAAAATATTTTTATTTTAATAAATTTTTAAATTTAAAACACTTAAAAAAAAATAATATCTTCCATACTTCAAAGTATTCACTCTGCGCATACTAGGTTTTGAAATGCGCAGCCTGAAATACAAACTACTCCTTTGGTGCTGTATATATTTTTTTTTTGGGTTTAAAGTGGGTGTTCGGGCCAGCTTGCATACAACTCGATTAATTTCACGAGCCCTGAAGTTAACGACCAAGTAAATTTTTAGTGGCCATTATATGAGTAACTCAGAACTTGAACCTAAGACCATAAAAAAAACAAATCTCTTGATTACAAGCTCTTATCACTGGACCATCACCTAGATGCTTGCGGCAGTGCTTCTTCCTTCCTGATGCCACCACTTATTTAGCATACGATTAATCTTGGAAAAGCTGATTTCAATTTTTACTGTCAAGGGCTCAGTACGTTTTGAAATCAAACCTTCTAGCACTGAAAAGGTGAAACGGCACAGTATGGTAAATTGGGTTTTAAAATCCTCTTAAAATGTGTAATGCGGCATCCCAGGTGTTCAGGTCTGCAGGTACGCTTTCTTTTTCTTTTTAAAAAAAAAACATTGCAGGGAGACAAACTATTAACTATACTCTTAAAATTAAGAGTCGCCATGCTAGAAGGTAAAGAAAATTGTACTCAAATTAACATCAAAGGACTCTTGCAAAGAAATTCAAAAGATCCAATCGTTCTGCTCTTGATTACAAAATTACAGTGTTTTAATTGTTTTTAGAGGGGATGCTTGTTACTGTTTTCTCAAGGAAGTCGTATAAATATTATAAAAAACTAGGATTTTCTTCAAAACACATCACATCCAAGTTGGAATATGTGTTATTTTGAGAATTTCAAGCCAGCAGCAAATTTTATGCATTGCTTTTCGTTAATTTAGTAGGCATGCAGGATCCGAAGCTCTTGCGTGGAGCATGACCGCTGCCTGTAAACGATACAGAACCCAATCATGCATATTCTTTCTTAAAATAACTCAATCTGACCTAATCCATGTAAATCTGTATAATTTATAATTTGGATGCTTAGCATGGTGTAACTTGTAGGTTTAATTTACTCGATTCATCCATACGTTAAACCATACAATTAATCAGCGACGTAAGCTGCCCTACAAATGTTTTTGGTTTGATCGAACACCAGATTTGAAATATATGAGATGAATAAAAATGATTGATATTATGGTATAAAATGCTTTTAAAAAATAGTTTTTGCTTAGAAAATATATCCAAATAATTTTTATATATATTTTTAATATTAATGTATTAAAATTATAAAAAAAATACTAAAACATGATAAAATCAAAAGCAGTTGAAAACGCAATCCAGGCAAGCACATGGGGCTCGAGAATTTTCTTAGCGAATCCTCCAGCACAATCATTGGCGACTTTTTGTGATGAATGCGTGCAAACTCTTCCAAAACATCTCATTATAAAAAATAAATACAGATATCTTCTATATAACGGAACAAGCAGCTAGTGGTTCACTATATTTACATGGGGAGAAGAGAAGAAAAGTGAAAGTGAAGACAAATTTATATATATTAGATCGTATGTTTTTTTTTTTTTTTTTAATTTGGTTTGTGGTCATCACCCTACAGTCAGATTGCAAGATATTATATACAAGCAAACGTTTTTCTTTTCTTTTTTAACGTGAACAAGGAAAACAACTTCAGTGCTCAGGGTTGAAATTAATCCTCCAAGGTTTTTTTCTTGTCTGCCCTCACAAATCTCTCCCTTTTTTTTTGGTTTTTGTTGCTTTTGTCAAAGAACTCCACTCGTATTTCCATTGCTAGCATGTTTTTCAAATAAAACGTGATTAAATGCACTTGTCAATCGCATTTTAAGCTGTGACCAACATCATTTCTCACTAAGGAACTGTCAACCTTTTCTGCTTTTTCTCTGTTCATCCCATATATATCGTGCAAATTGTCAAATGATTAAAAGAGGATCTAATGAGGAACCCTGGAGACAACAAATCAAGGGCTTCCATTGTGGTGCCGATGGCTTAGCTTTTCACGGTTCAAATTAAGTTCAAACCTTCAACTCGTAACTCATAACAAAATGGCTGCAAAGGGCTGACTCTTAATTCCACATTCAAGTGTTTGTACTCTCCAGTCCCTACTGCTTGTACTCCAGTGATTGATTTATTGTTCGTGTTCCCATTAACGTTCTGGGCACACACACCTCTCTTTTATACGAATAAGCCTCAGCTGGACCCTATAATAAATGAGATTAAAAGTTGGGCCCAACTACTTGGGCTTGCTAGCCGTGTGGTTCAATTTCAAAGTACACCCAAAATGGGTCGTCTGTTGTTGTCTTTCACACGTCCGGCCTCCCTTATCCTATCCCTAGAAGGATATGAGCTGTGGTTGTTCAACCAAAAAAAGATGCCGGGAGGGAGTTTTGCGATGGATGTGGAAGCGAGAGAGAAGATTCTCAGGCAGGCGAGGAGGGAGGACGACTTTTACGGCGGCGTGTGGCTAGGGAGAGAATCAGAGTAGAAGAAACAGGGAGGAAAAAAAGTAAACGGAGTGAGAAAGAGGAGACAGGCAAACTATTTACAGATCACAACTCCATACTGAGTCACCCTCAAGACCCAACACGCACAAACTCAAGCACTCACAGATAGACTTGGAAAAAAAAATCCACTTTTTTAAAAAAGAAAGCGGCGCTCGCAGATCCTCTCTCTATACACGCCGCGCCTACTCTCTCCCTCACTCTCTGAATATTTTCTTCTTTGTTATCTCCATATCTCTGACAGCAGCGGTCGTTCATAAATTTCTCCTAGCCAGTGATCACTTGTTGCTGTTCTTGTGTCACTCAATCTATAGGCATAACTAGCCAGTCACCAACTCTCACTTTTCACATAAATAAAAATAAAAAAGGACGTCTTCTAAAACAAGTGCATTGTCATGCAGTGCGTGAGGGTTCTTGCTTTTCTTTCCAGTAGTTTCAACAACCCAGTCCCAAGAGATTGTTTGATTGGATCCACCAGATCTTACCTTTCCAGTTTCAATTCTAGTTCATCTAGAACGACACCACATTTGTTGAGAATTGAAATCGATATTCCATCGTTGATATTCATTATTTGAAATAAGATCCAAAAACGGTATTTCTTATAAATATAGACTTAATAAAGAAGAAACTCACTTGATATACGCAGGATAAATCGTTTTAAAATAATTAACTTAAAGATACACAGCTTTTAGAATCGTCGAAGAGCAGAGCGAGAGTACTGTAGGTGATATTAATGCAATACAGGAGAGCAGAGATATAGTAGGGAAGTAGGGAAGAAGCAGAGGGGACAGCTTTTAGGGAATAGGTGACACACATGACGAGGCAGCTGACACTTAATTTCCCTCGAGCCCTGTGTTCTGAGGCTAAGATAACCACTAATACCACACTAGCCTCTCCACGTCACTACAGTTTTGCGGTTTTCTTCCGACTACCTTTTTGTTTCTTTCCTACCCCTAACACGACGATGAGTCATAGAGCACGCGCACTTGTTTTCTCCGTCATACACGCTCTGTGTCTTCGCTTTCCACACTCGGCATCATCAATGCCAACAAAAACAATTAATTTTCCATCCACTTCTTTCAAATTCCCGTCGGCAATCTTTAATTAAAAAATATTACTATGTTTATAATTTAAAAAACATCATACTATTGCCAGCATCTCAGCTTGTGTTTATGCTCGAGCTCACTTCATGTCTCTCTATATCGAGGAGGTAATTAAGGGGTCAAATGCTATAATAAAAGTATTAGAAACTTCTTCCTCCAATATATTAGTGATTACTTCTCTTGTCTAGCTACAAATTAAGGGGAGCAAGCAACTTCCCCCTTCTCGGAGGTGGTAAAAAAATAGCAAAAAGTTGAGCAAAGAAATCTCCACCCACTCTTTCATTACTTTTTTTTTTTAGCAAAAAGTTATTTCCATCCTTTTGTAACTTGTGTTCAAATTAGCAAGAGTTTTTTATAGGCTTAAGCTTGCTTGAATTCAAATGACCATACTCTTGATTTGTGTCTGCCTGTATTTGTGTATGCCTGTGAGTGTGGTAAATATTATTTTTTAATATATTTATTTATTTGGAAATATATTAAAAAAAAAATTATTTTATAAAATTTATTTTTAATATTATAACAATAAAACAATATTAAAAAATTCAATGTTTTTTTTTAAAATACAGTTGAATCAGGAATATAAAATTAGCTCACATCCATAAATGTTAATTTAGGTGTTGATTTATAAATGCAAGAAATGGAATATAGCTTAGGATGAGACTTGAAACTGGAAGAGGCCCCATGAACGAAAATAGGGATGCACGTAGGCATGATTTATAAATGTTGGGTTTTTCTCGTTTAAAGAGACAGAATTTGATGCTGTTTATTTTTTTTGGTTTTACAAGTGTTTTTTTTTTTTTTTTTTTAATTTTTTTATTTTAAATTAATTTAATATGATAATGTCATAAATAATTTTTTAAAAAATAAAAAATATATTATTTTAATACATTTAAAAATATTTTAAAAAACAATTGAACTATATTATGTTTTTAAGAAAGAGATTGGTTTGATCGAAATCATATCCTGACCCGACAGACAATTCTGGGATGGGGTCTGGCGCGTGGGTCTAGAAGATTTATGTTGGATTTTGGAATGGAACTGGGAAAAAGAAGCCTGGGACAATCCACAACTCAGAGCCCCATGATAGAAGGACTAAATACGTACACGTGTCTCGATACGTATGGTTCTGTGAAAAAAAAGAAAGGGAGTGTTAAGGGCGGTCGCTCCAGATTTGGTAGTTTTTAACATTTCTAGGGCAAAGGTATAACACCATTGGCTCCACAGATCATGGTTTTTTTTTTTTTTTTAAGGAAAAGAATTCTGTGCCCTTCAATTCACTATTACACTCTCCTTAAAGTCCTCACCAACGGATCTTAATCCTTAAATTTTCTCAAATCATTTTTTCTCTTTTTTATTTCTCTTATTGAAATTAGCAAGTGGTGATTTCCTTCGGTTTCTTTTAAGAGACTCTCTCATCCTATGATTTAATAAAAAGAAAAAAATTAATGTCACTTAGTTTATTAGTGCTATTAAAAATTTATATAATTAATTAAAATACACATAAATTAGTCCTAACACTCATATTATTAAAACAAAAAAATAATGTTACCATCTAGTTTATACAAAATACCAACATGACTGAGACTGAGGGTGAAATGGGCCCCTATTACCCATCTGAAAATAGACCTGGGCTTAATTTTTTAGATGCTTATATTGTCATATGGTTTAGATCCCCTATAAATTTTAGTGTTTATGTTTTTTTAAAAAACAATTTAATTTTTTTTTAATTTAATGTTTTATATGTGATTTTTAATGATTTTATTTTCTTAGTGGAAAAAAATAAAAAAATATATTTTTTAATTAAAAAATACTTTTAAAAATCAACCTACAATACATTACAAAACCGACATTTATATTTTGTTTATGAATATTTTTTGCTTGAAATATAGTAAAATAATATATATATTTTTAGTTTTTAAAATGTATTTTTAATATCGACAAAAGTACAAAAAATAAAAAAAAATCAAGGTAGCACATTGAAGTATGCTATTGTTGAAAAACCAGATGGTCCCCTTCTACAATGAAGAGGACTGGTCCCGCAATCAGACATCTATCTAATAAAATGACACATTTGACAGTTGATAGGGATTTGCAGCTTTGCAGGCTTAGGGGAAGCCATGGCCCCCCGCCATCCAACCCCATCCAAACGAGCTTGAGATTTTTCGGTGGCAAACTCCAAAAAGAAAAGAATGAAGAAGACAGGCAGAGGGAAGGAGAAGTACTTTCGGCTTGCTTGGGCCCGTTTTGCTTTTCAGTTTTAGGCTTCTAGCCCACTTGCGACAAAATAGTTAGGCACTTTGGATTTTGACAGAAAATATTTAAAACAAAAATAAATAAAATAATATAAAAAACAACAACAACAACAAGATATTTTCCGGGAAGGATATAATGGCAGAAGGATGTCATCCTCAAACCATGTTCTTAAATGCGGGCTTCGGGACTTCTTGGATGTTAAACAATGGTCTTCATGAATTTCCTGATATTTTCATTGAATACAGAGAAAAACACTGCCAATAGTTATAGGTAAATACATTGTAACTATTAGAAAAAAAATAAAAAAATGAAATTAGAATTAAAAAAAATTCCTCGTTACTACTGAAACATAATTTCCACAGCAGATAGTGGTGTGTAGCTGATATCATTGTGATTTAGATTAAGGATATCAAATAACGGTAAAGTGGTGCAATGGCACTCAAAACATCCATCGCTTGATTGTCGTTTAAAATTAGGGTTATCGCTTGATTGTCGTTTAAACAACAATTTCTTGAAATGCTCATTTACTTGCGCTGTCTGAAACTAGAGTAATAACATATGATCACTCAAAAGATTGTAATTTGATGCAATTGTAGAACGTTAAAGCTAAAGATTTTATTTTTTTTAATCTCGTGTTGCCGTACTGTTATTGTTAAAAACATTACATTGAGTTTCCGAACCCCCCCCCCCCCCCCAAGGAGGAGCGGACCCCTCATTTTGATGCTTACAATGAGGTCTTTATTGGGCCAAAATAGTAGTTTACCAGCAATTGCTTCTGGGTTTTGAATAGAGCAATTTATTGTTCCGGAGTGAAATGAGTCATGGCTTGAGTGTGACTTGAACAACTTTAAGGAGACTGGGAATAATCATTCAATCATACTCTTGAGATCTAATGGTAAATCTCACTAATTTTATAACTCGTATCTTGAAGCCCCCCCTCCCAATAATCTTTAACATTACTAGCGTGAATTATGCAATTGTAACATTTTTTATCCTCGACATAAGATGCCCCGCCCGATGACAACTTCATGGGAGCCTAAGAACTAAGAAGTGCAGCAGATGTCCCGCCGATTGCAGCAATATCTGAAATAAAGTTTAGAAGGCCTGATCTCAATCACCACCTCGACTTTGTTCATCCAAAGGAAAGTCTCAACTGGCATGCTAAATGTCCAGTGAGATGCTCAAAACTTCCAAAACACCAATAAGATACAAAAATGAAATCAGTCATAGATTTTAGTTGGCAGAAAGGAGATAACCAATCTGAACATTAGATGCCGGAAAACAATAGCATGTTAACATGAAGCATAGCATTCCCATTCAAGGGAAGAAATGACAGCAAGCGGGAATCAAGGCACCGCGCAACATTGGCATTCAAGAGTACGAAAAAACTGTGTGATTTTAAGCAATCTACTTGAAAGAAAACACATCAGGGTGCCGTTTCTCAAGTAACATTGGCTCCACACTGTTCATCACATCTGTAAAAGTCTTGGTTAATTTACAACCAGCAACATAGTAGCCTGATATCACACTTCTTGACCCTCAATTTCCACTACACCATAGCAGCAAGTTAACCACCACAAATGGTTCCTTGAATTCACACAAGCTTAGTACTGCCCTGGACGATTTGCAAGCTCAGCCTACAAACAAAAAATTTAGAAACATAATAGTTGACTTTTAATAAGTTAAATGGAGTGCTAGAAAGCAAAGACAATCTTTTTCTTTTCTATACAAATATCTTGAGTTTCTATAGATGTAGTTAATTGCTACAAAACTAAACAATAGTTAGGCTTCAACATTAAATCTGTAAATAGTCTAAAATAAGAAGTGTTATAACCTAATTTTGATCTATTTGCTTTTAATTTATTTTTTTAAAGGAGCTAAAATTACGAATTAAAAGATCAAAGACCAACATTTACTAAAGGTGTGATTTGTCAAACTTTTGGAAAGATTAGGGACAATAGTGTGTTTTTTGTTTAAACAAACTATAAGATAAATTCATTTTCAATTTTGAATCAAATTTAAATTTGAAAAAAAAAGGGTATTGTTTGTGTTTTTTTGGGACTGCACACTCTTGTGTTATAATTTTATAAATACACATTCTAGTTGAAAAAAAGGAGGGAATTCTAAATCGAGAGCAGATCAAAAAGCTTTTGGAGAGACAAAAGAACTATTGACCAATTAGAGTTATTAGTAACCATAATACTGGGTGATGACTTCTTAAACAAGACCTTTCCCCTTAAAGAACAAGATGTCAAATATTTGTTCTTTTTCTTTCTTTTTTTAAAAGGTCACCACAACGTCGGGTAGTGACAAGAAGATTCAGGCCTCTTTGAGATAATGGGGCAAAGTGATCCCATGGGTATACATTACAAGGCAAGAACACATTATTTCGATACAAAACCATTGAAACAAAGCAACAACGCTAATTTCTTGATGATAATAATAAAAAGCAACATCACCAACCAGATTACAATAAAATTACTAGCAAATGCCAGTATAAGCTGGCAAACAATTAGCGAGGATATATTCATGGCCCTTATTAGGAAACAACAATTCAATAAGGCTAAAATGTTAAACTTATGGGGCACACCACATGATTTAACTAAAAAAAATTCTTACTAAATCGTAAGATGATTACCAAAATTGCCATGTGGCTAGGACTAAAGGTGCGAAGTTATGACCCTACAAAGCACACTCATGCAGTAAGCTAGACTCCAATTCACAGCAACCAAACCTATTCCTAGAACAAGTACAGTTGGGAAAGAAATCTGCTGTCACCATGGCTTACTAGAGTAAACATGGGCAGGCACATGACATTTTATAGCAATGGGTGCATGATCCAACATTCTACCAGACAGTGAGAGCCAACACTCAGATCATAACCTCCTCTGAAGATACATCTACATGATGCATGCTAATATGCTGTATCTAATCAGAAATTGAATCTGTTAAAATGAGCCTACACCACAGCAATACACCCCCCTCATTATTTTGGCTCTATTTCAGCATGAAATTTTGCAAAACTGTACTGTTTTTACTACGAAAGTATTTCGGGCGGGGAGAGCAGTAAAAGAAATAAAACCATCCCAAAACAACAATCCAGGAAGCATATCTCATCAAAAGGGTAACAAATATTAAAATTTCAAAACGCAACTGAACTTTGTGCCAAATGGACACCTCAAAATGTGATATTTCTATTACTCTACTCCTGCTTTAGGATATGCAATCAACAAGGCCATAATGACCACTTGGCATTTCTCTTCCGTTTTATTTTTGAAAAGTAGAGAGGAGATTGAGAGGAGCCGAACTTCAGACTGTCCTGAAGTGTCAAAAGCACTCTCTCTACCAACCCAATCTTTGATGGATTGGTCATTTGGCATTTCCGCTATTCAAAAAAGGCTCCCTGGGATGCTTTTCTATCATGTTCCCAGCATATATACAAGAACACTTCAACCAACAAATATAAAGACACTTAACTTCCTAGGAATATTTTCTTTCAGTTGTATATAAACAACCTAGCCACAAAGTGATTGCTTGAACTGACACGCCACCTTACACAAGACCTTGATTGAAATCAGCAAAGCTAAAGCCAAGTCATTTCTAAGCAATACCATACCAAACAGAATCACATAGCAAAGCTGGCTTCTTAATTACATCAAACAAAGATGCTTCATTACAATTAAACCCTAACAAGCATTCAAATCAAACACATATTCCAACAATAATTTAACAAACCGAATCACAAGAATGCCATACCTCAAAAGCATTCTTCAGATGGTCAAGTTCCTTGTCTAGATCATTGATGGCCTGATTATACGCCTGCATTGGCGATGACTGGCTGGTTGTGTGGATCTACAAAAAACCCACATTCCAAATCGATTAAAAATCAAAACCTCAAAATTATTATAACATGAGAACCCACATTTCCACTACACACACAAAAAAGACAGATACGCTAAGCTTAGCATTACTAACCCTAACGATAATTTTGTACTTGAGAGGGTGAGGCAGCTTGTAACCAGCAAAGAGAACATTATCATCTCTGTGTAATTGCCTAATTAAACAAAATAATAATAATAATTAGAGTTTGGTTAAGCTAAGATCAACGAAAACAACATTTTTTGGAAAAATACATAAGGAGTAATTTACATGCGAAGAATATTGCCGATGGTGTGGTCTTCTCTCTCTACGGTGAACGACGCCGCGTTGATAATTTTCGTATCTCTCTCGTACGAAACCCTAGCAAAGAGAAAGCGAATTAATGAAACGAAACTGGTGATAGAGAGAGGAAGAGGGTGAAAAATACTTTTTGGTGCCTTCAGGGACGACGAATCGCTCATAACGATCAGGGGCATTCATGGCGTCAAGTTTTTTTGTCTCCTTTGGCTCTGAGGAACACTGTTTGTGCGCGCAGAGCAAGTCGTTCTTGTTTTGTTATACAAAGCGCTTGCTACAAGAACGACTAGGCAGGCAACTACTCGTTTGGGAGATAAATCGACAAGTCTTGTAACCTTATCTTTACCGAAAAAGTAACCACAATTGGTTTTTTCTAGTTTGTTTTTTATTAAAAAATAAAACTAAAATTAATTTATTTAAAAAAAAATTAAAATTAAACTAAAATTAATTCGAACCAGCAGGTTTTGGTTATTTTAAAAAAAAATCGGTTCAAACTAGTTTGGTCTAATTTTTTTCGGTTTAGGTTCAGTTTGGTTTTTTTAATTTTAATCTTATAAAATCAAAACGAATTAAATAAATTGATTTTTTTAAAATTTTAATTGGGTTCTTTCACGGTTCGGTTTGTTTAATTATTGTTTTTCTAGTTTTCTCGGTTTAATCGGTTTTTCAGTTTTTTTACTCACCTCTAAGTTAAGGTGTATTTATTTTTAAAAAACAAATTTTCCTATTTTCCTAATTACTCATATCCATTTTTCATCTTTATTCTATAATATGGTTTCCATAAAAAAAATTATTAACTAATAATATCAAAAATATGAAACAAAATTCTCATTTATATTGTAACTAATGACAAAAAAATTAAGTAAATGATGAATCAAATGATACCCTTGTTTCTTAAAATGGATGTAATTTTCTTGACAGAATAGATAACGGTAGTATTATTCATGCTCCATGAAACATTAATCTCATTCTCTATTTATTACAAGTTTATTAATATATTAAATCATCTCATATCTTTAATATAACTATGGAGTATATTATCTTGGCTAGATCAAATTTTATTGAAACATTACTTTTTAATTATATATTAAATCCACAAATAATCCAAGAAAAAATGTATCGAAACTTAATTTTTAATAATTTCAATTATCTTTAAAATTAAAATTAAAATTAATTACTCTATTATATTTTCTTTAAAATAAACAGTTTACTAGTGATCTGGAAACATAAAATCTTGAAAAAGAAAAAAAATGCAGTTTGATCCAATTTTGTTTTTTTTTTTAAAAAAATTAGTTTAGTGATAAAAAAAAAGATAAAACAAATAATTATTAGTATTGCATTTAAATAAAAGAAATGTAGCTAAAAGTTGAAAATCTTTCTTTTTATATTTAGGATATTTAATTTTTAACATTGTAATTCACTATCAGAAAATCAATAAATATAATCAAAAAAATATTTATTGATTATGGAATATTTTCATCGTGATTTCATTGATAGATTAATTACTAATAAAATATATATTTTACCAATAATTTTTTTTTGTTAATACAACTTTAAATTAACAAAAACATGGAGCGGGAATGATATCACCCATAGAAAAATATAAAACATGCGTTTTCTAGGAAAATGGTCAAAAACTTATTTGTCGTATATTCGTACTTTGATTATTCTATTTTTATTTATACTGATGTGAGTCTTTTATTTTTTAAATTATCCTTGTTTATATTTTTGTCAACGCTATTCGATATGGTGTTAAATCTTTCAGCTCGCTAAATAACATGCTAACACGATATTTTCCTAGGCATTGTTTGTTTTAAAGTTTTAAAAATAATTTTAAAAAAATTTATTTCCTAGCTAAATAAATTATTTTTTTTGTTTTTTTAAATTGTTGTGTGTCAAAAATAGTATTAAAAAATAAAAGTATTATTTTAATATATTTTAAAATAAAAAATATTTTAAAAACCATTTTCTAACTCGGAATTCCATGCAAGAAGCTAAAGTAAACATCTTAGCATAGAAGGGAGCGAGTGTGAACACAGCCTTACCAGTCTCTCGAGCGTATAGCAATTACTCGTGCTCCAAAATAAATAACAAAGGAAAAGATTAAGAACACTGAAAGATGCTATAATTCTTCTTAAACCACTGATCTCTCATGCAATAGATGAAAACATAGACAAGAAGAGAATAAACAAGAAGAAAAGTGTTATTGACCCAAAAGGGTTGCTCATAAAAAAACGAAGAAGTAAATTCATAGTTTTATTCTAACGATAATTCTTATATTTCGTCTATCTATCTTTTTAGAAGATTTATGACTTCTTAGATTGGTTTAAAACAAATCTTCATAAGATAATAAAATTATAATTCTAAAAATAAAAAGAAAAAAAGAAAAGATAAAATCCAAATTTAACATATCATCATCTCCGAGGATTAATTTGAGGTTTTTAACGGGGGCTAACATAATTTATTTATTTTTGATAAATATTGAGCTTTTAGAATTACTTGAAAAAAAATAAACTCAATTTAATGATAAAATAAAAAATTATAGCTTTTTATTATCAAATTAGTGGTTTGATGTGGAAAAAAAAAACACCTGAACTCTATCTCACATGTTGATAAATGTGATTTCTAAACCATATGCGCGATTCATTTATGATAAATCGCCATATGATAATAGCAAATCTGTACATGATTATTCAAAACCTTCCCATTCTTCCGGGCCGACAACATTAGAACTTAATGGTCTTCGTTCCCTCATTCTTGCTGACAACCTTCTCACTTGTCACGTCCCATCATCGTCAGGTAATCTTTCCAAGTTTTATGCTTTGGACCTTTCACAGAACAAACTCTCAGGAGAAATTCCTCAGGAGTTAACACAACCGAATTTCCTCTTTTTCTTTAATATGTACCATCATAAGGACCTCATGGGTTCTACACAACAAGGAAAGCAATTCAGTGCGCTTAACAACAATCCATACGAGGGAAACTCGTGTGGAAGTCTTTCATCGAAGAAATGTGAAACATCGCCTTCACCTTCAAGCTTCAATGAAGATCACGAGTCAGAATCTTCATTTGAATTTGGTTGGAAACCAGTTGTTATGGGGTATGCCAGTGGATTTATAATTGGAGCAGTACTTATTAGGGACATTGCCTTAAAAACGAAACGTGAATGGTTACTGAAGATCTTTAGCACAACACAACAGAAAATGAGAAGGATCAGAGACAGCACAATGGAGACATAGAAATTGAACTTTTCTTAGGCAAGATCCTCCCTCCATGATGTACAATAGGCATTTTTGTACTCTTTTTTCCTTTTTTCCCCTTTGTTCATCGCTTATTCGTTTGCGTCGGTTGCGCAGGTTTAGAAGAGCAGAATGACAGTGTTTCATATTGTGAAAACTTCTGGTTTTGCATTATAGTTTAAGTAATGGAATTGGCTTGTGTATCGCCTACAAGGACAGAATTATTACAACTTTAAGACCCCAGGCAATTTGGTGAATGTTTTATCCATTTACTTTTCATAGACTAGATGTTGGTTTTCTGGCCAGGGTTAGGATTTGTTTAGTGACCAAACTTTCTTCTTCTTCTTCTTTTATCCTAACGATTTTATAAGACAGTACAGAGCACCGTTTTTGTGCATGATTATGGAGAATAAACAATTCATCATTTCAGTCACAGAGTTGTCTTGACTTGAAAGCTTGGAATAGATACATGGAAGAAAATCTATGAAATCAGTGTTTCTTGAAACAGTTCAGTGTTCCAATTATCAAAATTCAACATCTTCTTCACTGAAAAGTTTCCATTTTATGAGTTTGGTAATTAGCAGCTAAAATGGCTTGACAGATCCATAATTGGACTACACAGATAAAAACAGTAATACAATTCCATCAACACCTACAATGCGCTCCTCCTCCTTGTTAACCTCCGCCCATAACTAGGCATCAAGGATGTGAACTTGCCGTCCATTAATTACAACAGTTGATGGCAACAAGGGCATAAAAAGATCATATGTGGAGGTCGTCGAATTCTTCATTGCCATTAATCTCTCAAGCAACAGATTTCAAGGGAAAATTCCTAAATTAATGGGGAACCTAAAGGTTCTTGCAGATGAGAGCAACTACCTCCTCGGGGAAAGGAGGGAAAATCTCCATGGTCCGGATACGTTAGAAAAGCACTCCCCAAGAAACCATTTAGGACGGAGAACAAACAATCTCAAGAACAGAGAAACAAAAGAGGTTTAAGTGTTTCTCCTAGTAAACGTACGTACTATTGCAGAAAGAGAAAAGGCCACATGCTTACTTTGCTAGCTAGCCCATTGACATTCGGCTATAGATCATCTATACTTGCTATTAATTACCACATACGTAAAGATAGCTCTTTTGCAAGATGATATGAAAATTTTCACTTTTTTCATGAATGAATACATCAAAATAGATTATATTAAGAGAAATGAAACAATTTGGAGTCCCATAATATGCTGCCTATTCTAATCAATTAGTACAAAACACATGTATAGGTATACATGCCATCTCTTTTAATTACGGGAGTTCAGAGTATAGGCATACCTTTGGAAGCTTTGGACAGGCTGATTACAGTGGTTCAAAGATCGACTGTCTATCCTTAATTTCTTCGCTTTTAATCAGATTGGTGTTCTTGCATTCCACACATGCATCAAGATGTGCTCGAGTAGATATACATGGAGATTGTTAATTAGTCAACCAAATTCCTTGAATTAATTAAATTACATCTGTCCTTTATCAGCATTTTTTATCTCCTCTATGCAAAGGATTCTTCTCGTATTAGTTCACATATATAACAATTGAGAAACAAACTTTAATTAATTAATCAAGCAAAAAAAACAGCACGCTCCCAACGAGTATAGCAATGTCTGAAGTTAACTAAAAAGCTAGTACTTAAAAGCAAATCTTTGGTTTTTCTCACAGCTGGGTATAGAAATTCATGTTTCCACTAAAGTATTTAGACAGCATAAAACTGCATACACATGTCAATGCTTGATTGTGTTAGTCAAACACGCTTGTAGTTCAATTAATTATATATAGCACCTATGTTTTCCACCCTTAAGAGGTTTTTGGTTCGGAAAGGGAAAAAATAAAGCAGCAAGTGACCTAAAACTTAATTCGATTGGATAGGGTACCCTTAACATACTGCTAGCTAGCTACTTAATTAACCATGGAATGATAAGCTGATCATTACAATTAACACTAATTCAATACTTTTCATTATCCCTACATATCACCATATATATATATATATATATATATATATATATATATATATATATATAAGGTTAACTACAATCAATGATATTGCAGACGCAGAAAGTACTTGCTCTTGAACACAAATATATTTGATCACATTTTATGTACAGTTGATAATCAAATTGCAAGGAGAAAATTACAAGTTTTTAGTTTGGTATTAAACTTCTCAATCACTAATGTATGTTTGTTTAATCCATCTCTATCTTCCAAGTAATTGCATACTCTAGCTACATGGAATTGTAGAATACTAATTCATGCCTTCTCGTTTTGTTTCCACTTCAACCTTGTAAACCTGCAGGGAGAGTACCTTATTTTGTACTCTGAAATAGTCTCAAGTTTAGGTGACCATGTTTGTTCTTTTGATCCAACCAGCTGTTCATAATGCTTCTTCAACTCTGGAGTGCTACAAAGAAAACTGTTATCAGGGCTAGTAGAACCTGCAGTTTGATCTTGATCTCCGCCTCTATTTATAAGCCTCGTTATGAATTCTGGCACAACCTTAATCAAAACCCTACCCTCAGCACCCTTTATGTACTGGAAAGGAGACTCTCCGAAATTAATAGGGGTTCGTTTAGGGCTGGAGCTGAAGGCTGCAAGAGAAGAAGCTGACAGAACATTGCATGCAAAGCGATCTAATGGAAGGACAAAGTAGGTTTCGCCTGGCATGAGCTCATCATCAATGGCTAGGGATGGAACAGGATGACCAATGAAGAAAGAATCTGCATGGCAGACCATTTTGTCTGGATTCTGAAACATGATCTCTCCAGCTATGTGTTTGTTGCTGCCAGTTAAGATTCTTGTGGTTCCTTCCCAGAAGATTAGCTTCACCACTGAAGATCTTGAGCTTTGATGGAAACATGGAAACACTGCATATCCCATCTGAAGAGAGACAGAGATAAAATATATGAAGTTTGGATTGCTTGAGTACTTTTGGGTTTTGGATGGAGAAGATAAGATAGAGGAGGGGTTAAATAAACAAGCGGAGCCTGGTTAAGGATTGACGTAGATAAAGTCATAGGTATATGTTTCTTAAAGGGGTTTTGATGGGGTCGGTGGTCAGCCATGACGGCTTTGAACACCTAAATATATCAATCCTCTCACAGCTTCACGGGGTATCTATTCAAAACTTCCAAAAGACTTGGTTGTTACAGCTCACCCTGGCCAAAGTGCTGGTGAGAAAGTCAATTTGCTTGCTAGCTAGCTAGCTCGATCGATCCGTGGTAGTTAATAAATATATACATAGTTTAGTTTTAGCATCACATCCAATGTTTCTTTCTTCACTTGTTATATTGTTTTTGGACACGTTGGAAATGTTAAGTTTATTTTATTTTATTTTAATAAAAAACAGATCTATATATAATTTTGAGCATCATCTTTTCATAACATGAAATAATCAACGGGGAAATCTTATTGAATTTTTTTTATTTACTTAGCATGATTACGAGAAATTGTGACAACTTCCTGGCCTTTTTTACTTTTCCTCAAGGATTCATATGGTTTGCGTGCTAGATTCAATTAATAACATCAGATTATATACATATAAGTTAAAAAATCGGTGATATGAAGCTAGGCCTCGCCTGCCAAGCTATACATCAAAACTTTGAACACTGACCATGCATTTTATCAATATTTAAGTAAATGCACGATGAATGATATATATGGTGGTCGCAACTCAATAGCCATAAATAAACATGTGCCCTCTACTTATTTCTTTATAGGGCCGACCGGGGACCTCCTCATATGAATGAATATACTATATGATCATAGTCTTACAGAAAATTAAAGACGTGGGTTGACGCAACCATACTAATAAATGGCGATAGCAACATTTCATTAAATTTAGCCCTCTTGATTATAACACTTAGCCAGCTAGCTAGGTAATTCTGCCACAACAAATGGTTCTACATGAAGTTATTGGTTGGTTCATAATAATATATATCTTTAGCTCGGTGCGTATGCTATCCATGCCTTGGGTACGGCCGGAGGGATATATATCGGTGGTGGTCATGTGGATTTACTAACATTCCACCCCTAGATTTATTGAATACGCAGAAGCACTTAAGGTCAACTATATATTTATGTGGCTAGAAATTAGAGTTAATTAAAAAGGTGTAACATAAAAAAAAACGAGTATCACGTGCATGGATCTGAAAGATTTAATTACTTAAGAGTCCTTCTGGTTAGATGAATGTCATCCTTGGATTAGAGGTTAATTAAGTTTCATTTAGCAAATTAAAAGAAGAGGATGGCTTTTAAACGGCTTTATTAGCTTAACAGAAGAGCTTTGATTAGAATCAAACAGCTTTTACGGTTCTAAGATTTTCTGAAACACGATTTTCTAAATTTCTTCAGCAATTTCTTCATTGACTTTTGAAGTAATTGTTGCATGCTTGTTAGCGTGCGAGTCCTTGCATGAACATGGAAAGGAAGAAGAGAAATTCAAAGAAACTGACTCTTGTCATTTCTCTGATTTCGCGCACCCATAAGGATATATATATATATATATATATATATATATATATATATATATATATATATATATATAAAATTCAAATCTAAAAAAATTAACTTTAAATTATACAATATAAATACAATGTCAAGTATCTAACTATAATTTTAAATTTTAAACATTCTTAAATGGTCAAGAACTTTAACTTAAAGTTAAAGTAACTCAACACAAAAAAATATTAAAATATTGAGAAAATAAAAAATTTTAATACAAATAAAAAAAATACATCAAACATCTTCTTAATAATTAACATAAAAATAATGCATTAAAATTTAACTTCCTCATATTTGTTTCTTTTCTTCTAATACTGTAAATATTTTAATTATAGCATCACCATTATAAAATTTATTGGCACGCTATAAAATTAAAAGTAATAAAAACTAAATTAAAAAAATAGTAATTGTACAGAAACCATATAAAAGAAAGCCCACAAAATTTAACTGCATCAAAACTGTCACAAAGAAATGCTCATTAACTGTTGTCCTGGCAAAAGGTATTTTTATAATGAAATCAAATGTATTCTCAAGACAATTAATGTTGAGATTGCCGGTAGCTAGTTTCAGAACATGCCCACTTGCTAGACTTTTTGTACCCCATTATCGTGCTCGAGGTTGAAGAATCTTCTCGAGTTTGGATCCGTGAGACAACCTCATACCTTCTCTCGTCTCGGAGTGTTTTGTCGAGCAACCACCTTTGGTTTGGTTGGAGAAATCACAGTTCCTCTATCACTTGAAAATAGTCTAGCAAAATATTAACAGAAACATAAAACATGGAACAAACTTGGAACATTTTAGCCATAATTCGGTCGAGAAATACGGAATGAGTCGAGATCCTAAATAAGATGTGATTTATTCCATTTTATTTTGTTTTTTTTTAAATGATATGATATATATGCTGGTCATTCGAGCTGAAATGGAGCTAAATTAACATCTTTTCTCTTATAGTTTTGGCCCTGCGACAGATTTAACATATATCTGCCGAAGATTGAATCACAAAGACCTAAAGAGGGTAAATTAGAAAATATTAACGGCGACAAAATTGACCTTGAATCCTGATTTTGACAATTCTAAAGTATTTATCGGGATACGACTTTGTTTAGAAAGTTATGTATAAAGAGCAGTCTAAAAGTCAAGTTTATGCTATTGTCCAGTACATTGAAGAATATTTATTGGAATTTTATTTTATTTTTATGAATTATCAAAACATTGAACAGCACATATACGTGGGTAAGAAGATTACTGATGCATGGACCATTTCCAGTTATTGTCAATTAAACACAACGCAAATACTCTCATTAACCCAATTTAATTAAAATGTGTTCTAGATCGAATTAGAAAAGAATAAAACCTAATTAGAAGTCGTATGTTTAATTAGAAGGTGACAATTGTGTAGCTTGTTGGGGATTGTTGTGGTGCAATGCCATTAGCTATTATTTTATTTCTTTGATAAATTGGAGACAGTGCGTGGATCTCAAGACTTAATTTAAGATGTAACCTCAACCATGCTCTCACAAATTGGGTTGGCTCTTATGGTTGGCCAAATTATCAACCTTTTAATTTGAGGTCCAAAACCACAATGCCAACAAAGCTTTGTTTAAAATTATTTTTTTATTTATTTTAAAATATTTTTTTATATTTTCAATTTATTTTAATGTATTAATATTAAAAATAATTTTTAAAAAGTAAAAATTATTATTTTTATATATTTTTAAATAAAAAAATATTTTAAAATACAATTATTATCACATTTTCAAAAACTATTTAAATATTTAGCACCATCATCATCTGCGGAGAAAAGTGGCGCAAATTTCTTCGCTAGACGTTGCCAGTCTCCGTGACTGATCCAAGTGGATTCCCTCTAAATTTGGATACAGTGAACAAATATTTTTGAAACAAGTTTGAAACTTTAGGAATGTCATCACCTGTGACATCAACCAAATTGGCGTTTACCGATATGCATACAAGGATCTGAGTTATTTTGGCATTTAAAACATGTAAAGTTGCTATCAATCTCGTAATTCGTTGTTTCAAATTCTTATTATTGGCTGTCCAGTTGCAGGTTGACTTGCAAGTTGTACAGATAGATCCATGGAGTAAGTAGACCTTTGAAATGGACTTGCAAGTTGCAGATACCGTTCATTTCTTGCAACGTTTGCTGTGTCGTTACCATCTACATATATATATAGACACGCACACGCACACGCACACACCAATAACACGTAATGCCATGATTTGGCCACGTTGTCTTAAAATCTTAATTTGGGATGATTAAATTGTCAACGGTAAAGATTTAGTCCAAGATCGAAACCTGACCAGAATCTCAGGAGCGTTAATTTTGTCTCGATTACTACATTCTTTTAAACCACAAAATTCAACGTAAATGAATCATCCAACCAGAGGGTCCTGCACTGTGGAAAAACATACTTGTAACAATGATGTAGTCAGAATTATACCGTCTAGCATTTTATTCGTGTCATCATCGTCTTTCGACCGTGTTTGCCCTCGAAAACTTAGACGAGCAGTCTTCTTTTTTTTTAAGATATATAATTAAAGGCTGAAATGCCCATCTTTATCGACCTTGATCTCAATTTTTATTAATAATAGAGACGTGTCTAATGTATTCTCGATCATTTCACATGCTTTAATTCAAGGGGTAATTATTTATTTATTTACACTAATCTAGTTTAAGAAATTTAAATGCGAGCCAAATCTAATTCTTAAGAAACCTGTCGGAATCTTCTTCTTTTTTTCAATTTAATTAATCAGGCCAGCATCCATATGGACGGAAAGGATTATTAAAGAGAAGAAATATCGATTGATTGAGCAAATCTTACTAGTTGAGGGGAGAGGGGGGATGGTGCGTTGATGCCACAATAATATAACACATGATGTATAATAATGATAAAATAAAAATATTTTAATTATGTTGGCAGTGTGTGAAATGCTCATGAAATACATACACAAGCAGCCATGTTAGGTATAACATGACAGGGACAGACGATCGTTTGAGAATTGTCAAGCTATTATGATGTAATTTATTGTGGAGTAAATCATATTTTTTATTCAAAGCAGCTCGCTCTTCCCGGATTATTTTTTATTATTTTTTACCAGCTCCAGGTGAGCCATTGTGCTGATCAGAAAGAAAATTTGATTATATTTATGTTTTTTTTACTTTCTTAAGGTCACAAAGGAGCTCCGAGCAGCCCCAAAAAAGAACATGACATTCGTGGGATGGAAACTACAAACATCAATTATTCTAATTAATACAAATTGATAATAAAAATAGTGACTGAAAACGATCTGGTATAAATATACAATGAACTTGCTGGTGATTTCTTATAGATACAATCTCATACAATTTTTATTTTTTTAAAATTACAATGGATATTCAGGCCAACTTACGTGTACTTCGATTAATCCTACAAACTTTAAAATTAATAATCATATAAATTTCTAATAATTATTATATTATTAATAAAAAAGCTCGAATACAATCTAATATAATTTCTTAACCCTGCATGATGGAGCTGTATGTCGAAAAAACCATACATCTTTTAACTCTATTGAATTTCATGAGTGCAATTCTCCATTATCGCGTACGTGGATTGATAATAAGGTAATTAAACAATGTATGACGATTAAAAAACAATAATAAACAAAGTTTGGAGACCTATAATTATTAATCATGAGATTGGTCAAAAAGTGTGGGAGATGGATTCTTATTGGCGTATAAAAGATGAATAAAAAATGTTTAATATATATTTATATATATTATGTCTACTAACTATAATAAAATACTTGATGTGCTAGTAAATTAGTAGAAGTTACATAGTGTTTTTTAATCAAGTAATAGTATCTCTAGAAGAACATAACAGGAGAAAATAAAAGAAAGAAAGTAGGGTCGTCTCGCTATTGCCGCTTAGACCAAATCTTTCTCTTCATCTCCGTCCGCATCCAGATGAAAATATGATGTTTCTTGAGCTTTGGAGGCGACGACGATACCATAAAAGATTTAGCAGATCATCCTTATACTGCTTTGGTCCATGCATGAATCCATACTTTCAAGGATAAGGATGAGCTTCCTGAAGAAGATGAAGAGGAAGAGGAGGAGCAGGACATCTCTTCTAAAATCACAAAATCAGTAATTTAAATAATTAGGATTTATCAGCTGGAATGGATCTGCTTAGCAGCATTTCACCATGAAACTGAGAGCTCTCAAGTTGTCCAGGGTCACATGGATTTTATTAACAATGTGAGGCAGCAGTACGGTGATCAAATTAAAAAAAAACCATCATCAGGGACAAATCCTTTTTGCAGCATCTCGTCTTGGAATCGAAATGCCTGATTCAAGCTCTCCCGGGTGACATGTCAATTTATCAAAGCTGTGTATGCAACAGACCTTCTTTTTCCATCCTCTTCATCCAATGAAAAGCTTTGTCCATATGATCTTCTCTTACAGAGCCATTAATAAGGGTGTTATATGAAATGCTATCTGGAGTAAATCCTCCTGCAATCATCCTGCCCAAGAACTCATCAGCCTTTAATGCATCACCTGACCAATAGTAGCCTTTTATAACAGTGTTGCAGGTGACAAGGGTGGGTTTGATGCCTTTTTCAATCATCTCATCTCACAATCTAAAGGCCACAGATACAAGCTCAGTTCTTTATTCATATTCCTATCCTTACAACGGCAACGAATAAGTGTGGTGAGGGTGTAGAAATCAGGGAACACACCTCTCTCCACCATCTCAGTGAACAGCTCATCTGCATCTGTGAGCATCTTCTCTTTGCACAATCCATTTAATATTACGTATTGTATGCAACCACATCTAAAACACAACCCTACTCTAGCATTTCATCACGTATCTTCAAAGCCTCCAACATATTACAGTTTTTACAAAAACCATTTATAAGAATAGCGTGAATCACATTATCCAGAACCAAACCAGATTTCTTCATATCTCCAAAATACACTGATGCCTGATCAAGATATTTGCTCCTCGAAAAAACTGCAATAAGGGAACTAAAGCTAACTAAATCAGGAACAACACCTCGACATAACATTTCACCAAAAATTTCTTCAGCTTCAGAAGAATTGTCTTTTCTACAGCTGCCAACAGGCAATGTGTTATGTGTGGTAGAATCAGGGCCCGGCCCAATGTTCAGCATCTCAATCAAAATTTCCTTTGCTCTTGCATATCTTCCCTTTTTACACAACGCATTGAACATAATGTCTAAAGTATAAACATTCAATTCAATTGCACTTCTAACAAATTCCATATACAATTCCCAAGCCAATTCAACCCAACTCATCTTCACTATATTTATTAAATCTGGATTAATCTAAGAGGTCGACTTGAAAACTAGTTAACTTGGTGATTGGACCAATTCAGGTTAGACGAAAACCAGAAAATGCATAAAACCGGTCGACCCGGCAAATATATATATATATAAACTTTACTAACAGCAGAAGACAATAACAATGTGTTATGTGTAGTAGTATCGATTGCTACACATTGATGACACCAAAGCCTCAAAGACCTGAACCCTCGAAACCTCACTTCTCCTAATCATTATAAAAATAAAAGCTTGGGCGTCAGATAATCTTGTAGTACGTACAAAAACATGAACCATTGCACTCAATGAAGTCGATGAATGCCAAAAGTTTTAGCTTTTAAAGATAAGCGATCAATAAATCTTTGAACCAGTTGCAAATTACCATTACAAAGACATAAAGCATCAACTAGAATTGATGGGTTTAAGCAAAGTTGATGGGGATGAAAATAATTTACATTACCTTGCTTTAAAGAGAAGAGAATTTTCTCCACCAATAAAGAATCAGGCAGTGGTGTTGTTGAAGAAAAGTTGGGTTCTTTGTCTGGGTTTTGAGAGGTTTCTAATATTTGGAGATATCCAAAGCCAAGTTTCTCAGTAAAATTGTGTTGTTTTATTCCATACCATCAAGTAATTGGAAATGGATGAAGGGGCTCAATTAAGAAAAAAGTTTGGTATCTGTGGACCTAACTGAGAGATGTTTAAGTTTGTGAAGGTAAATGAGAATTGGTGGATGGGACATGGCTGAGACTAAACGTGGAAAAATGTTACATGGTTCCTTTCAATAAAACCTCTTACGCTAAGCCCTCTCATTCCCAATCCCAAAATAAACCCACTGCCGCCGCTCTGCTGCATTTTTTCTCAGGAACCCCTCTCGCCGTTTCTCCCTCTCACATAATCTGTAATACTCTCTCTCTCCTCTATCAATTCAATATTATTAGCAGGTAATCATTGCATTTTATTAATCTATTATTCTCTTTGCATCCTTTGCTTTGCATTTCAATTTTTCGAATTTCTCGAGTTTTTTTTGGGTAATCATTGGCATGGCTTTGGATTTATGATTTTATATTTTTCTGGTTGCTATTTTCCGAATTACAGCTTTGGTATATACATGCCTATTGTTTTGTGTAGATGTAGTAGTTAATTCGAATAATAGAATTACATTACAAAAAGGTCTATGAAATTCTGAGTAAGGCATAATCATTGGGGTTGGTAGGCAGGCTAGCGAGCTATTTGTTCGTAGAACCATTATGTCGTTTTGCTTAGGAAAATGACAGTACCTTAACAAGTGGGAATTATAGTTTTGCTAGAATTTCTCAGTTGCGAATGTATTAACTTCTGACAAAAATTGGTTACAATTACATACACTTTTGTCCATTGCTCTCCTTTTCTCTGTTCCATGTCCGTTTTTATGTTTTCTTGATATCTATAGGATTATTGTTAAAAAAAAACTAGTGGGTAAATTTCATAGCCTATGATTTGCTTAATTCTGTGATACTAACCGGTGAAATTATAGTTTTCGGGTTTGGAGTCGGGTTATGAATACCTGTAACCTGGTAAGGTTGGGTTCAGGTAACTTATATATACTCATTGTCATCCCTAATTTTGAGTTTATATCACATGGTTTAGCCACCCTTAACCTCTGGTCGAGTTTCGCTGCTATTTGTTTGTATGCACAGAATTTTCCTTCTACTATTATATTATATTTATTGTTGAATAATTATGTCATAATATGGTATTATGTGATTTTGTACATCCAATGAACGTCATTGGTATGGTATTGATTGAAATGCGTGGTTGATGATTTTGTACTTCCAACATTTGATGTTGATGGTGTGATGGATTACAGTTCTTTTGCATTTAATTTTTCCAGCTTGCTGTGAAGAGAGAGTAGTAGGATGGGGAGGAGGATATTGAACGATGCCTTGAGGGCAATAGTGAACGCAGAGAGGAGAAGTAAATCTACTGTGGAGTTACAGCCCATTTCTACTGTCATGTCGTCTTTTCTTAAGATCATGAAAGACAGGGGATATATAAAAAACTTTCATGTTTATGATCCACAGAGAGTGGGAAGGATAACTGTTGAATTACAGGGCAGGGTTACTGATTGTCGAGCTCTCACTTACAGGCAAGACATTAAGGCAAAGGATGTAGAAGCTTACAGATTGCGGAATCTTCCTACACGCCAGTGGGGTTATGTTGTGGTCACTACTCCGGATGGTATATTGGATCATGAAGAGGCTATCAGTCGGAATGTGGGAGGTCAGGTTCTTGGTTATTTTCATTAGATGTGTCTTCTGTTTCATCTTTTCAGACTGAGAACTTGGAAGCCAAAAAGACCATGATGGTTCTTGTTTTCTTTCCTTTTTTTGAAGGGTGAATTAACTTTCAATTGAAGCCCGTATCTCCTCCCTCTTTTAAGTACAATGAGCTTACTTTAGTTGTATCAAAAGTAACAGTCAATGGCTCCTTTATCATGTAGTCAAGTTCAGACTTTGCGACGCCTAGATGATATCGTGGATGTGGCAAAACATTGTTGCTTGAGAGGTTCATGAAACACGAAGGAAATTAGCTACCATGTGTGCCTATTGCATACTTGAAGCATTTTGATTTTGATTGCCATTGGGAGCTCGTCGGGCTGATTATGCAAAGTATGGGTAGTTTTCTCGTTTCTTAAATTCTCAGGTCTCAGGTAAAATCCTATTTGTTGTGGCTTGGGACAATGGGAATTAGCACTCTCATAACTTTCAATCACACATAAAACTTAAACATATTATTTTAATGTTTTTTATTAACTTGATGTAATAATCATAATTTTCTTAACACAAACAATGATTATAATTAAAAACTTGATAGAGATAAAAAAAAATATATTTTTTTTAATTAGTAATATCAAATGATTTTCTCGCCTGATATCTTTTCATGTTTAAGAAAGTTTTGGTCCCTGTTGCATAGCACGAACATGCACCGAGCCTTAATACTGTCGACATAAATCTTGTAAAGCCCAATCTTAAGGGAGCCAGTGCAAACCAAAATGATGGTATGGGTATTTTTATATGTGAAAAAATTTTGAAGTGTCGCTACGCTATAGGTCTGAATTAAAAAAAAAAAAAACTAATATTGTAAATAATGGCATATAACATGTTCCATCGTCTGAAAGGGTCCATTAAATATTATAGCTGGGGCTATGTTTTGTCCCAGCCATGATTTATGCTTGTTTTGTTTGGTTAGGAATTTGATATATGATTTAGAGGTGAGCCCTAATAAAAATTAATATCAAATCATAGATTTTGCTAAGTCTAAAATTCATGGCTCGACAAAAATAGCTTCACTTTCTTGCATCAACAAGTCACGGGTTCAAACATTCTATGCTTGTTCCCAGAGCATGTTATCATACTTATGCAAACAATGTTATTTTTATATATATATACATATTTCTTTATTCTAGCTGTATATTTATCTGTATTTTCGTATTACTATCAAAATCTAGTCCATGTTCACAAGGACCTTGATATTATTTTGCTATATTTTTTATTTATTGATAATCATATATTTATGTAATTTAACACTATGAAATACATGTTTTTTTCAGTTATTTTATTACCAAAAATAATTTAACAAAACATCTTTTAATTGTTTTTTATTCAACGCAATTTCAACTATAATTTTAACTAAATGTATATTTTAATTTAACCGGTAGTAACTAAAAGTATTTTTTTTCAAACCGCAATCATAAATTTATTGCAATGTCAAATAAATGCTCCCAAAAAAGATAATAATATTAGTTTGGATTAAATTGAACAACATGTAAAAATATAGTTTTACTAAAAAAATTCAAGACTGATAAAAATTAACTATACTTATACTAATAATAATTAAAAAAATGTAAAATAGTAAATTGTTTCCATTCAATTTGCAAATAACATTTGGATTCCTGAAAAATATCATTTTATCTTACTAGATAAAAAATTTTGTGTAAAGAAGAGTAAAATAGTGATCACACCGTCAAAGTTTACAATGAATTACCTCACAATATATAGCGAAACAATGATCTCTTTGGAGTTTTTAATTATACTCAAATTTATTTTAACTCATTTTTCGTGTTTTATTTTTAATCAATCGGAAATTACCCAACTGGCTCTTTTTTGTCTAATTTTTAAAATAAAAATGCTAGTTTCTCTTAAAAACATGTGTGTTTTTGTGCATAAAATAAAGGAATTGGAAATGGATGAAGGGACTCGATTAAAAAACGTACGGTACCCGTGGACCTATCTTGGAAATATTTCTGTGTTGGTAAATGAGAATTGGTGGATAGCGTCGAAAATGTTGTTTGGTCTGGCAATTTCACTTAAATTTTAACAAAATTACATTTACACCAAGTATATATGTTTTGACAAATCAATAACGACCCCAGGGTTTCTCCTCTTTCAACCGCCGAACGCTTTCCAGCAGACAACACACGAAAACAGAAGGGTTTTAGTCCAATCTCCATTGGCTTCTTTATCTCTGGATTTTCTCTCAAAAAAAGTTAGTTTCTCTTCTTATCTCAATAATCACTCATCCTGCAAATATTTAGTATTTTTATCTCAATAAACATTTATCTCATTTTTATCTCTCCCTACGCCCCTCCGATCTGTATCTCCAGTAACCGTTAGAGCGAGAGCCTCTTCAGGTACATCTCTTTCTGTCAAACTTTACGTATTTTTGTCATTAAGTTTAGGCTTATCCTTATTGATTCCTTTTTGATTGCTGAGAAAACTGAGAAACTGAAAGAAAGTCTTGACTTTTTTACGGTGAAAATGGAATTGAAGCTATCAATCTTGCCACTTACATCAGTTATTCTTTTTTTACTTATCGTGACTGTTTAGAATGGCTGTTGAAACGGGATCAGTATAGCATTTTCTATCTTTATCTGTAAATTTAGTAACTGAAACAGAGTGTAATTGTTGATCCCAGTTTGAAAAAAAGGTCTCTCTGTCGATTTTTATGTAAATTTTATCAGCCTGTTTAATGATTATTTTCTGATTTTATTTCTGAGTGGGCAAGGATATGGCAGTGTTGGAATTCCCTGGTTAAGAATGGCTTCCTTGTGATTTTTGGAGTACGCATTTTAGAAACCAGAAAGTTTGCTAAACAAATCAGTTTCGACAGTTTTAGGTTTATGAATACTGTGAAATGTGGACAACTTTTTGATGCTTTGTTAAATTGGAGATTTCTTTATCATAGTGAAATAAGGAATGCTTGATAACTTTTATATTCCAGAATTGAGCAATACATGTGTGAAATCCCGGTACATTATAAATATGATGACCGTGGAACATGATTGTAAAGTCCTGATAAATCAAATAAGATGATTGGAAACATGGTGAAAATTTGATAAGAAAGATTTAATAAAGAGGTATTAAATAAAATATTAGGATACATTGAATGAATAATTATGGATGATAAAAATGATTCCGGAAGTTAGCCTGAAGATGTTGGAAAGGCCTAGGGTAATTAAAGGGGAGGTATAAATACAATAAGACAAAAATCAACTCATTTCTTCTCTAAGAGGTGCCGGCCAGAACAGCCTGCCCCCTCTGTTCTTCTTCACCAAATCCATTGCATGTCCTTGCAAAACAAAATGGTCGTGAGATTGTAAATTTGTGAGGAAGGAAGCTACACATTGAGAAAGAGAGAGAGGGATGGATAGAGAAGAGTAAGGAAGAAAAAAAAATCAAGTGAGCTTGAAGAAGAAGGAGAGGAGGAAGAAGTTGTCTAGGAAGCCACAACTTAGGCTCAAATTCGTTTGGTAAGATGATTTTCATTTGTAAATTGTGTTCTTGGTAACATTTGATGGAGATGACGAAAAACCCCAAATGTTATAACCATAGGGTTTGTATGCATGTTGTAAATAGAGGTGTAATCAAAACTAAAGAAGAAAATTGAAAGAAATCAAGTGGAAATTCCTAACCTAAGAACCGGCCAGCCTTGAACAAAAAAGGGAGTGATAGATATGATTTGAAAGGGGAAATGCTAAATGTTTAACAAGCCTTGTGTAGGGTAAGTTGTGATTAAAAATGGAACTTTGGATAAATGGAAGGATTGTGTGTTCTTGTATACATGAAAGGGTGTTCATGGCACAAGACTAGCAAGGAATTTGTCGTAAACACATCTTTAAAGCATAGAACTAATATTTAGAATGAAAATATGGGAATGATGTAAAAAGATGAAGTAATTGGAATAAAAGAACTTGGATGAATGGGCATATTGGTGTTGACCAGATTTGGGAACAAAAAGGAGGGATGGAAATATAGTTAAAAATTATAATGTGAAGTGTTAACAAGTGGGTGAATGGTGGTATAGTAATGTAAGTACAATTATTGCCATTGATGCTTAATTAGAAGCATCAATACATTGCTAAAATGGATGGTAGAATGGAGAGTAAGTGTATGAACAAGTGTTAATGAATTAGAGGAATTAGTGTGAAATATTTACATGTACCTGTGAAATTGAGGACATCCAAAGAAAAACAAATGGGGCCATTCAACCAAGTTCATAAGATTAGGGGGGGGAGAAGAATATAAAATTGTTGTAATGGAATCAACAAGTATGAAAAGATAAGTTTTGGAAAATGAGGATTTTGAAGTACATGGGTTGAGTTAGCATGAGAAGGGGATAAACTAGAAGAAATTATGTTAAACACTGAAAAAACCCAAGAGAAAACACCTAACATTAGGGATGGACAGATTTGGTTAATTGGAGGATTGTGCTTAAAGGTGCTATAGGGAATATGGAATGAAAATACTTGGTTGATTGTCAAATCCATAGATTGAGAAGCTGGACAGTTTTGTCACCTGACTTCCCAGTGAGATTAGAACTTGAAAATGATAGAATCAGAAATAAGTTTCTCGGAAGTTGTAGCTAGGGATGTTAGTTTTCAAACGAATCCTACCTTACTTATTTTGGAGTTATAAAACTCTAGATATGGATTGAAAACTGAAGCAAAGTCAAACTGAATCTTGCTGGACAGATTTGTATAAAGTGCGACAATGGGTAATTTTGAGTATGTTAATGGCGGAACTGGGTTTTTGTCCCTTCAGTAAAGTTGTAGTTTCATATTTTAGCTTTCAAAAAAGTCAAGCCACGCCCAAACCCGAGGTCTATAATGTTAGTTATGAATAAAATATTGAACATTGATTATGAGTGATAGTTGGTGTAGAAACTGTAATGAGGAAATTAGATGAAGGAAACTAAACGGAAACCTCAATTAATTCATGGAAATAAACTTATGTGAATGGAATTCGCAATGATATGAGAGCTTACATTATAGTGAAGCTATTAAATGATACTAATAATACCTCTTGATTCAAAGCATGAGAGGTGCTTGGAGCAGGATCATCTGCTATAGAAGGTAACCAGTTAGTCACAGAAGGAGGTAGGTGCATTGCACCTCTGTCAATTAATTTTACCTAAATCCTTGATACTAATTATCATTGCTTCAATTACAGTAGGTGTCCATCATAATAAGAATATGAGTACTGAATAATATTTAATTGACTAGTTTCCTGGTTTGGAAATTCGTGGTGTTAGTGTTACCAGCGACCAGGAATAAAATTATTGAAATTAAATTTTATTTGACTAGTTTCCTGGTTTGGAAACTAGTGGCATCAGTGTGGCTGATGACCTGGAATAAATTTATTCAAATGAAATTTAATCTGACTTGTTTCGTTGTTTGGGAACTAGTGGCGTCAATATATCCTCTTTGAATGGATGGCAAGAGAAATAGAAAAGAAAGACAATGGTCCAGTCAAAGATTACTGGTTTTATTTAATCTCACCTTAATTTATCCAAAAAAAAGTTGCACAAAGGTTCTGGTTTTGTATGAGTTTCTCAGTTGCAAATGTATTAACTTTTGTCAAAAATTGGTTACTTGCACTTTTGTCCACTGTTCTCCTTTTCTCTGCACTATGTCCACTCGTATGCTTTCTTGATATCTATAGGATTATTGTTAAAAACAAACTAGTAGGTAAATTTCATAATTTGCTTAATTCTGTGATAGTAAGTGGTGAAATTATAGTTTTCGGGTTTAGATTTGGGTCAGGATGGAGTCAGGTTGAATGATTTTGTACATCCAGTTAACATAATTAGTGTGGTATTGATTGAAATGCGTGGTTGATGATTTTGTACTTCCAACATTTGATGTTGATGGTGTGATACTGTGATGGATTACAGTTCCTTTGCATTTAATTTTTCCAGCTTGCTGTGAAGAGAGAGTAGTAGGATGGGGAGGAGGATATTGAACGATGCCTTGAGGGCAATAGTGAACGCAGAGAGGAGAAGTAAATCTACTGTGGAGTTACAGCCCATTTCTACTGTCGTGTCGTCTTTTCTTAAGATCATGAAAGACAGGGGATATGTAAAAAACTTTCATGTTTATGATCCACACAGAGTG
This sequence comes from Populus alba x Populus glandulosa, assembly GCA_033617975.1. Taxonomy (NCBI): domain Eukaryota; kingdom Viridiplantae; phylum Streptophyta; class Magnoliopsida; order Malpighiales; family Salicaceae; genus Populus; species Populus alba x Populus glandulosa. The sequence goes on from CM066151.1 coordinate 8,978,037, forward strand.
GGAAGGATAACTGTTGAATTACAGGGCAGGGTTACTGATTGTCGAGCTCTCACTTACAGGCAAGACATTAAGGCAAAGGATGTAGAAGCTTACAGATTGCGGAACCTTCCTACACGCCAGTGGGGTTATGTTGTGATCACAACTCCGGATGGTATATTGGATCATGAAGAGGCTATCAGTCGGAATGTGGGAGGTCAGGTTCTTGGTTATTTTCATTAGATGTGTCTTCTGTGTCATCTTTTCAGATTGTGAGAACTTGGAAGCACAAAAGGACCATGATGGTTCTTGTTTTCTTTTCTTTTTATGAAGGGTAAATTAACTTTCAATTGAAGCCCGTATCTCCTCTCTCTTTTAAGTGAAATGAGTTTACTTCAGCTATATCAAAAGTAATAGTCAATGGCTTCTTTATCATATAGTCAAGTTCATACTTTGCAACTTTGCGATGCCTGGATGATATCATGGATGTGGCAAAACATGTTGCTTGAGAGGTTCAGTAAGATTGATCCATGAAACACGAAGGAAATTAGCTACCATGTGTACCTGTTGCATACTGGAAGCATTTTGATTTTGATTGCCGTTGGGAGCTCTTCAGGCTGATTGTGCAAAGTATGGGCAGTTTTCTCGTCTCTTAAATTCCTCCTGTTTCAGGTCTCAGGTAAAATCCTATTTGTTGTGGCTTTGGACCATGGGAATTAGCACTCTCATAATTGATTCGTTTTGCAGGAAGTCAATTAATTTTTGGTAAAACATCAATATTTTCTTGTGCAAACGACGTCATTGAAGGGAAATAAAAAGCCCTTTGCTTTTTTTTTTTTTTTAATAAATAAAATGTTGTTTTGATTTTTTTTTCTCTTAAGAGCATAAACAACATCTTATGTTTTTTCTTTTTTTCAAAGAAAGAAATATATGATTTACCTATGTGAATACTGAAAAGCGAATTATACCAGCACTCTATAATCTAAGTGTTCTACGCTGTGGGTCTGATTTCAAAAAACTAATCTTGGAAAATATTGCGCGCGTAACGTTTTGCATCGTCTCTTTTCAACAAAAGATAAGATTAGTTTGGATTATATTATTGTCCTTCACGATGCTATTGTTCTAAGAAAGAATTTTTAAAATATAAAAGAACATCCAAGTGTGTTTATTTATTTGTTGTTAGAGAAAATATAAAATTGTCTGGGGTTAATTTCAATGTGACCCGGTAACTTATTGAGTTTAAAGATAAATGGGATAACAGAAAAAAATTATAAAAATATAATTTGATTAAAATAATATTTTTTAAAAAAAATATTGTAACAATTACATGTTAAACCGATCTAATTTGATTTAGATTCATCTATTAGGTCTGCATCTTGATTTATAAAATTATAATAATTTTTTATAATACAAATAAAAATAAACTAAGAAAGCCAACTTCCAATTAATTCTCATATTAAATAATTTTTTTTTTCTAGAAATTAACTTAAAAAATAATCTAATAAAAAATTTAACACAAGTTAATTTTTTAATATGTCAACTATTTATATACACACACAAGCAACAAAACATGTAAATTTGATATAATTTAATTATTGAAAAAATTTATCACTATGCAAGCTTGCAATGAGACATTGAAAATATTTTCAATTTGAGATATTTTATACAATTTGTTTCCCATTTACATGATGATCTCTAAAACAATACTAGAAATAAAAAAGACAACAGGAGTTTTGGCTTATGGGAAAGTTTATGTTATTCAATCAAAATATTTTTTATATTAAAATATTAAAAAAATATTATTTTTATTTTTAAAATTTTATTTTTAATATCAATATGTTAAAACGATCTAAAAATTTAAAAATAAATATTTTCTTAGTGCTAAAACAGACAAGCTCTAAACTTTTGTTTGGGATGAGTTGGCTAAAATTTATTTATTTTTTAAATTATTTTTATGTGCTGTTATTAAAAATAAAATTTTTAAAATATTATTTTAATATATTTCTAAAAAAAATAAAAACACCTATTAATACTATATATCTCAGAACAAGAACGAAAGCAAGACAATTATTTTTTGTTGCTGACATGGGAAAATGTTATTGGATAGCAAACTTCACCATACGTGGTCTAAAGGAAATACGTAAACAACTTCCTGACTGGTGACGTTGCTTTTTCTTTTTTTCTGAAGTACCAAATTAATTACTTCGAGCGTATCCATAAGGGCCCGTCACTTATTACATCACAACAATCAAATAATAACAAGGCACGTATTCTGAAAGTATTCCCTTCCACATAAACTCCTAATTTCATTGGCTGCCAATAAAAGTTTACGTGACAGGCATGTAGGATGATTGATGGCAGTAATGTTTTACCAAGCATTTTTTACCCGTATCTCGTTTGACTCCACATTGACCTGCCTCTTTTGGTAAAACCCTATCTCTCTCTCTATTTCTTTCTGCAAATATTAAAAAAATCTCATTTTCATCTCTCTCCCTCTCTATGCCCCTCCGATCTGTATCTCTAGTAACCGTTAGAGAGAGAGAGAGCCTCTTCAGGTACATCTCTTTCTGTCAAACTAAACGTGCTTTTGTCTTTAAATTTAGGCTTATGATTATTGATTCCTTTCTGGTTGCTGAGAAAATCGAGGAACAGAAAGAAAGTTTTGATTTTTTACGGAGAAAATGGAATTGAAGCTATAAATCTTGGGATTTACATCAGTTACTCCTTTCTGCTTATCGTGACAGTTTAACATGACATTCGAACCGGGATCAGTATAGCATTTTCTATCTTTATCTGTAAATTTAGTAACTGAAATAGAGTATAATTGTTGATCCCAATTTGAAAAAAAAAAGGTCTCTCTGTCGACTTTTATTTAAATTTCATCAGCCAATGAAATGGTTGTTTTCTGATTTTTATTTTTCTTGACTTAAATTGCAGGGTTTTTTTATGGTAAAGAGGCAATAGGTTCTCAATTGATCGTTGAAGTGTAGTAGATTAGCTTAATAATCTATCTCCAAAGTGCTTGGTTAGAATACGAACATGAAGAACTGTGAACGAGTTGCGAATTGGGCTTTAGCAGGTATTGTCGTTTTTCTTACTTTGACAAACTTGACAGTAATGTGTTGCTCATTGTAGATTGCCTTCCTTAGTCAATTTCCATCTTTCATATTAAACGTGTGCTTATCTTATTGTCCCGGGGACTCTTCGTAACTTTTGAGTTTGGATGTCAGAATACTTGTAGTATGGTGGGAAATGTAGGGTTGACTCTGATGTGCACTGATGTGTATAAAGAACAGGAGGGCTACTTTCTCCGAAGCATTGGCCTAAGAAAAAGAGAAGGGGTTTCTGAACATGATAGCTCTTTGTTTCAAGAATCTGATGCATGTGGTAGCACCTTTTGTTTGTTACGTTTTGGAAATTTGACTCGAAGTTGGTCCCATGTGTCTGATCTTCAATGCAGGTTTAACATTGGCACCACTTTTTGTGAAAGTAGATCCCAACTTAAATGTGATCTTGACTGCATGCCTGACAGTTTATGTCGGCTGCTATCGATCTGTCAAGCCTACGCCACCTTCAGTAAGTATAATAAGCATTATCATTTATACCTTTCTCCTGTGTATTTCCTGTTCAGCAGATCCATATTGTGTTTGTCTGAAATTCGTCATGTTTAATCTTGCAGGAAACCATGTCTAATGAACATGCAATGCGCTTTCCCTTTGTCGGGAGTGCTATGCTGTTATCATTATTCTTACTCTTCAAATTTCTTTCAAAAGATTTGGTTAATGCTGTACTGACCTGTTACTTTTTCGTGCTTGGAATTGTCGCGCTTTCGTATGTTCTTTCCACCTGATCTTTACTAATTTATATGTTCAAAATATCTGAAGTATTATTTTCCTTCTAGTGTTTATATCATTCTCATGTTTTCTTGTTTTCATTTTTTTCAGGGCAACACTATTACCAGCTATAAAACGTTATTTGCCTAAGCATTGGAATGATGATGTCATTTCCTGGCATTTTCCTTATTTCCGCTGTATGTGATGTTCTTGTGAATCCTCTAGGCATTTCAAGTCCACTTAAATGATTCTGAAAATTCAACTGGTTTCCATCATTATTTTATAACCACGGTTATCAAATACTATACTGCTGGGTTGCTTATTTATGGCAGCTTGGAATTTCAACTGCAAATAAATGCTTCCTGAATCAATACTGAATTCCAGATAACTGTCCTTGCATGCTGCTTTATTCATTTTTCAGAACATGCTGCTTTATTTTATGCTTATTTACTGATTTTTAGCTTGCAGGGAAGGGAATGCTATTGTTATCTTTTTTGAATTTTGATAAGTAAAATCACAGTTTAATGGCTATCTTTTTATTTCTGTACATGTGGAAAAAAAGGATGAGGAGAAAACATCCTTTCTGCTCATAGTGAGTGACATTGTTTTGGATCCCAATCCCCGTGTCTTAAAAACTGGATTTTAACAAGTTAGTTGCTTGTGCATGCATGATTATTTGGCCATTAAAGTAACACGGTTCTTAGTGTCCTGGATCTGTAATTGCTACCTGTACTTTAGGTATATTGATGACGAGTTGTTTTGGGATATTCTTGACCAGTTTTTACATGGGTGCTTTGCAAGTTGTACATGCTTGATTATCTGCATGATAAAGCATTACTGGTCTTCTGCTCCCTTGATTTTTCTTTTGATTCATAGGATGTCTTCATTGTATCGTGCAAAATGATGTTTTTCCTTGTACCTTTCTTCCCCAGCTTTGGAGATTGAGTTCACAAGATCTCAAATTGTTGCGGCAATTCCTGGAACATTCTTTTGTGTTTGGTATGCTTCCCAGAAGCATTGGCTTGCGAACAATATTCTGGGCTTGGCTTTCTGCATTCAGGTCTGGCATCATTCAGTCAGTAGATTTCTCATTGTTGCCAATGTCTCTTTTTGAAAAAAATTGTCTTCGTATCCTTTTTTTTTTTTAATCTCCAATTGCTTTGGAAGTTATTTTATGTTTTGTAGAATATCCTCTTGGATACTGAATAAAATTATTTATAGAGTGCCTTATTTGCTATTGAAGGTTTCTACTTTCCAATTATATATCTTCTGGTCACCATCTTGAAATTGCTAAGAACTTTGGGTATGCTTGTTTTATAAATTTCAACCTTTTCCCCTGAATACTTGATATAATCTAATATATAATAGGTGAAGCTTTTAATAGCATCCATGGTTGTACACACTAACACTTGCTAAGGGCTTATGTATGTGTACCACAAAATTCCAATGTTCCATGGAAATACGATTTTATTGAGATTATTATGTGTTTACTTATGATCTGTGAGATATTTTTCAGCAAAAGTACCTGTGATTGATATAGTTATTAAATATGGACTGCTTTTAAGCGATTTGATTTTGTGATGCTTCTTTTGCAGGGGATTGAAATGCTTTCCCTTGGTTCTTTTAAGACTGGCGCCATCCTCTTGGTTAGTTCTCTGATTGTGGAGTTCACATATATATTTTCTGGATAACTATTGGTCATACAATTACAGATGTAGCTAGTTTGTTACATTAGTCAACTTAACTTATGTCTATACGCAGCATAAGTTACAGAATGTAGATATTCTTTAAATTTCATATGTTTCTTAAATATCTTTTCCTCGAGAATTTATTTCCTCAGAATAAAGGTGCTTGCATTTTCCTCGTGTAATCTAGAGGATAAGGCCCCCACTCTCAACATTAAATAGTGTCTCTCTAGTCCATCAAGAGACCATATCCTGGACTCTTATCGTATGATCTTATTTTGTACAAAAGTTTAAGTTAGTGTAGTATTGGATTAAGTGGTAGGGGGTGGTAATAAACTTAACTTCTCTCACTCATTATGCCATTACTTTGCATACAAAAAATAGAAGATTTAAGAAGATGCTTTAAACCCGAGAACCATGGATGCATCTTCAAGTTTAGGTATTATCATTTCTTACCACACTAATCAATTTATTTTGATGAACATATGATGTAAGGTAAGAAAAGAACAATACCTAAGTTTGAAGATCTATATGTGGTTTATGATTTGAAAGCTTGCACTCAAGTCTTCTGATGTTCTGTTAAGTAACGTTATAGAGGAAAGGAAAGTTTTCTGTCCTTTTTTCTTGTTATCCTTTTATACGACATAATACCCCTAAATTAATGAATGAGTAATGCCTCTTAATGGGCCAAAGAAACCTTATTTCAGGTGAGGGAAGCGCCATTTTCCATTAGATTACTATAACACAATGCATGACCCTTCCTATTAAATGTTGTGAATGGTCATGTAACTTTCCTTTTCCTTCCTTTTTCCTTTTGAAAAGTCAAATATAGCAATGAGTAAAATGTTCAGAATGGTTGAATGCATAAAATTCCAAAAGTTGGAAAATTTAGCATTTCTTATTGGCTCTGCGGTTGAACCTGCGTTTGGCCAAATTTCAAATTATTATTTTTTTTGCTAAAATTGAGTGCGGTTTGTACTTTTTAGATCATTTTGATGTGCTGATGTCAAAAATGATTTTTAAAAAATAAAAAAACATCATTGACATGTATTTCGGCACGAAAAGCTATTTGAAAAGCAACCGCTACCACACTGCCAAACACTGGTCCTCAACTCCTTGTCATGAGTTTCAAAACAGAGGTTGATTTTATCATTTATGCCATATTATATTGTAACTGTTTTTTTCATTGATGACACTATGGTGGGTTTCTTGATATATGATTGCTGAATTAGACCAATGTGCAAGTGAATCTGTTGCCTTACGAATTAGCTCCTGGTCATTTTTTCCATGCAATTAGTAATTCTTCTGATATTTGATCTTTTTATACTTATTTATGGCAGGCTGGACTTTTTGTATATGACATTTTCTGGGTTTTCTTCACTCCTGTTATGGTTAGCGTTGCAAAATCTTTTGATGCTCCTATAAAGGTTTGTTTTTGAGCTTATGTGTCTTGCCTGATATCAAAATTTCCTGTAAAAATGGTGTTTGTTGATATTGAAGCTTTTGATATGATTTGTTGCAGCAGTCTAATTACATGCCTATTCTATTCTTCTGTAGCTTTTGTTCCCCACAGCTGATACGGCAAGACCATTTTCCATGCTTGGACTTGGTGACATTGTGATTCCTGGTAAGGTGTCGAGTTCAGCTGCTTCAGCAGGCTACTTGCTATTTGCTATGATGATAAACAGCTGTATTTGGTCTCTATGATTAGTTGAAAATTTTGTTCATTGAATTTCCTTTTCAGGTTAAATAATAAAAATTTAGTGAAACATATGGTTGGTCTTCTATTGGGTCTTTCATTTGAAAGAAATCGTATTGAATCTTTGAAGGAAACTGCATAACTGAAAAAATCCCTGTGCAGTAGCTAGACAGAGAGCTTTGCATAATCTTTTTATACCAGATGCATGTATAAAGGGCAGCCGATATTCTGATTTTAGTATCAGAAAGTTGAAGACACGGGGCCAAATAGATTTTGTTTTGGTTACAGAATTAGCTGCTAATAGTAAGCACACTATAGAGTGATCATCTACTTTTAGGTTCTTACATTGGTTGTTTATATGTTTTTTCCCTTTCAGGTATTTTTGTAGCTCTGGCACTGCGATTTGATGTGTCTAGAGGAAAAGACAGCCAGTATTTTAAGAGTGCTTTTCTTGGATATACAGCTGGTGTGGTCCTTACGATTATTGTCATGAACTGGTTCCAAGCTGCCCAGGTGCCTTGACTTGATCTTTTATTTTGTTTTTCTTCTCCATTTTATGTGGTCAGGATTATCATCCCTTAATCACCGCCATGCTTTTGTATTGTTACTTTCAGCCTGCACTTTTGTATATTGTACCAGCTGCTATAGGATTCTTAGCCGCTCACGTCGCATGGAATGGTGAAGTCAAGCCGGTTTGTTCAATACCCTCTATGACCTTATTTCTGTTGCTTGCATTGACCATCATTCTATTTTATTTTACTTTTTAAGAAATTTCTTCACCTGCTAATTCATCTGAACACTTTGTTGTCTGATATAGTAATTTCTTTGGACATCACGTGCAGTTAATGGAGTTTGACGAGTCCAAGACTGCTGCATCATCTCAAGAAGGTAGTGAAACCAGCTCTAGCAAAAAGGTGGAATGATCGGAAAAAACGTCAGATACTGAAACTCTTGTGGAGCCATGGAAGAAATATGCTTGTTTTCAATCAGGACACAAAATCCTGTAACTGTCAACCTTTTTGCTAACTTATGCAACCTGCACACCAGTGTAACAGATATTGGAATTAATCGAAAAAAAAATAATAATAACATATTTATCCTCTTTACAGTAGGACCATTTAAGACATTTGTTCATTTTATTCGATTCTTTATGCCTCCATGATTTTACTTGAGAGGCCTTGAGAGGAAAGGCTTGCTTGCAGTTTGGCGGTGATCGGCTTGCTCTTCTGCCGTGGAGGTCTGACGGACCAAATGGTTTAACCACTAGCTCGTTAAGGGATTTGGGAATTTAGTTAATTGGACTTTGCCTAGCCTTGTCTTCAATCCTTACACTTGCCATGGTTGCTTGCAACTGGGATTTGGTTCATCTCTTTCTTCCCAATGGCCGTCTCATCATAGTTGAAAAACCTAATATGAGAAAAGACCCAAGTTACGGGGAGTAATTTTATGGTGTTCGTAATTAGTGGTATTATATGAGTTGTTTTCCTGTGTTTACTTTAAAGAAAGAAACTGGTATCGAAAAGAGAGAATCTAGGTTGAGACATTCCAATCTTCTTTATGAGCTTGTTTGGCAGTGTGGTTGCGGTTGCTTTTCAAATAACTTTTCGTGTCAAAATACATGCCAATAATATTTTTTTGATTTTTTAAAAATTATTTTTGACATTAGCACATCAAAATGATTTAAAAACACTAAAAACATATTAATTTGAAGTTAATAAAAAAATAAAAAAATTTTCAAATTTTTTCAAAAACGCTTTTGAAACGCAGAAACAAACAGGCCCTATATATATATATATATATATATATATATATATATATATATATGAAAAGAGAGGATCTAATAGAGTAAGTGATGGGATGTTTTTATATATATATATTATTAGTTACTCTTATATATTATAAAATATTTCTAGTTAAGAAGCTTAAATAAAAAATTTTAAAAAGATATCTGCGGGTCACATCTAAGTTCACTTGTTCATCATATTAACGAGTTTTTATTTGAATCAATTAAGTGTTTTTTTATCCCAAACTAGTAAAGGTATTAGTTTAACTTATTAAGCTTGTCCAAGTTTCCCTGCTGTAATTTCATATCCATGGCAGAAACGAATACACGAGAGAGAAGGGTTCACTTAGCTCAGCAAAAGTTGAACGAATAGGTAGCTATGCCATCAAAGGACAACCTTTGTCCGAGAAGTTCATTCAACTTCCTCACATGGTAAGACATCTAATATACTCATCAAATACATGAATGTCTCCAGGGTTATTTTTGTCTAATTAGTAACGACCATGATGTCTCATGTATACCCAACATCCTCCCATCAATGTTTGAGACATTTACCTCCTAATCGATTTATGAAGTTATTGATGATAAATGAATAGATAATTCTACCCTTCTCCCCGTACAACTAGACAAATTTTCATGGCTATAAAATGGGGCATGGGCTTTGGGATTAGGGTTAGGGATTCATTAGGGCAGTAGAGATTATTTTTAAAAATATTTTTTATTTTAAAAATTTATATTTGATATAATTAATATATAATTGTCTTTCCAAGCTCATAGTTCTATTTTTACAGTCATTGAAGAGTCTCTAATCTACTAGAGAGACTTGTTTTACAAGTGTTTTAGTGAACCTAATTATCATTCAACCACCTCTTCATCATGCATAAGCATGAAGAACTTAAAACCATATTCTAAGTTTTGAAATACATGTGAGCGCATGATATAAAAATATAAAATAGCGTGTCTCTTTTATATTTACTATGATAGAGAATTTACTTGAATTTACAAATTTATAAATATGAAACACAAACACAAAATTAAAAAGTAAAGAGACCACAGTCTATCTATTTACAAAAAATAATTAAAATTCCCCGACTTACCTTGCCAAGAGGGTATGACAATTTTTTATTTTATTTTATTGTTTTACAATTGTGGGTAGATATATTTGTTCGATTTTACAGGCTTTGAAGAAACCATGGCGAAGATCAAGACTTGTGATAGAACATCAGTGAATAAAATAGAAAGTGAGAAAACTTATTATTTTTACTGGTTCAAAAAGAAATAATAAAAAAAGAAAAGAAACAAAGAGTACAATCATGAAAAAAATCAGCGTGGGAATATCCCATGCAACATATGTGGAGAGACTTACGAGGAAGAGCATGGTAGCGAGATTTTTTTTTTTTTTTTTGGGAGAGCATCATTTAACTCGGAACCCAAAATTTGTTTTTCAAATGTATTTTGCCTTTTGGAATGAGAAAAAAATATATTTATTAGCAAACTTGTCTGCAAGACTTTTATTTTTTTAAGATTAATCTGGATGTTTATATTAGATTGTATGTATTTGATTAATTTAATAAATTTTAAAGTTAATAATTATAAATTTTTTTAATGATATTGAGGTTTATAAAATTTAAATTAATAATTTTTAAAAAATAAATTTAAAATCTAACCAATTAAACTACACTCACTTTAATAGAAGAGATTTTGTTTTATTACAGGGGATAGCTTGATTATATCGGCAAGGGAAAACAAAAGGTTTTGGGAAATTATTATCTTTCTTGAATTAAGAAATATCTATTTGTTTGTAATGATAATAAAAACTTATTATCACGTATAAACTTAATTCAGTAATTACGACTTGATTTTTTTTAGTTCTCTTGTCCCGTGAGCAAATCTATACTCACCATTCAATATAATCATATATATTCGTTCTTTCCAAGATCAGCCACGTGTAATGACTCAATTAATCACGTAATTAATAATCTAAAACAAAGTTCAAATATCCAAAATCCTGCATGGACAACAGACATCTTGACTCCTTATTAAGAAGATAAGGTTGTTTTAAAATTTAACTCCATGGAAGGACTTGAAAGAAGATGGACGGGTTTGGAGGGATGAAAGAGATGTTTGATTTAGGTCATGTTTGGTATTGTAGTCTAGTTATGCTTTTGAATTTTTTTTAGCTTTAAATTAATATTTTTTAGTATTTTTAGACTATTTTAATGTGTTTATATTAAAAATAAATTTTAAAAATTAAAAATATATTATTTTAATATATTTAAAAATAAAAAATATTTTTTAAAATAACTTTTACCTTGCTCTCAAATTCACTCTTATGGAATGTAATAAGTGGAGGGATGATTCACCTTTACTTCATGGTAATACATGTATGATGCTTTTATAAAATTGTATTTCAATTGATTGTTTTTTATTCTTTTATTTGTGATGTTAGAATATTAAAATTTTAAAAAATATATTTAAAAATTAATTTAATAATTTTTTAGATGAAATATAATTTAAAAACCACGTAAAAAAAATAAGATAAGCTACCAAAAGAAACACTCCCTTCATCTTCACAATTCAAAAACCAATTCATCTTTCCAGTCCTTTTTAGCTTTAATTCGTTTTTGTTTTGTAGAATTGTCTTGCAAACTGTTGTATGATAGATGATCACTTAAAAATGCCTTACCAACAAGCACGGCAAGCACGCAAAGTACTAATTATTAATATATTATATCAAGTACAAAAAATATATTTAACTTGCTATATATATTTATTTATTTATTTGCAGGTTAATTTTTTTAATATAAAAAAATATTTAAATAATGATAACTATTAAATAATCCAAAAAAATTAAAGAAAAGAAGCTGGGGTTTCATTTATATTGTACTGTAATGAATTACTCAAAAAAATATATTAACTTAACCTAAATACAAAAGACTGTGTATATATTTTAAAATAAAATAAAAACTAAAGAGACTATTTTATCTTTAATAAATAACAAAACAAAATAACCCTCTGTTTCCTAACAATAACTTAAATAGATTCAGGTTAACTTGACTATTATAGATAACCCTGGATGAAGGAAATGAAAAATATAAAAAATTCAAGGCCAATAATCTAATGTCAAAAAATAAAATAAAATAAAATAAAATAAAAAGTTAAATCGAGCTAGTTTTTTAAACTAGTAATTCTATCAATGAGGCCGAGATGACCATACAAAATACGAAAATAAAACATGAACAAATTTCTTAACTGTAAAGAAATTAAAAAGAAAACAAATAGTAGTTATACAATGAGGATTGTACTTGATATAAAAACTAGTCAGAGAAAATAATGAGTGATTTAACTGAAAAATAAAATAAAATAAGGGATAAAAAATAACAATTAAAAAAGTAAAAACTAAAATTGGATTAAAAAACAAGTGAAATACAATGTCAAGGGACAAGATTGAAAGCATTTTTTTTAAAGAAAATGATTTAAAAAGAGCAATAAAAAAATAGAGACTAAATCTATATAAAAAAAAGATGAAATAAAATATTGAAAGAAAAAAAAACCAGGAAAATAATAATAAAAAAAACAATTAAAAGAACAAGTATTGTATTTGACATATAAAAAAAACAAAATCAAATGGAAATAGATGAAATTAAAAAAAAATCTAAAAACAAACAAAGACCAATAAAAAGAAAGAGGATCATAATTGATTTTTTTCTCTATTATTTTTTTTTTCAAAATAATATCATTTTCACTTTTAGCTTAATGAAAAAATGAAGCGACAAGCTAAAGGAAAATCATATCAACACCTGTTGATTTTTTATTTTACTATTTTTTATTAAAACAATGTCATTTTTACTTTATGCACAATAAAAAAAATATGTAAAAACAATCAATTAAGAAGACAACTAAAAAATAAAAGGAATTGCAATAATAAGAACGAGGATGAAAATCAAACTCAACAAAAACAATAATCAAATGATTAGGGATGGAATTGAAAAATAAAACTTAATTAAAAAAATAAAAGTAAAAAAAATATGAATAAAATAATAAGAATTAAATTTGATAAGAAAAAGCATAAAAAATCAAATGATTTATGGATAAAATTGAAAAACAAAATTCAATTAGAAAAAAAAATTAAAAGAAAAATAAATAAGAATTAAAAATAAAAATTAAATTTCATAAAAAAAACATAAAAAATCAAATGTTAAATAATAAAATTGAAAAACAACTAAATTAATTTTAATAAATTTACAAAATTGTAGACCAGTTTGTAATTTTTCAAGGCCAGCATACATTTTGAGGCGGAGAAGAGAGAAAAGAAGAGGGAGTTGTCATCGGAGCTTTGTCGTATCCTTATGACTGACATATTATTAACAGAACTCTAAAACGCGTGGGGAAAGTACTGTGCTTTCCCCACAAAACAATTTTCTTTTCGAGTACGTGCTGGCTGTGTTAACAAGATCAGAATTCTCTTTTGGAGTGTTGTGTGACAAGATGAGACCATGATGACTTGAATAGGAAAAGCTTTAGCTTTCCAAGTGCTGTGTGACATCTCTTTTGGAGTGTTGTGCTTTCCCCACAAAACAATTTTCTTTTCGAGTACGTGCTGGCTGTGTTAACAAGATCAGAATTCTCTTTTGGAGTGTTGTGTGACAAGATGAGACCATGATGACTTGAATAGGAAAAGCTTTAGCTTTCCAAGTGCTGTGTGACATCTCTTTTGGAGTGTTGTGTGACAAGATGAGACCATGATGACTTGAATAGGAAAAGCTTTAGCTTTCCAAGTGCTGTGAGAATTTTCTTTCGAAGAGCTGTGTGACAAGATGAGACCATGATGATTTGAATAGGAAGCTGCTCATTTAAATGCTTTGCAAATGTCAACTTTTTGGTTTTTGTTCTCTTTCCGTTCAGTGTTCTTTTCTTTTCTTTTCTTATATGTAGTACAATATTATTCAAAGCAGATTGAAGAATATTTAACTTACAAAAGCGACATCATCATGTTTCGACATCATCATGTTTTGACATCATCATGTTTTTGTATTAAATGCTTTGAAAATTTACACTGTGTTTTTCTTTACGTTTTTTGCAATTGAGTCTTCTCTTCATGGGGATGAATTTTACTTGCAGAGGTGAGACCATGATGGTGCCTTGAATCCTTTGACAATTTTATGCAGTCTTTCCTTTTCCTTGCGCTCTTCGTTGCTTTCAGTTCTGGTTTTGTTTTCCTGCAATTTCTCTAATTAACGTGTGTTCATTATTTCTCTTTTAATTATTATGGTTTTTATGGCTTCTTAATCTTATTTTATTGTAGCTCACAGGATGATGGTCTCTTTCCAGTTGCTTTGAAGGGTTTGCTTCTTCCATTTCATTCAAGAGGACACTTGGTTTCAGCAGCTTTTTGTTTCACTCCTGTCAGAATTTGCAGGTTATTTCATTGCTCTTTCTCTCTTTTTTTCCAGCTGCTCTTTTTGTGTTTATTTTTTTATGTGCATAGGTTGTTCATTCAGTTATTTGTTGATCCAAATTGCCTGCTTATTTCATTGCTCTTTGATTTTCTTTTCATTTGGTGTTTTTAAAGTTAGTATTTTTTCTTCTTCTTCCTGGTTTTATTGGATTCTTCGGTGGGTGGCCCTCAATTTTCTTTTCATTTTTATTGAAGACTGCACACCATAACCAAAAAGCTTAATGCGCTCATGCTCAGGTTGCGGAACCTTTACAGCTCTGCTTCGGTATCTGCAATTAGTTTTCAATACAACAATTTAATTATTTTATGTTCATCAACTTTATTCTCATTTCATACATTCCCTGTTCACAAAACACCTCTTTTTTGATTTTTTAATTTAAGAAAACAAAAGAACAACCATCTCACCTACCAGCTGTAGATTCTCTAAAGTACATCAAATTATACCAGAACTGGATATTATCTCAGCTAGCTGTAGCGCTGGCCTGAAATTGGATAGAAATTGAATGGAGGATTTATAAAAAGGGAACTGAATGAGATGATGCAACTTTCTCAAAAAATGAAAAACGTAATGGTGGAAATGTGTTGCAATTTGTTTCGGCAAGTAATTAATAATATTACATTAGTTATTTTTTGTAATTAATTTTTTTTAAAAATAGATTGGTTTAAGTGGAAAAAATAAATATTTAACTATCTAATTCAAAGCAGATTGAAGAATATTTAACTTACAAAAGCGACATCATCATGTTTCGACATCATCATGTTTCTGTATTAAATGCTTTGAAAATTTACACTGTGTTTTTCTTTACGTTTTTTGCAATTCAGTCTTCTCTTCGTGTGGAAGAATTTTTCTTGCAGAGGTGAGACCATGATGGTGCCTTAAATCCTTTGACAATTTTATGCAGTCTTTCCTTTTCCTTTTCCTTGCGCTCTTCGTTGCTTTTAGTTCTGGTTTTGTTTTCCTGCAATTTCTCTAATTAGTGTGTGTTCATTATTTCTCTTTTAATTATTATGGTTTTTATGGGTTCTTGATCTTATTTTATTGTACCTCACAGGATGATTGTCTCTTTCCAGTTGCTTTGAAGGGTTTGCTTCTTCCATTTCATTCAAGAGAACACTTGGTTTCAGCAGCTTTTTGTTTGGCTCCTGTCAGAATTTACAGGTTATTTCATTGCTCTTTGTCTCTTTTATTTTCAGCTGCTCTTTTTAATGTTGTGTTTATTTTTTTATGTGCATGGGTTGTTCATTCAGTTATTTGTTGATCGAAATTGCCTGCTTATTTCATTGCTCTTTGATTTTCTTTTCATTTGGTGTTTTTAAAGTTTGTATTTTTTCTTCTTCTTCCTGGTTTTATTGGATTCTTCACATATTTTGTAAGGTTGTCTTTTTTTCATCGCGTATTAAATTATTTTAATATATTAATATTAAAAATATTATTTTCAATACATTTTCCATCAAAATATATTTTATACAAAATCTCAACCATGCTATACATTTTCCATCAATTATTTTATTAACGAACTTATTTTTGATCATATTAATAAGATTTCAGAATGTTTTGTTACATTGACTTCATCAATTATTATATACAACATAGTTTTCAATCATATAAATCAGATTATGAGTTGTTTTATTAGATTGACTTGATCAGTTATTGTATAATTTAAATCAAGAAAAAAAGATCATAACCACAAGTAGAGTACAAGTGAAAAACACCGCCATTGCCAGTTTGTCTCATCACAATATAAATTTCGATTAAAACACTACTTGATTAGAATCTCAGTATATATGGAGAGAATTATAAAAGCATGAATTAGTAAAAAAATTCTAATAAACCATAACAGTGAATCAAAGTCAATGGCATCATCTGCCTTCTTGAGTGCATTGTGCCTCAATCACTGATTATAATGGTAAATAAATTCATCTTGCATCCAAAACTAAACGCTCCAACGGAGTCGAATCTGCTGTCATTCAAAATTTGAGAACAGAAAAAAAAAAAAAACCAACCTGCTGTTCAGCTACGCTGTTGTTGAAGCTTCCGGCATCAGTTGCTGCCGATAAGACGAAATAAGTCAGGAAGGAACCATGATTAGCTAGGTGATGAAAATATGCATGCAATGATCCGGTGATTCACATCTTGCACAAACAATAACAACATAGTAGAGTCTCAGCGCAAATTGAATTTCTGGACTCTATTGTACTGTCATCTACCTTCACAATCTAAAATGCACAAATCGAGCCTAACAATTAAAATTGAATGAGATTTAAATACCAAAAATCCTCAATAAGACTGATAAACCCATCAAGTTTTCGATCCTGAGATCGAGTTCGTCAGTTCTGAGAACGAATCTAAAAAGACAAGATCTAATCCTCTATATATCAATGGTACATTCCCCATCAATAGAGTAAAATTCACCGAAATGACACTCAACAAATGGCAAGCGTTAATAACAATATATATATATATATATATAATTAACTAAATTAAGCATGATGAAATACTTCATGAACGCAATATCAAGAAGAAAACCCTAAAATTAAGAAAACGAACCTTCGTTTTGGTCATTCTCAGTGAACTCTTTCTCGAGAGCTTTATCGATCATATCAGCAAAACTACCGCCTTCTTTAGGTTTAGGTAGAGAAGTGTTAGAGATTGAAGCGTTGGCGGTGAACTCGAGCCGATCTGAGTCGGTGAGTTCGTCAGCGAGTGAGAGGGAAGCGAAACAGAAGAGGAAAAAAATGAGTTTGCAAAGAAATGGTTCTCTTCTCAACATTGCTTGGAGGAGAAACGTCAACGTTGATAGATAATTTTCTTTTTTTGGTTGGAGGGGGGGGTGGTTCTGTTTTGCTTTGGGCAAAGAGAGAGAGGGGGAGAGAATGCAGGAGAGCGTAGTCAAGTACAAGTCATGAATCGAATATGAAGCAAACCAAAAGCAAAGATCTAATTCTCCAATTTGCTTTTTATTTATTTCTCTGTTTTTTGTTATTTTTTATTGTTTTTCTTCTTTTTGATTGGAAACGGGACTGGTAGGTTTTTTGGGAGTTTGATAATATTATTTTTTACAATATTTTAGTTTTTAAAAAATTATTTTTAATATTTACATATATATTACAAAGATTTGAAAATATAAATAAATAAAAATTTAAAGATCATTTTTAAAATATAAAAATAAGGGTGGTTTGGTTTTAGTTTCAAAAGAATGGCGATTATGTAAAAAAACATGAATAAAATATCTTTTATAATCTTAGACATTGCAACAATACCATAATAATATTAACCATGACTCCCGACTCTCTTTATTTTCTGTTATTATTTTTTTATGTGAATATCCAGGTTAATTTATATATATCTTAATTAATTTCATAAATTTTAAAGTAATTAATATATAAAACTTTAATAGCTATTATATTAATAATCACGAGAATCAAATTTAAAACCATAATATATATATATATATATATATATATTTTAATCTTAAAGTTTTATTATTGAAACATGATTTTTTTCTTTATTTTTTGATTTTCCTGGTAGGTAACTTCTTGCTGGTTGCTACTTCGACTTTTGCAATGTCATTGGTAATCTTTCAATTTCATTTTCGTTTCATTATACCTTTGCATATTCCTTTTTCCTTTCTCTCTCTCTCACGAGTGAATCAATATTGAAGGACCACCGAGTGTATTTCATTTTGTCTTTAAAAAATATTTTTAAGAGTTTTTTAATTTATTATTATTTTAATATGTTTATATAAAAATAAATTTTAATGAGGAAAAATAATTATTTAAATATATTTTAATATAAATAAATAATTTTTAAAAAAACCTCACAGTATCAAATATTAATCATGACTCCCGGCTCTCTTTATTTTCATTTATTATTTTTTTATGTGAATATTCAGGTTAATTTATATATATCTTAATTAATTTTATAAATTTTAAAGTTATTACTATATAAAACTTTAATAGCTATTATATTAATAATCACGAGAATCAAATTTAAAACCATAATATATATATATATTTATACATATATTTTTTTTTATCTTAAAGTTTTATTATTGAAACATGATTTCTTTCTTTATTTTTTGATTTTCCTGGTGGGTAACTTCTTGCTGGTTGCTACTTAGACTTTTGCAATGTCATTGATAATCTTTCAATTTCATTTTCGTTCTTATCTTTTTTATTCTAATTTTTTATCTTTTATAATCAGGTTTACGGAACACCTTTTTATTATATTAGTTGTCTGGATTGCCAAATTTTGTTAAATGATGTTCGACAGCATTACATTGTTGATGTTGTAGTTAAAAATAATATAATGAACTCTTTATAATAAGATTGTTTTTTTGTTGCAAAGATGGTGCCAAAAAAATTCATCACAGATTATTTAATCTCTCTCTTCACATCATGTAAGTTAATAGTCAAGAGTCTGGAAAAAAAAGGGTATTTCAATGTTTAGTAACATGTAATGTTCTGTTTTTAGTTGCTTCATCATTTCTTCAACATGTTAATATTGTGGATTTATGTTTTTTATTCCTTAATTAATTAAACCAAGGAGTAGTTTTTTAGCTACGCCTACCAATCATCATGTCTCATGACATGTTAAGGATTTCTTTAGAAAGTGCATGTCATTAACATTTTCTCTATCCCTGTGTTTTCTTTCACTTAACTATGATCATGTCCTAATCATGGTTTTTTTAGTGTTTTTTTTTTCATTTGCCTTGATGTTTGTTTACATGGTTTATTTAGAACAACGAGATGACAAGTCCTCGCAGACATGTTCAGCTGGATGAGTATGTGTCATCTTCTCAATACTCACAGCTTGCTTTCAATGACTATGAAACTCCCGTTGATAGAATCTTGCTATCCGATAACCCAAGCTCTTCAAATACAGCATCTGCTCCACAACATACTCAAGGAGTTGGGACTTTGGTCTGTTCTCACCAAAACATAGATATACAAACCACCTTCTCCTTATCAAACAACACTGTGCAAACTCAAACTAATGAAATTAATGCAACAAAGTTATTCGATCCTCCACAGTCTAGCGCCTTTATTTCATTTCACTGTAATGATGTGATTTCAAATCATGAATCTCAAGGACTCTTTGAACAAGCCCTCAATCATCAACCTATTATAGGTCAAGCGTCCTATCAGAAAAAAAGAAAGCGTATGTAATCTAATCATGTACTTTTTGCAACCACTTTTTTTTAATTGTCTTTTTTATATCATTCCTTCCAGTATCTTAACTTTATTTTTTACAGGTTATTTAACTGAATACATTGATTTTGGGGATAAAACATACAAGTGTAGGCATTGTGGTGCTCTTTTTTGGTTTCAAGAACGCTTAGCGCGTTCAACCAAAACAAACCCATGCTTTACACTTTGTTGTAATAACGGGAAAGTGGTGCTTCCTACTCCACAAGAAACACCCAACTACCTTGACAACCTCCTCAACCCAACCAATGGTTCATCGTCCAAAAACTTTCGACGTGAAATTCGTGCTTATAACTCAATGTTCGCTTTCACATCCATGGGGGCTGCAATTGATCATTCTGTTAATGCTCAACCTGGATCTTATGTCTTCAAGATTAATGGATATTGTCACCATCTTATGGGTTCTCTTTTTCCTATGGATGATAGGGGTCCCAAGTTTGCACAACTCTATATTTTTGATACAGATAATGAGGTTGCTAATCGACTACAACCGTTCCACAATGATAATTTTCCTTCAGTCTTGGATAGTGAGATTGTTGCTGGTTTGATCAATATGCTTGATTCATCTAATGAATTGGTTCGTTTATTCCGTCATACTAAACAACGGTTTGGTGATGCCGAGGTTCCAGAGTTCAAGCTTCGGTTAATTGGCAAAAGAGATAATGACTCAAGGCAATACGATGATCCTTCTTTAAATGACATTGGTGGTTTGGTTGTTGGGGACATTGGTAATTCTCGATCTGATCGAGATATAATTATTGAAAGTTTATCTGGAAGACTTCAAAGAATCTCAAAGCTTCATCCAAAATTTATGTCCCTTCATTATCCACTTCTTTTTCCATATGGCGAGGATGGCTTTCACACTGATATTTCGTTGGCTCATCAAGAGCAGCAACCACCGAAAAAAAGGCAAAAGGTTGCGATGAGAGCCTATTATGCTTATCTCATTCATGAAAGAGAGAAACAAGAAAGCACTCTCATAAAAGGCGGACGATTGTACCAACAATTTTTGGTTGATGCATTCGTTAATGTTGAAGAGGATCGTTTGGATTTTATACGTGCAAACCAAGAAAACCTTAGAAGTGAACATTACAAAGGAATACATGATGCTATTGCTAGAGGTGATGTTGATGGATCAACTACAGGGAAAATTATACTTCCATCCTCTTTAACTGGAAGCCCTCGGTATATGATTAATAATTACCAAGATGCTATGGCAATATGTAGGTGTTATGGAAATCCTGATCTTTTTATAACATTCACCTGCAATGTTAAGTGGCCTGAAATTCATAGAGAAATTAAAAAGACAAGAAACTATCAGCCTGAGGACAAGCCTGACATCATTGCAAGGGTATTTCATTCAAAGCTAATTGATATGATGTCATTCATCAAATCCGGAAAACCTTTTGGACGAACAATTGCTGGTATTTCTATTTTATTTCTTAAATTTCATGATTCTTTTCCTTTTGCAGACAACCATTTTTACTTCTTTTCTTGCATTTTCTCTTTTTAGATGTTTGCGCTGTGGAGTTCCAAAAAAGAGGCTTGCCGCATACTCATTTATTAGTCTGGCTAGCTCCAGAATTCAAATTCCATTCACCTGAGGATGTTGACTCTATTATTTCAGCTGAGATACCTGACAAGAATCAAGATCCTATTTGCTATGAAATAGTTTCAAAATTTATGATGCATGGTCCATGTGGCGCTGCAAATCCAAAGGCTCAATGCATGCAAAACAATAAATGTTCCAAACGATTTCCAAAAAAAAACAAGGATGCAACTGTCTTTGATGAGAATGGCTTTGTTTATTATAAACGACGCATGCAGCCTATGGGTCACGTTGTCAAAACTGGCATTTCTCTCTCAAATTGTCATGTTGTACCATACAACAAAGAACTTTTGCTCCGATACAATGCACACATTAATGTTGAAATTTGTTGTCAATCCATGCTTATTAAGTATCTTTTTAAGTATGTTAGCAAAGGAGCTGATCGATGTAGAATGGTTATGAAAAAAGAGACTACTGATGAAATACAAGCTTATCTAAACTGTAGATTCATTTGTCCATATGAGGCAGTATGGCGGCTATTCCAATTCCCGATTCATTCAAGGAGCCCAGCTGTTGAAAGACTCCAAGTCCATCTACCATTGCAGCACCATGTGGTTTTTTCAGGTAATGAATCCTTGCCATCAGTTCTTAGAAGGCCTGGGATTAACAAGACAATGCTTACAGAGTGGTTTGAGCGCAACAAAGTTGATGTCAATGCACGAGATCTATATTACTCACAGTTTCCAAGCAAGTACGTTTGGGATGCGAGGCAA